>CM053600.1:14684593-14717093 GCA_028646575.1 Pseudocheirus occidentalis | reverse complement strand
TCATCCCATATAGAAGAGGCAAGGGATAACTGTCACAACTTTACTTTCATTTACTCTCAATGAATTTGGCTTAGGGAGGAAATGGCATAAACTCTAAACTGGGCATCATGCCACACAGGAGAGTGGGGGGACATGGGGATGAGAGGGGGGATGACAGAGGGTGAGGGCAGGGTCTGGGGGAGGGATGCTAGAAGCACACACTTCAGTAAAGGGACGGGGATAGGGTGGAGAACAGAGCGGGGGGGTAGGGTTTGAATAGGAGAGGACATATGATCACTGTCACAATATGTCCACTACGAAGATGGCCTGTATAATTACACAGCCACAGCCTGTATTGAGTTGATTGTCCTTCCAGTGGGGGTGGCTGACGGGGGAGGAACCAAAAGAGTCTGGAATTTAAAGTTCTGCAATACCTGCAACTGGGAATTAAGATATACAGGGGCTGGGGTAGGGAGACCCTCCCTGCCCTACCAGAAAGTAAGAGAGCAGAGCAGGGGAGAGGCTTTACAGTGGGATCTCTGTTTTAGGGTTGGTGTGGCAGAAGGACAGGAAGAAAATTTGTAATTGGCTAAAAAAGCTGTGGTCTATGATTGTGATGGAGTATTATTGTGCTATAAGAAATGACAAGTAAGATGATTTTAGGAAAACCTGTAAAGACTTACATGGCCTGATACAAAGTGAAGTGAGATGAAGTAGGAGAACGCTGTACACAGTAACAACAGTACAGCACGATGTGGACCCGCGAATGATTTAACTCTTCTCGGCAATTCAACGATCCAAGACAATCCATCCCGAAGGACTCAGGATAAAGCATACTATCTGTCTCTAGATACTGGAGAAGTGATACTGTCTGAACAGACTGAAGCATACTGTTTTTTCACTTTCTTTCTTTTATTCTTTTTTAAAAATTTTACTCTTCTTATAAAAAATTTCTAAAATGGAAATGTTTTACATGACTGCACATGTATAACCTAATGCCTGATTTCTTTCCATCTCAGAGAGAAGAGAAATAGAAGAGGAAAAGAAAGAATATGGAACTCAAAACATTGGGGGAAAAACAGCTAAAAAATGATTTTAACATATAATTTGGATAAATGTTTTACATATAATATACATGTATATTTTTTAAAAATCAAAAACATTAATAGCAAGCCCTTCCCCCAAAAGGCTGAACTGACCAAATGGAAAAAGAAATACAAAAAAAAAAAATCAATGAAGATAAGAACTCATTAAAAAGCAGAATTGGTCAAATGAAAAAGGAGGTACAAAAAGCTCACTGAAGAAAAAAATTACAATTAGAATTGGGCAAGTGGAAGTTAATGACTATGAGACATCAAGAAACAATAAAACAAAAACATTTTTTTTTTTAGTTCAGGAAAATGTGAAACATCTCACTGGAAAAAGAATTGACCTGGAATATAGGTTGAGGAGAGATAATTTAAGAATTATTAGACCACCTGAAAGCCATGATCACACACACACACACACACACACAAAGCCTAGACATCATCTATGAAGAAATTATCAAGGAAAATTACTATGATATTTTAGAACCAGGGGTCAAATAGAAATTGAAAGAATCCATCAATCACATCCTGAAAGAGATCCCAAAATGAAAACTCCCAGGAATATTATAGACAAATTTTAGAACTCCAAGCTCAAGGAGAAAATATTGCAAGTAGTCAAAAAGAAACAATTAAAATATTGTGGAGCCAGAATAACACAAGACTTAGCTGCTTCTACATTAAAGAATCAAAGAACTTGGAGTATCATATTCTGCAGTGCAAAAGAGCTAGGATTACAACCAAGAATCACCTACCCAGCAAAACAGCATAATGTTCTTAAGGGACATTCAATGAAAAAGAGAACTTCCATGTATTCCTGATGTAAAAAAAAAAAATCCAGAGCAGAATAAAATATCTGACTTTGAAATATAAAACTCAAGAGAAGCAAAAACACACAAAACGGTAAAGAGTATAGAGATGTCATACGGGATTCAACAAGGTTCAACTATGTACATCGCTACGTGGGAAGAAAACGTTGCCTATGACTTCTACCCTCTTTCTCTTGGGATGGTGGAATGCAGGCAGGGACTAGGCATGACCTCCCCCTCCAACCACCTCTAATGCTTGTAATATACGACTCTAAACAAATTTTAGAGCTACACAGCTCACAACGCTACAGAAAGAAACAAACCGCCCACTGAAAGGCAGCCCAGAAGGAAAGGCCGAAGCGCACCACGGCGGGAGCTGAGCACGGCCCCCCGTGAGCCACGTGGGCCCAGCCCTGGGGCTGCCCCAAACAATCAGAGCGGATTTCAGGAGAGTCAATCACCAGCAGATACAGCAGCTTCCTGACTTCTCAACCTATAAACACCAAAGAGAAAGTAAAAGGTCAGTGGGGAACTCTGTTGGAACTGGGTGACAGAAGAGCCCCGACAGCCCCTGCCCCCAGGGCGAGAGGTGGCAGAGGCACGGCAGCCGCAGCTGCTGCCACGAGGCTGCCTCCGAAGCTCCTGGTCTGCAGATCATAGATGGTAACTGCTCTTGCTTTGACCTGCTTGGATCTGAGTTGCAGTCTTGGGTTTGCAGCCAGTGTGCCAGAGCTTCTGGGGGCTGCAGAGAAGGGGCCCTCCTCAGATCTCTGACAACATCTGCGGAAACCCTAGTAATTTGTGACAAAGATCTCTCCACTCTGATAGCAGAGTTCTACAGCTCAAAAGTCAAGTAATTGGCTGGCAAGATAGGCGAGCAGAGAAAGTGCAATCAGACCACTGAATCCTTTTTTAGAAATAAAAAGGATCAAAACATGGGACTAGAAGAAGTCAATGAAGTCAAAACTCCTTCATCAAAAGCTTCCAAGAAAAATATGATTACAGGCCATCCTGGAGGAGTTTAAGGAGGATTCTGAAAATCAATTAAGAGAAGTGGAGGATAAATTGGGAAGAGAAATGAGAAGAATGAAAGAAAATTATGAAAAGTGAGTCAAACAGCCTGCTAAAGGAGACACACAAAAAAAAAATACTGAAGAAAATAACACCTTAAAAAATAGATTAATTCAAATGGCAAAAGAGGCCCAAAAAGCTAATCAAGAGAAGAATGCCTTAAAAAGCAAAATTTGCCAGATGGAAAAAAATTTTCAAAAACTCACTGAAGAGAACAATTCCTTCAAAATCAGACTGGAGCAAATGGAGGCTAATGACTTTATGAAAAATCAAAATACTATAAAATAGATCCAAACAAATGAAAAAAATAGAAGGCAATGTGAAATATCTCACTGGAAAAACCACTGACCTGGAAGAGATAATTTAAAAATTATTGGACTACCGGAAAGCCATAATCAAAAAAAGAGCCTAGAAATCATCCTTCAAGAAATTCTCAAGGAAAACTGTCCTGATATTCTAGAACCAGAGGGCAAAATAGAAATACAAAGAATTCACGGATCCCTTCTTGAAAAAGATCCCAAAAAGAAAACTCCTAGGAATATTATAGCCAAATTCCAGAGTTCCCAGATCAAGGAGAAATTACTGCAAGCAGTCAGGAAAAAACAACTTGAGTGCTGTGGAAACACAGTAAGGGTAACACAAGGGCTTAGAAATATTCTGGAGGTCAACGGAGCTAAGATTAAAACACCAAGAATCACCTACCCAGCAAAATTGAGTTTGCTTCAGGGGAAAATATGGTCATTCAATGAAATAGAGAACTTACAAGTATTCTTGATGAAAAAACCAGAGCTGAACAGAAAATCTGACTTCAAATACAAGAAGTAAGAGAAGCATGAGAAGGAAAACAGGAAAAAGAAATCATAAGCAACTTATTAAAGTTGAACTACCTATATACCTACATGGAAAAAAGGTAATTTTAACTCATGAGACTTTTCTCAGAGTGAGGATAATTGAAGGAAATATATATGTATACGTACATATATATGTATATATAGGAGAGTATATGTGTGTATTCACATGTGAATGTGTGTATATGTGTGTACATGTATACATAGACAGAGGATCAGTTGAACAGGAAGGGATGTTATCTAAAAAATAAAATTAAGAGGTGAGAGGAATATATTGAGAGAAGGAAAAAAGGAGAGACAGAATTGGGTAAATAATCTCATATAAAAGGGGCAAGAGAAAACTGTTACAATGGAGGGAAGAGTAGGAAGGTGAAAGGGAATGGGGCCAACCTTATTCTCACTGAATTTGGCTTAAGGAGGGAATAACATACAACTAAATACTAAACTGGGTATCTTACCCTACAGGAAAGTAAAGGGGAAAGGGATAAGAGGGGGGATAATAGAAGAGAGGGCAGATTGCAGGGGAGGGTAGTTAGAAGTACACACTTTTGAAAAGGGACAAGGTCAAAGTAGAAAATAGAGTAAGTGGGGGGAGGAATAGGATAGACGGAAATATACTCAGTCTTTCACAATATAACTACTATGGAAATGTTTTACATAACTACAAATGTACGACCTATATTGATTATCTTCTCAGTGGAGGTGGGTAAGGAGAGAAGGGAAAGAAGATGGAAATCAAAGTTTCAAAAACAAATGTTTAAAAAAAAACGTGCTTTACATGCAACTGGTAAATAAGATACACAGGCACTAGGGTACAGAAATCCATGTTGCCCTACTGGAAACTTAGGGGGGGTGAAGGGGGAGGATATAAGACAGAATAGATTGGGGCAAGGGGTATACTCAGTATGCTTGCTTTCTTGGGGTAGGGGGTAGGGGAAAGACAGGGAGAAAATTTGTAACTCAAAATCTTGTGGAAATTAATTTTGAAAACTAAATTTTAAAAATATTTTTTAAAATCTTTCTCTCAGAACAATTAGGAATATACAAAGATAGAGGAACCAGGTATGAGTTGAATGATGGGATGTCTATCTAAAAACTCAAAATTAAGGGGTGAAAAAGAAAGAATGCATTGGGAGGAGAGAGAGATAGAATGGAGAAAACTATCTGACATAAAATATGCAAAATTTACATAAAATTTACATACACTGTAAAATTTATAATGGAGGGAAAGATGAAAACAAGAGTACACAAACCTTACTCCCATCAGAAATGGCTCAAAGAGGGAATAACACACATACTCAGTTGGGTGTAGAAATCTATCTTACCATACCAAAGTAGGAGAGGAAGGGCTACAAAGGCGTGCAGAGTAGAGGGAGTGAAAGAAGGAAATGCAAACTAGGGCGGTAAAAGTCAGAAGCAAAACATTCTTGAAAACAGGCAGGGTGAAAGGAGAATGAAAGAGTAAGATAAATGGGGGAAATAGGATGGAGGGAAATAGATAGTAATATTATTGTAAAAAAAAAAAATTTTTTTAAGTAAGTTCTCTAATAAAGACCTCAATTCTCAAATATATAGAGAACCGAGTCAAATTTACAAGAATACAAATCACTCCCCAATTGATTGGTGAAAAGATATGAACAGGCAGTTTTCAAACAAAGTAATCAAGGCAATCTATAGTCATATGGGAAAATGCCCTAAATCATTATTAAGAGAAATGCAAATAAAATACCCCACACCTATCAGATTGTCTAATACAATACAATGTCTAATAAAAGAAAAATGACAAATGCTGGAGGGAATATGGAAAAATTTAGACCCTAATGCAACTGTTAGTGAAATTATACACTAATTTTAACCATTCTGCCGAGCAATCTGGAACTATGCCTAAAAGACTATAAAATCATGTATACCCATTGACCAAGCAATACCACTATTAGGTCTGTATCCCAAAAAGATTTAAAAAAAAAAAAAAAAAGGACAAAAAGGAAAAGGACCTATAAATACAAAAATATTTACAGCAACTCTTTTAATAGTGGCAAAGAATTGGAAATTAAGGGAATATCCATTAATTGGGGAATAACTGAACACATTTTATATGATTGTGATGGAATACTACTATGCTATAAGATATGATGAGCAAGATGCTCTCAGAAAAACCTGGAAAAACTTGCATGAATTGATGCTGAGGGAAATGAGCAAAACCAAGACAAAACTGTATACAGTAATGCAATATTGTATGATGAACAATTGTAAATGACTTAGCTATTCTCAGCAATACAATGATCCAAAACAATTCTGAAGGACTTATGATGAAAAATGTTATCCATCTCCAGAGAAAGAACTGGAGTGTGAATGTAGATCAAAGCATACTTTTTCTTTACTTCCTTTACTTTTCTTGGGATTTTTTTGTTCGTGCTTGCTTTCACAACAGGACTTATATGGAAATACGTTTTGTATGACTGTACATGTAGATAACTTATGTCAAACTGCTTGCCTTCGCAATATGGGGGAGTAGAGGGAAAAAGGGAGAGAATCTAGGAGAAAAAATTTGAAGGAAAAAAGTGCTGAAATTGTTTTTACATGTAATTGGGGAAAAAATAAAATGTTAAATTAAAAGATATACTCAGGGAAACGCTTCCCACAGTCCACAATAACTTATTTTCAAGATTTCCATGTCACTGTTCCCTTATCAATATTTAATACTGACTATTTGGTACTTTAGTTTTTTTTTTTTAACAATTCATAGTCAACTCTTGATTAGCATGGTGAGAAAATGAAATATCAGATGCCCTCAAGTTGCAAGCTTTGGCCAATACCACTTAATGTTAATAAGTCAAATGATCAGGAATTCAGGACCCATTTTCTATTAACAGAATGAATGAATGTGTTAAAGAGGATTAGAGCACTAGATCAGTCCACAAAAATCTACTTACCTCATAAAATAATGGAATACTGTATATCTGTAATGAAAAAAATAGTAGAAAATGGTATTCTTCTAATAGTAGTTAATATACAAAATTCAAAATATTTTCAAATATCTGTTATCTCATTCATGTGCGTATATTCTAACAATGTCAATCATAATCCGTCCATGAGATCTGCCCTTCTCTTAAGTTCATCAGGGGAGTGCGCCAGAAGTACAAGACACTTTCTCACTTTTCTCTTTATCATAAAAAGACTAAAAGAGTAAACAGAACCGTTCCATTATCTGTCTCTCAGCACAGGAGCAGCTTCCATTCTTTTTCTCTCATATAGTCCTTTAGTGATATCTTTTATTCCACTTGCCTGAAATGCACTATATAACACGTTTCTGTCAACTATGTGTCTTTCCATTACGTTCTGAGCAATTTCCAATTAGAAATCTTTGGACACTTACAGAGTCCCATGACATAAGAGAAGAATGCTGGACTTTAAAATATCAAGTCATAAAAACAATGTTGCAGTTTCCCAAAGCAATAAAGCCCGCTGTCCTCTCCTATTCAATTCTGGGTACATTTCATTGTCTATGCGTAGCACTATACAAGACACACATACCGATGAGCAAACTGTATGTTGTCCATTCTACTACATAGCACATTTTCTGAACAGCAGACATTCTCTAGTTCATTCATCTAGATATTCCTATGCAGACAGGCAAATTTTTGAATTATTATGGCTCTCATTTAAGGGGTTTTACATGTTCCAAGGCTTGAGTAATAGTCAGCACAACTGTCATCTACAAAAACATGTGAAGGGCACCATCTATAAGAAATCCCTCCTCCACTTGGACTGTTCACTGCATCACCTCCAAGAGAGTGTCTAAAACCTTTCACAAATACAATCTCCCTGTTTTATTCTTTGCTTGATATTAACAGTTAAAAGATTATTGAACAAGGTTATTGCTATCATGCCAATCTCCTACAGTTTGACCATGTTTAGGACAAACTTTTTTGATTTCTCTTTTTTCTCTACCAAATTTATACACACACACAGTCACCAAACTATAACTTACAACAAGTACTTATATTCTTTATGTTTTAGGCAATTGTGCAATGGTAAAAAACGTGGTCTATCAACCCATTTCCTTCTATTACTTTCAAAAAGAATATCCTTGGTGCATGTGCAAATTATTCTCATAAGAACTGTGCACAGGTGGGAAAGCTGTATGGTCCCAACAGGGGATTATGTCTCCTTTCTGAGAACCAGCCTATCTAAGCCCAGAGAGCTTTATCACCAGCAAACTCTTAACTTGATGATGACTACCCTTTGGTGACAGCAGCAGATAAACAAAAGAAAAAATAAAATTACTTTCTGCTCTGTGAAGTTCCCTTCCTCCTCTGCAATGATGGTGGTAGAAATGTGGAAAAAAGGGAAAAGAATGGTAGAAAAATCACAGTTTTTAAACCACTGACTATACTGTTGGTATCATAAATGTAAGCCTTGTCAAATGACCAAGGAGTAGACATACAACTGGAGAAGTTGCATGATACTCATTTTGATATTATAAAACCTAAGGGAAAAAAGTTAGGTAAACGGAAAGTTGACTCATATATTCTCCTTGGAAAACCTGGTTCTATTGTATGTCTAAAGGCAACAAGAGGCATCATTTTATG
The DNA here is from genome assembly GCA_028646575.1 of Pseudocheirus occidentalis. NCBI lineage: Eukaryota > Metazoa > Chordata > Mammalia > Diprotodontia > Pseudocheiridae > Pseudocheirus > Pseudocheirus occidentalis. The sequence goes on along the minus strand of CM053600.1, from coordinate 14,708,709 downwards.
GGATGTTTAGTTATCTCACATTGTCATATACATGATAAGTATGTGCAAAAAGACAACTAAGAAAAAACCACAATCGATGTATCAACATATGTGCATAAAGTACATAAAAAGTAAAGAAAATCTCAGCCATTCCAAATTAAATCAATATATACTTTGATATATGGTTACTTCAAAATAAGCACAGGTCAGAATAGTCAACAAGATGGGAAAAAAATTATAAAATAAGGCTCTGGAGCAAGTGATGAGAAGAGGCCAAAGACCTGCAGATTATAAATGGGCCTCATACATCTTTGTCACACACACCATAAACATTATCTTCAAGAAAAGAATCACAAGTGACTGGCAAGGAATAACATAATAAGAAAATGAAACATTATATTTTAAAGAACTAACTTGTGAACAGTCAGACTTTTTTAAACAAAGATCAAAACTAGAAAAATAAAAATGAGAAAAAGATATAGACTAAAATTTAAAAACTCTAACCTAACCTATTTAAACCCTTAATAAAATTCAAAAATGGGAAATCAATTGATTTGGTATTGATGCGAATTATAATATTTTCATATAGAGGTTCAAATGATGTATAGCAAGTATGGCACAATGAAGGAGGAAACAGTTCTTCTCAGGTCAGAGGACAATGGCTCCAAATCTGGATCTACCATTTATTAGCTGTTTCACGTCCAGCTAATCACCCAACCTCTCTGGTTCTCTTTCCTCATTAGCAAAATGAAAGAGTTGGACTAAATGACCCCAAAAATCTTGAACTCTAAAAGTATGATTGACAGAGAGAAGACTAAAAATCATCTTCCTGGGTAAATACTAGCCTAGTGGCCAAGAAGGAACAAATGGAAGCTACAGGCAAAAGAAGTTTAGAACATAAACTCATTTGTAAAATCTTCTAGAAAAAGATGGAACTTTATGAAAAGAATCTCCGAATAAAGCTGGAAGAATCGGTGGAAGTAAAAACAAGAGAGAAAAAGACAGCTTGGCAAAAGACACAATTAAACAGTATCACCTAAGAGTATTTAATGATGAAAGCTGAAAAACATTTATAGCAAACTTTTTACTATAAAGAATGGTATCAACATTGCTTTTAACATCACAGTCCCAGAAGTAGAAATGGAACTGAAGAAAAAAAAAGGTGAGAAAAGTAGTTAGACTAGGTTAAGTATGTGCACACACACACACACACACACACACACACACAAAATCAGGACACTAAGAAATCCTCAAGGTATCTGAAAATAACAAAGGGTATGGAAGAAAATCTCTAATATTATCATAAAAATAGGATATCAATAACCACCAAGCCACATTAAATAATAAAACTGAAAAGATTATTTAGTACAAATGTTATTACTTTGGACAAAAAAGATTAAGTTACAGGAAGAAGAGATGGCAGGTGAAAACTCTTGTAGAAAATTCTGAAGCCCTTGAAAGTACCTAGATATTTATGATACTCATCAATTAAGTTTAGTTTTTCTTCAAAAGTTTGCTTTTCTGTCATGTTCAGATAGCAGCCCTCAATATGCTGTACAATGAAGGAGAAACTATACTAAATAAAAATAAAGAAGAGAAGAGGCACAAAACTAGACCAATTATATACAGAGGAGATTTGTGCTGAAAACAAATTAATTTTGGTGGTGGCAAGGAATCAATTCTCATGACATGTGAAAGCGAAGAAGATGATAAATTCTTGTGGGGGTAGGGGAAAAATACAGACCATGTTATTACAAAGAAAAAAAGAACGAAAAAACATCAGTAACTATACCTCTATGCTTAATTGTCCCATCTCTACAAAACTTTTATGAAAATAATCTCCACACATATCAAAGGGTTATCCTTGATGAAGTTACAAAAAGGAAATCAGGGAAATTTTCACAAACATTCTGTAGCAGACCACATCTCTGATAGTCACACAAGACTGAAAAGTACAGAGAATACAAGATCCCACAGGGCTCACCATTTGATTCAGTAGAGGAAAATGCTACCTTTAAGGTGTATCAAAGCATATGTCAAAAATCGTAACAGTGTAATGAAAGAATGTAAAAGAAATGACTGCCAATCCTGTGATTATAAACATGGAGCGAGATTAAAAAAAAAAGATATGAGCTTCAGTATTGGGGTTAAACTCAAATAGAAACAGTGGCCATTAAACCATACATAAGGATCCCAGAAGAAAACCACATTATTGGGGCAGCTAGGTGGCGCAGTGAATAGAGCACTGGCCCTGGAGTCAGGAGTACCTGAGTTCAAATCCGGCCTCCCACACTTAACACAAAAAAAACTAGTTGTGTGACCTTGGGCAAGTCACTTAACCCCAACTGCCCTCCAAAAAAGCAAAAAAAAAACAAAACACATTATCATATCTATGTTCTACTGTATTTTTATCTATTTTGTCAAATATTTCCCAAGTGTATTTTAATCTAATTCTATTTGAGTGCCTAGCCTCAATGTGGCTGCGTCTGACACCCCTATCAACATAAGACATCGCAGCACAAATGAGGTCCTTCCGTGAGAATGACGTTGTACGAGTTGTACCATGCCCCAGAACTTTGAAAGATCTTCTCGATAAGACAATAAGAATTTAAAAACAAAAGTTTGGCCTAGTAAAACAGTAAAAGCCAAATGGCTAAAGAATGCCTATCATCCTGACTAGGATATGCAATCAGATGGACAATCCATAGAAAGGATCCAAAATTACACGCCAGAGATACACGCTGACAATGAACTTGTCCAAGAATTTAATAAAGGAAGCTGGCTGGATCGCCCGGGAGAAACCACAAATTCTTCCATGAAGCAACATCCTATTGTTGTCGTTGCTGTTTTTTAACAGCAATTTCCTTTTTGTGATGTTATATGGCTACAAAGCACAGAGTAAAGCAATATCCAGATAATTAGAATTAAAATTGTTAAAAAACCCCAACAGAAATAGAGAACTATGGGGCAGGACTGAATGAATACTCTACAATGTTGCAAATAAAGAATTATTTCATGGAAGCCACAGAAGGGACATCTTCAGAGAGATGAATGACTGGAAAATGAGGTGAGACAGCTAGAGGGCAAAAGTGAAAGATAACTGACATGGTCTTTCTGTTTCATTGCTATCTGTGAAATTTACAGAAATATGAAGGAAAGCCCCCTTAGTGCTGGGTGGACCCCCCGTAGAAATTTTATGAGAAATCACAGACAAGATATATATACAGGACGAGAAGTTATGGACTGTTATCTGTGCTTTTGAAGAGGACGCTCCTACTGATGAGCTCACTGGTACTTAGTTTAAAGAAAAATATGATCCCGTTATTCCAGAATCCAAAAGAAAGCTCAGTGAAAACCATTCTGACTCAACAAAAGAAAACTTTCTGACGGGCAATTAATAGAAGTGTCCAAAAAGGGGCTGAGCCGCCACGAGAGGCCAGCGTCACTAGAATTTAAGCTAAAGCTGGATGACTATCAGAAAGACTACATGAGGGGGCTCTACCGTACAATCTGAGAAATTTGTTTAAATAACTTCTAAATTACCTTCAAAACTACAATTTTATAATCATCAGCTAACTTTTTCAAAAGAAAAAGACTTAACTCATTTCTGTGGACATTTCCAAAATGTTTGTCTTTTTTAAGCTACAACGGCAATAATCAAGTCAATATAATTGCTGATATAGACTCAGTAATGATATAATGTAACTGTGTAAAAGGAAATGCAAAACCCTTATTTACATTAAATTACATGATAAAAAACTAATTTTGATACAAGACGGAAATGTGTATAATACAGAAGCCTGTTAGTATCCACTTACTTCAAGACATCAAGGACCAGAAAAAGCCTCCTGCAGAAGGCTAAGGTTTGAGTTTTGTCTTGAAGGAAGCCAGGGAAGCTATGAGGAAGACGTGAAAAGGGAGCATTCCAGGCCTGCGGCACAGCCAGTTAAAGGACAAAGATTTAGAAGATTGATGTCATGTGCAAGGAATAGCAAGCAGGCCACTGTAGGTAAACGGTGAATTAAATGAAGGGAGTAAAGTGTAATGAGCCTAGAAAGAGAGGAACAGCCAGGTATAAAGAGCTCTAAATGCCAGGACTTCATAACTGATTCTAGAGAAAAAAAAAAACCACTTAAGGTTAGTAAGTAGGAGTGGGACATGGCCACCTACATTTTATGAAAATCACTTTGGCAGCTACACGGAGGACAGTTTCATAAAGTAGACTATGCCTTTCACCTAATCACAGCAAACCAATTACAATCAAAGCAACTGACATTCACAAAGCCCCTATTATGTGCCAGGTACTGTGTAAGGCTCGAATAAAACAATCTCTACTGTCAAGAAGCTTACATCCTGACAGGGTGATACAAGGATATGTTTAAAAGTATATATAAAATAAACAGGAAGAGAATAAATGTGAGAAGTTAAAGGTACTTTGGCAGGGAGGGCCCCAGCCGCAGTTGATCTGGGGAGAGATCAAGATCAGTTTTATACAGAAGGTGATGTGATCTACGCTGCTAAGAAACAGGGATTCTATGAGATAGAAATAAGGAGGATTTGAGGTGTGGAAGATGGCCAATGCAAATGCAGGAGAAAGGACAGTTTGGTCGGATCACAGAGCAAGGGACAAGGCCTAGTGTACAATGAAGCTGAAAAGACAGGCTGGGTGAGGCCAAAGGTGAAAGGCTTTAAAAGCTAAACCTGGAGGTTTATATTTTATCCTAGTGACAAAAGGGAGTCACCTTAGTTTAAAGAGCTGGACAGTGACCTGGTGAGATCCATATTTAAAGAAAATCACTTTGGCAGCAGAAAGGATGAGAAACTAAAACAGGAAGAAATTTGAGGGAGACCAATTAGAAGGCTGCTGCAATCATCTAGATGAAGTGATAAAGGCTTTGAATAGTCTCAATTCTCTCAGTAAATTAGGAGGTAAGGTCCTTAGCTGGGAGAGGTGGGCAAAGGGGAGCTATGCGAAGATTAAGGAGACAAAAATAAGATTTAGAATAGTTTGAGTGATGAATTGATCAGAGATAAATGAAGGAAGGTGTTAACATTAAGGGCAGAATCAGTAAAAGAAGACATCTGTAAAGCTTCTTGTAAAAGATTTACACTGTTATCTGAAGGAAGGGAAACCAGGAAGCATTTTATATTTGATCCTATTACTTTCAGAAAGGCTCAATTCAATCCATTAACCATTTAAAAAGTATCTACATGCAAAGCATTGTGCTAGGATTTAGAATTATTAGGACAATGACAGCACAGTGGGAAGAGTACTGAATTTGGAGTCAAAGGAACTGGGCTTCAATCCTGACTGCCATAACCACCTCTGTGACCTCAGGTAAGTCGTTTTAGCTTTTTGGCTCTCAGTTATAGATGATCTCTAATACATATACCTTTCATCTCTAAATTTATGACAGACAAAACAAAAATTTAACTCTAAATCCTCCTACCCTGTTCCAATCCCCTACTTAAAATCTTATAATGGCTTTCATTTAAACAAAACTCAATCTAGTCATGCAAAGTTATGGTCTTCAAAAATATAACTATGCTGCTCTAATTTCTTTTATCAAAAGAGTCATTCGAAAGAGTAAATGATACGTAGTAATAAAAAAATATAAATTTCCAAAACCCGATCCAGAGGTATACACAAGTCAACATGATCCATGAGGTCCTATTCACACAGCTTAAACACATTAAATTCTAGCAAATTTCTCTTAACTGCTTTCAAGGAAAAAGATTAAAATGTTTTAAGTCATATGAAACTTTCAACAAGTTGGTGAAAGAAAGAGCTGTCAAACACAAATGTTCAGTAGTGCTGCCACTTCCTTCTGGGGACTGTAACTCTGGGTCTTCGTAACTAATACCTCCTTCTGAACCTTTACACTTTAGGCGTTATAACTTCCTTTGTGTTTTTTAGAATTTAAGAACAAAAACTTCTTTCATTTTTGTAGTTCTCAACAAACAAAACAATTCCAGAAACAAACAAAAAGCCAGCAAATTTCAAACAGGTTTAATCTTTATCTATTTATCAAAGCAGTACAAGAGTTTTAAACAAGAGTTTAAACTTCTACCCCGAGACAGTGTCTTTACATACAAACTGAAGTGGAGAACTGAGGAAATTAACCTTACGGGTCATTAAGATTAAAATGGGGAACTCAATAATTGAGAAAAACATCTGTGCATCAAGTTTATATGATAACAGTCTCCTGCTGTATCCCCAGTGTTTATTATATGCCTGAAACACAGCAGATGTTTAATAAATGCTTGTTGACTTTCCTAAGACATGTAGGGAACTGATTCAAGTTTATTAAAAATAAGAGCCATCCCTCAATGGGTCATAAAAAGTCATTTTTCAGAAAATGAAATAAAAGCTATCACCATCTAAATCACTAATAATTAGAGAAATGGAAATTAAAGTAACTCTGAGGTTCTACCTCACACACCCATCAGACTGGGAAAGTTGACAAAACATGAAAATGAAAAATGTTGGAGGGAGAGCAGGAAAACAGACAAATTAATGGTATGTTTTGAGGAACTGTGAATTGAGCCAGATATTCAGCAAAGCAATCTGGAACTACAACCAGAAAGCAACTTAACTGTGCACAGTTACTTTGATGGAGCAAACCATTACTAGGCCTATATTCCAAAGAGATTAAAGAAAGGAAAAAAAGATCCATACGTACAAAAGGGTTTATAACAATTCTTTTTGTAGTGGCAAAGAACTAGAAACTAATGTGGTGGCCATCCCATTAAACAAAGTATGGTATATGAAAGTAATGGAATAGTGTGCTATATAAGAAATGATGAAAGAGGCAGTTTCAGAGATACCAGGGAAAACATGCATGAACTGATGCAGAAAGAAGCAAGCAGAGCAGGAAAGTAACTTAGACATCATCAGCACTGTAAGGACAAATTCTGAAAAGACTGTCTGATCAATGCCAAAAAAAATTCACTTCTTGACAGAGGGGATGGACTCAAGTGCTTACTGAAACACTTTTTTGGAGGTGGCCAATGTCAGAATTTGCTTTGTTTCATTCTCAGTGACTGTTCCAAGTTAATTCTCCTCCATCAGAGGAAGCAGGAGAAGTGGGAGAAAGAAAATATTTGTTAAATGGAAAATAAATGTGACTTTAAAAGATTGAAGCCTTTGATTTTTGTCAGTCTTCAATTTTGCTTCATTCCCACAATTGTTTCAATTCTCTGTTACAATCTGTGGATAAAGAATCAACCTAAAAATGAAAGTATAAAATGGCTGGATATCTTTTTTCATTGTACAAATAAATGATAAAAAGGTAACAATTCAAAAATTTAAATAGACAGGGCCAAAATATAGTATTAGCTATCTAACCTGAATCCAGTGGGAAAAGATCACATTTACATCTATTTTCTGAGCTCTTTCAAATTCCCAGGGGGCAGAAGTATTAAAGAGGTATAGGCAGTTAAAACAGGTTTGATTCAGTTCACTTCAACAAACATTATGAAGAATGTCCCCTTTCTACAAAATGATAGGGATACAAGGAAAACTTAGAATCCCTGCAATGGAGGAGCTTGAATCTACTGGGAAAGATACAAGCACACAAATATATACAAAGTAATTTCAAAAAAATTGGGAGTCACATGGGTCGGTGGGCTTATATAAACCAGATGTTACTTGGATCTCAATAAATATTTTCCCATAGTAACAATGTTCTAAGTAGGCAGGTAAGTTCCTAAGCCAGCCCACAAAAGCCTAATTAACCCATAACCTAGGTGAATGTAACTATGTTTTATTATGGGAGAAAGGCATTCCCAGCTCCAACTAGGTAGACTGGAAGAAAACGTCTTCCTCTCACCCTATTTAACAGGGGTTTGGGGGTTGGTTTGTTTTTTAAGGAAATCACTTTGTAAGCACTCTAGAAACAACATGGCTACTAAGTCTCCTGGTATAAATCACCAGGGATCCAGGCTTGCAAGTTGGAATAGCAGTGGGGCTGGGACTGGGTGTCAGCTCTGGGCAACACAAGGAAAAAGAATATGGTGAGCTGAAAGTGAGAAAAGAAGAATTCCTGTGGCCACTCACAGAAATCAAGGTAAGGCTCTAGTTAATGGCAAATTCAAAGTACAAGGAGTAAATACGATGGAAATGCACACTTACCTTTCCTCTTCTTTTTGCCTTTCTTCAGCTTCTTTTTCTTTACGTTTCTGTTCTTCCCTTTGCTGTTCAAGTTCTTGAAGCTTCTGCCTTTCAAGTTGCCTTTTTTTAATCGAGGCATCACTAAGATGTTTAGTTGAGTCAAAAGAAACCTTTCCAAAAAACCAGAAAAAACAGAAGTAGCAAAGCTAAGTGCCTAATTTTTAATGATCAAAATCCATTCTTTAAAACATAATTATACCTATCTATAATGCAGGAGCATATCTATAGCATGAAATAATAAAACTACAAATGACTGAAGGTCCACTTATTTCAAACAGTCAATTCAATGAACTGAAAATCTAACCGAATTTGGATTTATTTAGGATTTTCTAGCTAGGTGACACAATGGACAGAGCACCAGGCCTCCAATCAGGAATGGTCTCAGACACTTACTAGCTGTGTGACTCTGGACAAGTCATTCGACCCTGTTTTCCTCAGTTTCCTCAGCTGTAAAATGAGTTGGAGAAGGAAATGGCAAACCACTCCAGTATCTTTGCCAAGAAAACCACAAATGGGGTCAAAAAGTGTCATACACCACTGAAGAATACCACCAACAACAAAGGATTTTGCTTGCCTTAAATCAGTTTTCCCAGTGTTCAATAAAATGTTTTTAAAAGATCTTTTTTTCTGCTATGGTACAATAAAAACTCTTCTAGTTTTGGAGTCAGGATCTGGGTTCAAATCTAGCTTTCACTGACCCCCTGGGCAATACCATGAAATATTTGGTGGCAGTCAAAATATGAACTATTTTAAAACTTTGTTTATTTAGTTTACATAGACTACTCGAGAAGAAACTGTTATGGATTACAAAAAAAATATGGCCTGATGCCATTATTCATCCAATCCAATAAATATAATTTCTGTAACTATGTGAAAGATAAGGAAATATTACAGAACATTCCAAATTTTAGGTGATATATACCAATTCTATACTTTATCTACAAATTTTTTTTTCTAAGTCTGAAATCAAGGCTATAGATTGGCCATCTTGTATTTAAATATTTTCTAAGTATTAAAAATTATGGGAAACCATAAGCAAAAAAATACTGCAATTTCTCACCTTTATATTGCAGGCTACTGCTTTGCCATCTTCACCTTTATACATTAGTTTCATACCACGCAAGGCATTCATAGCTTTGATAAAGCCAACATACTCTTTATATTGAACATAAGCTTCAAAATTCAAATGTCCACCAAAACTAAACGTATGAAAATTTCTGCCAGTCATTTCTTCTCTGTAAGGGTCCAACATTGGGATGTCCACATTCCGTATTTCTCCAAATGTCTCAAATACCTTAATAAGAACTTCTTCATTTGGTTTTTCTGAACCAGATTCTTTCAAGGCAAACCATTTACAAGGTAGTCCTTCCAAATGAATTGTGTCTGGTCTCTCTCCTGGCAGAGTCTCATTCATATCTTTTGCATCACGGAAAAAGGAGTCCCAGTCATGCCGAGTTGGGAAATCTATTTTAAATTCAGCAGCCCGAACTTTTAAAATATCTGAGAAACCACTAAGCTTTATTGTTTTGCCATCAAGACATGCAAGAAAAGACTTAACCAAACTTTTATTTTCAACTTCTCCTTCAAAACGGATGAAATCCATAGTGCTTTTAGAAATTCGAAGAGTGGAAAACTGATGACTTTGTACCATTCCTTTCAATCTTTCCATCACTTCCCAATTAGAAATGGATTTTCCAGGTTGCTTCAATTGTGGAAGTGCCACACTAATTGTCATTTTCGTAATTGGCTTGAGGTATAATCCATATAAACTACAAAGTTCAACTGCTTCAGATGTATCATGAACTATGGTAGCAGCCGCCATAGCCAAAAGCTAAACCTAAAAAAAAAATCGTCAAGATAGCATACTGAAAAAAAAAAGTTACAACACTGACAGCATCCCGACCTCCAGCAACAAAATAAACAGTAGGGTATTTTGTTTTGTCTTAATTCCTATCAACAGAGAATGACTGAACACAAAATTTTATAATTAATCTATAAACAGTATCAGAAATTAGCCATATTAAAAATCAACAATAAATTATGACATAAGAATGGGTTATGACAAATCTCAAAATTAACATATTCTCCAAGTTACTAACAAGAAAGTCAAAAATTTTAAGAATCGTAGGCTTTAGAGTAGGAAGAGACTTCAAGATAAAGCAATCCAGAGACTACTGAGGCTTGAGAGTTTTCAATTTGCCTCAAGTTCACAAAGAGAACACCAGCTGGAAAGCCAGGTGACTGACTCCATATATGGGGTTTTCCCCACTACATCTGGAAGCCTCTTTCATTTTTAAGAAAGTCTCTACACATCTTAATTAAGAATAGAGCTAGAGCATTGGGGAGAGAGGAGAGGAGGGAAGATTCGACTGATTTAAGAGGAATCAAATTCGCTAAAAAAAAAAAAAAGGCATTGGACCATCTATTTTACACCTTTTACTTGGCGCCTATTCCATATCCTCTATTCACAAGATACCTGTACCATTCCGAGAAGCTCATTAAAATCCTTCCAACCTACATACTACATAAATCAAATCAAAACTTGCTTTCTAAGTTTTGCAGGAAGAGAATAAAACAATAGAAATGATTAATGAAAAGATATAACCACACCTAAACAGAAAGAGGTACAATTCCAGAGCTCAACATTCTCAACCAAAAGGCCGCTGAACTTTGCAAGAAATGAACTCTTTCCAGATGGGATCTGAGAAAGTACAGCCGGGAAGAGGGGAGGGAGGAGGGGCCGCAGTAGGGGTGGCTAATGAGGTACAAACACCATGCTCCATTCCGTCCAGCCAAGCAGAAGCGTCTGACAACCTCTAAGGGTGCACTAAGGACGTGAAGGAAAAGTGATGCCCCCAACATAGGATTTATAGCTGGACGAGGCTTTGTAGGGACCCTTCACCCACCCTACCAATCCCCATTGTGTGGGGGGGAAAAAAAGGAAACTGAGACCCAAGAACGGATAAGTATGATTTACTCAAGGTCACCGTGAGCTAGGACTCGAACCCAGAGGTCCAGATTCCAGATCCCGTGCTCTTTCCAGGACTTAAGTTTTGGGTCCATGTGCACAGAAGCAAGGATGATGACAACAGAATAAACCGATGAGGCGGATCTGAGAAAGGCGAGGAAGCAGACGGTGCCTGGGGATGGGGGAGGGAGAAACAGGGCCCCAGAACACCTGACGCCTGCAGAACATTTACACCCCCCCCCGCTTTTTTTTTTTTTAAAGAAAGTAGGATAAAGCCCATGCACACCCCGAAGTGAACCGAGGGACCAACTCCAAGGAAGAGCTACCATACAGATGCAGCTCGCTTTCCAGCCACCCTGTCCCCCCCCAAAAGCCCCAACAGCCCCACCCACTCGCTCGGCCGCCGGCTCCTCCCGGAGCCTCCTCGCGCGCTCCCAGGGGTTGGGGAGGGGGGGCGCGAGCTTCGGGCGATCCCGGGCTCCCGCGGGGCCGCGCGCTCGGGGCGGGGGTGGGGGGAGGCAGTTGCCAGGAGCGAGGGGGGAGGGGGAGGAGAGAACGAACAGATGGGGGGGATGGGGAGGATGGGGAGGGCGACCTAAGGGAAGTAGATATTCACCTGCTCTAGGAGTCTCCGGCTCTAGCTCTTCAGCAGCAGGAGGCTTGCTCCCCTGCATCCAACCCTCCCCCTGCCCCCCCAACCCTCCCCCAGAAACCGGGAGCGGCCCCACCCCCCGCCCCCCAACAACACTTCCCTTTCCCCTCCTTTAGCCACAGTTCTTCGGTGGCTCCCTGGTCACATGACCCTTTCGACACAACCAGCGCCTTCCCCTGTGACGCATTTCCGCTTCCTCAGACTCCGTCGCGCGACCCCGCTCCTCCCCTCGCGCGTCTTCGATCCCTCCTCCCCGCCCCCGCTACCTTCCCGGGCTCTCTCCTTGCCCCTCCCCCCACTCCCCGGGCCCCTCGGGGTCCTGCCCGTTAAAGGGGCCGTGCGCGCCAATAGCCTGCCCTTAGGGGAAAAAACCCTGGGGGGGGCCAGTGGGGTGCCCAGGCCGGAGTGTACGAGGGAGACGGAAGCCTTCGTTCTGATTTGCCCCTGCTCCGTAAGCGAGGCCCAGGTCGATGGGGACTTGAAATTCAACCAACAACCCTTCCTCCCCCCCCCCCCCCCCCCCGGCCCGGCAACAATGGCGACGGAGCGAGGTGCGGGGGGAGGGGGAAGAAAGGGGGGGGGAAGAAGAGGCGGTGTGGTTGCCCCCTCCCCCCGAGCCCGGCGCCCCGAGTCAGGCTCCGCGCCCTACGGGCTGTGTGATCCCAGGAAAGTCTCTAAGCCTCTCTGGGCGTCGGCTTCTTTCTCCGGAATATCCGGGGCCGGCCTGGTCCCGGTCCGAGGGCCCCAGGTTCATCCTTACTGTTGACAGTTTCATCGGGCAAGCGTGGGACTAGCCCTTCTCCCTCCCTCCCTCCCTCCCTCCCTTCCTTCCTTCCTTCCGTTTCTTCCTCCTACTCCCCCTTCTCTTCCCTTCCTTTTTCTCCGTCCTCCCCGTTTTTCTTTCTTCACATCCTTCCTTCTTGTTTTCTTCTGGCAGTTCTCTTCCTTTTTTTCTTTCTTCCCTTTTTTCTTTTTTCCATTCTTTTCTTCCTTTTCTTTTTTCTTCCCATCCTTCCTCTCTTCTTGATTTCTAATTGATTCCTTCCATTTTAATCTTTGTATCCTTAGAGCCTAGCACATAGTAGGTACTCAAAAAAGGTATGTTGATTTGCATTGTCCATTTTCCCGAAGTGTGGTGTTATATAAAACTCTTGTCTCCGATTCCCTTCCCCCCCCCCCCCGCACCCAAATAACTCCTATCCTGATGAAGTTCATGAGAAATAGAGAAAAAGCTCTAAATTTGGACATTAGGATCTCTGGATTTGAATCGGGGCTCTGCTGTTTATTAGCCCTGTGACCTTGGACAAATCACTTACCTCTCTCCAGGCCCCTGTAAGATAAAAGGGTTCGAGTAGTTGGTCCCTTAAAGCCTTTTCCAGTTCCAAATTCTCTTGTGCATTTATTCCCAGTCCCTGCCTAAATGAAATCAGACTCCCATGGTACAAAAAGCGTTGCTCTCCATGACACTGCATTTTGCCAAAATGCAACCACTGCAGCAAAACCAGCAGAACAAACAAAACTCAAAAGACTGGGAAGTGTGAGAATCTTTGGGTTTTTTCTTCCTGATCCATAAAGGTGTATTCTCTCTGAAAAGTATTATTAGGTTTTTGCTTTGCACATTGATATTCTTTTTTCATTTGGGAGATTGATGGGGTATGATGTTTCCCCAGTTGTTCCTCTAGACTATTTGCAAGACAAAGAAGGGGAAAAAATTACTCCTATGATACTGGCAAAAGTCAGTCTAGAAAACAGTCCAAGTAATAATTATGATTAAGAAAACATTTGAATTCTCTTTTAAAACTTTTGAGCAAAATGTCCTTCCCCTGGAGCACCTTGACAATAGAAGAAAAAGCAGAAACCCTCTATTTCCTATTTATCCCTGATCTTTTGTCTGGTTCACTTTAGATCCCCTTAGTAACTTTAGTATTGCCCACACAACACAACAAGCAACAATTTCATCAATAGTACCCTCTACAATATAGAGATGTTATCATCATTAAAAAGCAATTATTGGACATTCAATTGTGTGTGGCTCTGCAAGGAATAATACAAAAATAATTATAATGTTAACTGTTCCCTAGGGGGACCTGTAAATAAATTCTTTTCTACTACCTGTAACAACAATGCGATATTCACAACACCCATGGTGGTTATGAATATGCTGGTATAGTTTTGAATCACAAAATGTAGCAAACTCTCCACGTGTAGGGCAGAACCAAGGTCTTTATTCAGAAACCAGAACACTGAGTCCCAAAACCAGAAGGACAAGTCCCAGAACCAGAAAGCCAAAGTCATTATAGTAGTCACAAAGTTGATACACATAATTAATGCAGTGGACACCCACATTCCCAAGCCTTCACGAATAGAACAGGCTCCTTCAAGCTGGAATCCCTCTCTCACTCACAATAGCTCCTCAGCCTGGTCCTTGGGAGTTCTCGGTAAAAGCTGCCCAAGGAGGATCTCAGCAAAAGGTGCAGTCTCCAGGTGGTAACAGAGAAAATCTGAAGGTCCTCCTGGTTCTCTTCCTTATATACAGTATAGCTCCTCCCTGTTCTGCCCCTTCCTGTTAAGGTGTTAACTACTCCCAAGGAGTTAACTTGAAGTAAGGAGCTAAGTGCCAATAGAAAGGGGCATGGAAGATCTTCTGATGTCATAACATTACACTACCTTATCCTAGTAATCTCCATTCCCCCAAAAGGTTAAACAATTATGTGCACATATTAGCTTGTTCTCTATTGAAAGATGAATGAGTGCTTCACCCCAAGAAACCCTGAGTCTTCCCCTCCCAGAATGATTTTTTTTCTTTTTTTGACTACTTAAAAAAAGCCATTCTCCACCTCTTTTCTTATCTAGCCTTACTCACTGAATGGGCATTGCCTCAGTTAAACAGGTTAGAGGCCTTAACTTAAAAAAGGTGAAGGTCTCCCACTGCATCCAGGGCAATCTCCAGTCATACAGATCTGTATCTCACCACTGGACCCAGATGGCTCCAGAGAAGAAAGTGAGGCTGGTGTCTTTGCACAGTCCTCCCTCACTTAAATCCAATTCACTTGCAAGTCATGGCATCATCTTCCTGATGTCATGGTCTTCTTAGAGAATGAAGGAAGAACAACAACTTTTCACTAGTATGTGTTTGTAAAATGTGCCCTACTGAAGTCTAGTAAGACTTTATGAGCCAAGATTAGTTTGACGAGGTTAACTTCTTTTAAAAGGTTGATAAGATAAGGTATAAATTCCTAGGTGATTGATTTCTTCTCAACCAGGTCTTAGACTCTTGGAATTGCCCATTAAAATAGAAAGTACAAAAAAATTAAGAGATTGAGAAACTGGGGAACAGTGTTACTGAACACAGTGAATATAAAGTTGTTACCTAGAAAGCAAACTTGGAGATCTACCTGTAGGCCAGTCTAAGGAATCATGTGGCACCAGAGACAGCAGGGAGAAGTTTCTAGGACCAGTCAGGAATATGGGAACACAACTTGTAAAGACATAACAGTTCTGGAGAACCTGAGGAATATCTGGAGCAGCATGTGTATGCTCTGTGGAAAACACCATCAGTTACATGTAGAGAGAAGGGGTAAAGAAAAGTGACCCTGAAAGCTTTTCCTTTGTAGGAAATTCAAGTTAGTAATGTAAGTCTAAAGAAGTACAGAGAGAAACAAAAATAGGTCACTTTTGTGTAAATCTTTGCTCCAGCGGATAAATTCAAAAGGTTACTGTGGCCTGTCAAATGGAGATATGGATAGGAACAATATCTCCCTTGTAGGATAGGTTAGTTTTTCCTTTAAAGGTATTAAAATTGGCTCTAGATATTGGGCTTTTCAAAGCATTTTTGGTGGTCAAAGTAGAAAAGCCAGCCTACAAGGAGGTAGAGCAGATTGATTGATCTTCCTTAGGATTGTCTAGGGAATTCCAGCATGGCCGACAGAAAAGTAAATAAACTAGGAAGTTAGGATTGATTGAATCTCCAAGTGCCTCATTTCATTTCTTTTCCAAACCTGAAGTACCAGACTGCCCTGAATCAGGCCCAGCCTACAACAGGAGCATAGTCACAGCCAGTTTGCTCTGCTAGGTTTTATTGAAGGATGGTTGGAAATAGAACTTAGTCATCTCTAATTGGCCTTAAGTAGTGGCAACATCTTCACATAATCTGCCTGATCCCAAGAATGCCCTAAACCACAGGAATGGAATAGCTGATACCTGGAATTTGATCTGGATTTCTAATAGATCAGAAACCCTCCCTTTTGTTGGGGGGAGGGGAGAAATGTTGTGGATAAATAGTACTTCTAGAACAGGAATCACATGGGAAGGGAAATTGCCTCAAACTCAGCCTGGTCCAGAAACAGAAGGTTCCTTCACCTTGGAGATGTGTTCCAAGACTTGGCAGAAAGTGTAGGCCTGGGAAAGCTGCTGCGCCTCACAGACTATACCCACATTCATCCCACATTTATTCCAGGTTGGTTAAATAAAGTCTTTCCTATATTTAAGTTTTTGTCAGCCTGAATACTTGCCTAGGAACATTAGGACCCTTTTCTCTCTTTTGTCGAGACCTAGACACTAGCCAAATTTGATGTTCCAAAATTAACATCAAAGATGTAGGCAAAGTTTAAAAGTGAGATTATAACTCAGATGTTGAACTTGATCCGTGTAAATGCAGAGTTGTTGTTCATTGTTCTGGATTAATTTATTTCCAACAAATTTAAACCCTCTAAGTATCTTGGTTCTAATGCCAGTTTCTAAATATCAATTCCCCCAATTTCCTCAGACCTGTCCCAGTTATAGCATATAAAATCTCAGCTCTGGAAAGCTTTGCAAAAAATATGTTAAGGCAGCAATTAATACCCCAAAGTCTCATGTTCATATTCCTTGACTTGTCCCTGCTACCCAGTGGATGGATCTAATGTTCCTGATAAGATTCTACTTTCAGAAAAGCAATTGATCACATAAAGGGAAAAATATTAGAGAAGGAGAAAATATAGAGCCTTCTCTGAGGAGTGGAACAGATTCCTTTGGCAAGTAACGAGCTCTCCATGACTGGACATGGCAAAGCAGAGACTATAAACCCTATCAGGGGTTCTTCAGAAGGAACTT
Organism: Pseudocheirus occidentalis; assembly: GCA_028646575.1. NCBI lineage: Eukaryota > Metazoa > Chordata > Mammalia > Diprotodontia > Pseudocheiridae > Pseudocheirus > Pseudocheirus occidentalis. Next base: position 14,691,846 of record CM053600.1, on the reverse strand, counting down.
CTCTATGCTGTGTGACACAGATTAGACTAAATAATTTCTAAGGTCTCTTCCAAGTCTAAATTCCATTATTCTATAAAAGAGTAGGGAGACAGGTCTGTATAGATAAGAGTAAGCCTGTGCCAAAGGGCTGAGGAGTGCCAAAAGACCCTCTTGCTCCCAAAGGTAATCCCACATTGTTATCTCCTCTTGTTGGTATTCTGTAGTGATTGAAGATTCCCAGAAATTCATTCAGATCCTGCTGAAGATTTTTGACTGTTAAAATATACAGTGCAGAAGAATAAACATTTGGGGACAGCTAGGTGGTACAGTGAATAGAGCACTGGTCCTGGAGAACTTCAGTTCAAATTCAGCCTCAGATGCTTGGCACTACTAGCTGTGTGACTTTGGGCAAGTCACTTAACCTCAATTGTCTTGCCTTCACTCAAAAAAAAAAAAGTAAATATTTTAGCTGACAAAAACTAGGAATGCAGATTTGTTTGCCTTATCAAAATTACTATTTAGAAAGCAAGGACTGAAGGCTTTAGGACTCTAGCCTAGTAACTCTTGATAAGGAGAAGAAGTATAGAAAAATGCAGGGCATCAAAAACTGCTTCACTCCTGAGCAGCTGACGACAGCATGAGGTACTAGCCAGGCAATTATTGGAAGAGACTCTAGAATAATGTTTGAGGAGCCAAGACGCAGAAGAGAAAAGAAGATGATACTTGCCAGCTTCACAGTCTTGCCAGAAATCAGCTCCGCTGAGGAATGAGGGCAACAGATTCATTGAATCTCTGTTAGGATGTACCTCACCCAGGTGGCTGTTGTATTAATAATGAGATATTCACAACACCCATGATGGTTATGAACTCTCCACATGGAAGGCAGAACCAAGGTCTTTAGAAACCAGAACACTGAGTCCCAAAGCCAGGACAAGTCTCCAAACCAGGAAGCCAAAATCATTATAGTAGTCACAAAGTTGATACACATAGTTAACGCAGTGGACACCCACATTCCCAAGCCTTCACAAATAAAACAGGCTCTCTCAAGCAGGGATCCCTCTCAGACTCATGACAGTTCCTCAGCCTGGTCCTTGGAAGTTCTCAGTAGAAGCTGTAGAAGCAGGATCTCAGGAAAAGGTGCAAGCTCCCAGTGGTGTCTGAGAAAAAGAGCTCAAGGTCCTCCTGGTTCTCTCCTTAATATATAGTATAGCTCCTCCCTGTTCAGCCCCTTCCTGTTAAGGTGTTAACTACTCCCAAGGAGTCAACTTGAAGTAAGAAGCTAAGTGCCTTTACTAGGTGCCAGTAGAAAGGGGCATGGAAGATCTTCTGATTTCATTAACATTACAGCTGTCTAATCTGACATGCATGCCTGAAAGAGAATCCCCTGTACAACATATGGGACTAGTGGTCATCTAGGCTTTCCAGTGAGGTATAACCCATTATCTCCTTGGAAAACACTCAATGAATGAGAAATGAAGGAAGTTTTTAGTGAATTCTGAGGGTCCAGGAGAGGAGGAAGTACTAGAAACATTTGAAGTATAGTGTACCATTCCAGAATTTACCAACTGGTGAATTATTTTGAACTTGAATTGATCTGTATGTTTAAAAATGATAAACCCTTGAGGCAAAAGGTAGCCTGACCTAGGGAAGAGTTATCTGCAAGAGCTGTGGGAGTCACCCCTTAAATCCTACACATGGAAGATATCTCCATTCAACCATCTAACGTTACATATGATAACCCAATTAAACTTTACACATGGGAGCCTCTTCTCTTAGAAAACTCTGTATTTGTTGGATTTGTTTTTTTGCAAATTCCTTACATCATGAAATTTTATCTTTTTTTTTTCTGTTACCGGAACTTATGTTTTTGGTTTTTTTCACCTCAAGAAAGATCATTTTAATCCTCTTCTAGTTGGTTTTGCTTGTGACAGTTTTGAGTTTGAGTTAGGCTTTGGCTCATGTCTTATTGATACTGACTGAAAGAAAATCTGTCTTATTCACTTTTTTTTTTGTGCTTTTATGTCTTGGTCAATTAATGTTAAACAATTGTGCATCTATTGACTGATTTTTTTAATGTGACTTTTAAACACTGGTTTTCTTTTTTGTTTTGTTTTGTTCCTTATTTTGTTTTGGTTTGTTTTGCCTCCAATGGGATTTCTAACTTCACTACACTGGAAATTTTGTTCTATTTTGTCTTTTCCCAGGCATGAAGAGGTATTACTCCAGTTCTATTTGAATGCGTTTTCCAATTTCTTTTGTTCTCAGTTACTGGATACACAGATTTCATTATACTTTTAGTTTTCTACTGTAATTTTAATAGCTGTTCATTCCAGGAAAATCCTGCTTTATAGTCAAATTTATTTTCCACTTTGGTTGAATGTTGTCCCCAAGCCTCATACAGAAAGCCTATGTAACATAATCTATCTGCTACTAATATAAAAATATTGTTACACAAAGTATTTTATTAAATCTGTTTATTGATATTGATGAGACATCAGGTTTAACTCTTCAAGTGTTTTGACTCATTCCAGCCTGTTTGTTATATTTTGCTAAAACAATATAAAATTCTGTTCCTCATGACCTTGAATTTATTTCTATCACATTGGAATCAATCACATATTTGTCTACTATTTTTTCACCCAGTATTCATAGCATAATAGCCTTGTTTGTTGTGGTTCCACCTCATGAGTTTACTGCTTAAGTTAATATTACTGGCTTTGTTGAATATCTTATTTAACATGAAGTAATCTCTTAAAAAGATGAATTGAAAAGTATCAGAGTACGATTAATGTCAAAATGCATGGAGACTGACAGATATTAGGAACAGATGCCAATTAAAAGTCTGATGCTATTATAAAAACATTGAAAAGAAGTGAAAGGAGAAGGAAAATTCACAAGAGATATTTAGTGAATTCAGGCCTGGAGACATCACTCAAATGATTTTTTGTTTGTTTGTTTTCTTAATTTTTTTTGGAGGGCAGTTGGCCAAGGTCACACGGCTAGTTACTGTGTTGTGTCTGAAGCCGGATTTGAACTCAGGTCCTCCTGACTCCAGGGCTGGTGCTCTATTCACTGCACCACCTAGCCGCCCAACATCACTCAAATAGTGCTCTATGGTCTACCAGACCCATGTGAACATTCAAGTACTGACATCTAGATAGCTAGGACCTGGAAATTAAGTTACAGGCCATGCTCTGAAAAGGAAGCCAAGCCACTTAAAAATGCAAAGCTAGAGAGAAAAAAAGAAAGCTTGCTCACAAAGAAGTTAAGAGCCATGCTTCATTTCCAGTAGATACTTTCCCTAAAGGCCAGGCCTCTAATATCAGAAATATATTATAGATCCCAGTTAAGGGTTTTATCAAGACAATAACCATCTGGGTTCTCCACCCTCTGGAGAACAACACTGAGAGTCTTGATTTCATCAGGGGTCAGATACACTATAGTAATTAGCAAGCACCAGTGTCAGAAAAAGTCTTAAACATAAAAGAGGATAGTCTTAAATGAATAGCCTTTTGGCTTAGTGCAGAGCCTAGGGGCCACACAACCAGGAATCACAAGACAAATAACTGCAAAATCTAGACCTGCTACATGGCAATGGTCATTCTATTCAGCATAAAGGAGAAAAAACTCCTGACTCTGGAGCCAGAGCAGATACAATACTCAGTTACACAGACCAATTCAAAGAAAGGCAGCGGTACCTGTCTAAGTAGATAAGATCGGCCTACAACAAGCACAGAGGTTTTGGGACACAGCCCTGAACCATATCTGTCCATCACTTGTCTACAGTCCCAGGTATAGCTGCTACCCTTAGCCAAAATGAGACAAATACTCACAGAGATGGAGAACCATAGCACTTCTCCAAAGAATCACTCAACTTTGACTACACCAGGAACGTGGTCCGTATTAATAAACTATGGGCCATAAAAGCAAACAAATAAGTCACAATGCAAATGCAAATTGAAGGGCAGGTGCTGGCAGAGGATTAAGTGAGAGCTGAATGAGTGGACAAATCTATTCTCTATAGAAGGGCAATGGGCTAAGGGAATGGAAGACACAAAAACTAGATATAAAAGGTATCTATCTAGATACAAAAGGCTATCTATATATGATCTCTATGTCATCCAGACATAGCCAGAAAAGTAGATCTATCTTCTTTTACCTTAGAGCTAAGGTAAACCTACACATTATGCCAAAGTTTCAAGACCTCTTGTACTGTCTCCCAGGTACCCCCTGGTTCTCAGTCTTAGATTTACATGGTAGCTACTATGAAGCACCTATTTCTTAGGAAGACAAAGAAAGAGAAGACTGTTTTCATGGGTCCAATAGGATTTTACTAGTTTAAGGATATGCTCCAAGGCATTTCAAATGACTTAGAATGTGGTTGGAAGTAAGAAATACCAGGAAGTGTTGCTGTACCTAGAGGAAATCATTGCCTTTGTAAAGACACTAGAGACAGATGAAAAGGTTAAACAGACCAGAAGAAGAATTCATGGTGAAAGCAATAGAGGAGAATGAAAGCCTAGACATTAATCAAGTGCCAGTTTTTCAGAAACTGTCAAAAATGGGTCTCAACAAGGTATGAATAGGTGCCCAAAGAAGAGAGAAATTCTCCTTAATTTGTCATATCCATAAAAACTTTGAGATTTAAGGACTTTTCTAGAATTTTTAATATTGAAAATGTTTTAAAATTATAGTATGATTCATGCAAATCACTGAATGACATCATTCACTCATGTATGATTGAAGAAACCCAGGAACAGAAAGACAAGAAAATGAAAGATTATCTAAAAATGTCAACAAGATTTCCAAGACTTGATTAAGTGCCTTATATTTGCACTGGCCTATATAGATACAAGCAAGCCTTTTTGTCATGAAAGCCATTGACAACCTGAAGGGCTTGGAATCTGTCCTCTACCAAGAAAGTGATGATCAACAGAGACTAGAATGCATACTCCAACAGAGGTTTCATTGACAGTGAAACTCAACATGAGGATATCTCCAACTTCAAAAATGGAGATTTTGGCTTTCAAGGGGGATATCACTGAAAAGATCAAACATTTTGTATGTAGAATAAAATTCATAATATGGACTAAAAGAAATCAGTATTTTGACTAGTGCCTGTCTGGATTCTGCATGTCAAAGATGGGTAGCAACATTAGCTGACCATACATTCAACATACACTCTAGGCCATAGAAAACTAATATGGATGTGGATGATTGTCCCCAAAGGTCACATGACAGTGAAGCTATAGTCCTAGATACTAAAAGAAGACAAAAAGGCTATCCATATATGACCTCTAGAGAACTGGGCTACAATCAAGAGTGTAACTGAGAGGTTAGGACTTCCATCAAAGAGCTTGCCAGCACTGTGTGAGTTTCATTTCATTGAACCAACCTCCTTTGCCTCAGTTGTCTATAGAGGACTGACAGTGAGAATAGATGGTTGATGAAGGACTAGGGGGAACGATACAAGCCAAGAAGCAAGGAAGTTATGCTAAAGGACTCGAGTTCCAGTTACTTGAAGGAGTCTTGTTCTTGAGACAATGGCAGAAATCACAGTTGTGCAATGTTATGCTGGACTGAACTGAGTCTGATGCTGCTCATGGTGCCAAGAAGCAGTTGAAATTACCTAGAACATACCTATGGCCATGAAAGCATTATAGGATGGATTTGTTTATATAAGTCAGGAAGAGACTTTGGAACTAGAAAGAAGAAAGTTTAACTGGCCCAAGATGGCAGCAGATGTCACAGAAGTGTGTCAGCACAAGTGTGAAACTTGGGTCATGTTGTAGTGGGTTTTTGGTTAGGCCCTGCTGTAACCTCCACCAAGACCTGATTTCTATACATATATAAGTACCCTAAGGTCAATGAGTATAGTAAGAATTTAACTAGGTTAATTAGGTAAACACAGTTGTAAAACAGGGGATGGGAAGAGTCAGGAAAAACACAACGATGCAAAATAGATCCTGTTCAAACAATTGCCCAAATAACTCCCAGTATGACAAAGCATCCAGCATTGGGGATAAAGGCAATTATAGGAAAAGGGGTTGGTTGTGCTTCTGGAAGACACTCAATTCATACTGTCTCCTGTGATCAGGACCTAGACAAGAGTTTGACAGAGTCAAATTGCTGAGAACACTTATTGGGTCAGATTTGCATCATGTAGCCTTACCCTGGGTTTGCCAACTGTATCCTTATAAGCTAAGTAAACCAGTTATTTTATGACTTCCTCATCTGGATTGGGTCTGTCATTTATGTCATCTCTATAGCTGGTGGTAGGAGGGTACAACCATTCCTTCCTAACTTCAGGTATGGAGGTGATGTGAATGACTGTAGCCTACCATACAAATGTATGCAAAGAAAAACACTGCCAACTCTTGCTGCATATTTGGAAAATATAAACACCAGAAAATCTTTGGAACTTGACTACATTGACTTTTGATCTCTGGAATGATATGGCAAAAACATGTCACTCTTAGTAGTGGCTGATCATTTCACCAGGTATGTACAAACATATCCAACCAGGAGCTAGAAAGCCTCTAATTGCTGAAGTTTAAGAAGTATTTCTCAGTGTATGAATTCTCTGTCAAGATCCATTCTGACCAAGGCAGGGTCTTTAAGAACAGGTTACTCAAGAAAATATTTGTCAAGAAGTCTAGAAGTATATCTTACCATCCATAGGGGTACCCACATGCTAAGCCTTTCAACTGCACCCCACTGGACATGTTAGAAACTTAAAAATTAAAACAAAAATCTTTGGAGTCAACATGCCACTTTTTTATTAAATAAATTTTTTGTTTTCTTGTTTACGTCATTCATTTTCATGAGATTTTTGAATTACACATTTTCTCCCCATCTTTCCCCTACCTCAACCCCAAAACAGCAGTCCCACTCTAAAGCCCCTCCCCTGCTCTGCTCTCTTACTTTCTGGTAGGACAGGGAGGGTGTCTCTATCCCACCGCCTGTATATCTTAATTCCTAGTTGCAGGTATTGCAGAGCTTTAGATTCTAGATTCTTTCGATTCCTCCCTTGTCACCCACCCCCACTGAAGGAAAATCAATTCAATACAAGCTGTGGATGTGTGATTATACAGGACATCTTTGTAGTGGACATATTGTGACGGTGATCATCTGTCTCTCCTTCCTATCCCTCCCCCCACCTTGTTCTGTTCTCTATCCTGTCCCTGTCCCTTTACTGAAGTGTGTGCTTCCAGTGTCCCTCCCCCAGACCCTGTCCTCCCCTCCATCATCCCCCCTCTAATCTCCATGCCCCC
>CM053600.1:14627523-14684093 GCA_028646575.1 Pseudocheirus occidentalis | reverse complement strand
ATTATAATGACTTTGGCTTTCTGGTTTTGGGACTTGTCCTTCTGGTTTTGGGACTCAGTGTTATGGTTTCTGAATAAAGACCTTGGTTCTGCCTTCCATGTGGAGAGTTTGCTATATTTTGTGATCCAAAACTATGCCAACATATTCGTAACCATCATGGGTGTTGTGAATATCTCATTATTGATACAGCGTCTCACTCTCCCCAAGTGTCTGTATTCAGTAGAAGGAACAAGAAGACAATAACTGAGTGATCAATGTGGGACCAGTTTTCAAATCAGACACATAGATTGCTTGAGCTACATGTCTGTGAGAAAATCTCTTGCCTCCATCTTCAGATCTGACTGGGTCAGCATAACCAAGGTCCTTAGATAAGGATGTCTAAGCAACAGAAGAGGTGGTCCAGCTTTCCAGCCATGCAGGGTGAGGTTCAAACAATGCAATAAAGTTTTCTCACAATTCCACAATAATTGAATAAAGTTTTCTTACAAGACAGAAATTGGACTAGACTCATAACTGAATAGAAAGGGAACTGAGCTAGATTCAGAATTGAGTCACAAGATGGAGTTAGAAAGATTCACTCAGTTCCCACAATTTCCTCATTACCAAACAGTAATTATCAAAACAATTCGATACTGGCTAAGAAATAGAGTAATATACCAGTGCAATAAATTAGGTACACAATACACAGCAGTAAAAGACCATAAAGGTACCGCTTCAAACTCTATCAGATTGGCTAATTTGATAGAAAAGGGACAGGACAAATATTTGAAAGGGTATAGAAAAATAGGAACACTGATGCACTGTTGGTAGAGTTGTGAATTGGTCTAACCATTCTGGTGAGCAATTTGGAATTATGCCCAAAGGGATATAAAATTATCCATACTTTTTGACCCAGAAATACCTCTACTAGGTCTGTGCCCCAAAAAGATATAAGGAAAAAGACCTATATATGCAAAAATATTTATAACAGTTCTTTTTGTTGTGTCAAAGAATTGGAAATTGAGGGGATGTTCATTGATTGGGGAATAGCTAAACAAGTTATGATATATGATTATGATAGAATATTATTGAATATCATAAGAGACGACAAGCAAAATTCTTTCAGAAAAACCTGGGAAAACTTGAATGAATTGATGCAAAATAAAATGAGCACTACCAGGAGAACCCTGTACATAGTAACGGTAATTACAATGATCAGCTGTGATTGACTTAGCTAGTCTCAGCAATACAATCATCCAAGACAATTCCAAAGGACTTGAAATATGATGTCCACCCCTGTTAAAGAACTGATAGAATCTGAACTGAAACATGCTTTTTTTAAATTTTATTTTTCTTGGGGGCTTTTTTGTCTGAAGTTTTTTTTTGCAATATGGCTAATCTAGAAATGTTTTTCATGACTGTACATGTGTAGTCTCTATCAAATTGTTTGCCTTCTTAAGGAAAGGGGAGGGAAAGGAAGGAGAGAGAATTTGTCATTGATTCTTTTTAATGAATGTTAAAAAAATTTTTACATATAATTGAAAAAAAATTTTAAATAGTTTCCAGTTTTTTCTGTATCAAAGATTAGATGTCATGTTTCTCTTACATAGCAGAAGGATGTTGCAATGTGGACATTTTTAGAACTCTAAATAGGAAAAAAAAACAATTTAAGAAAAAAGAAAGTAGGAATTCATGCCTTGCATACACAAAGTTCAATTTGGGTTCACAAAGTTTATAGCTAACCTTAGGGAAACGGGTCCTTCCATGCCTCATTTCTGGGACTTTCTTTTCTCACATAAAAAGGGGTACAGAAACCTATTTTGCCCGTATTGTTTCAAATGATTGTGGACAATCTGAAACTATCCAAGACATGATTTGAACAATTCAGTACAGAGAGGAAGTGTGTTTATAAAAGAGAAGCAAGCGACATGTCATCAACTCTGAAAACGTTTTGCTCTGATGAACTTGGCTCTATGTAATTGTCAGCATAGAGTTAAACAGGAAATTTCAAAAATAGCTTTTTTTCTGTCTATATGTCAGTACCAGTCATGGTATTCTGCTCTGGGGTTGAAAGTAACGTGTTTTATGAAATATGAAATCAATTGGATGAATGTGATTCATACCCATCAACTTGAACTATTAGAAAGACTTCACGGCAAACGAGGCTCACTACATATTCTGAGATGAAGACTAAAGGAGTGTCAAAGTAAGAGACTCTTCAAGCTGTTCTCTCTTGCAAGGTCATTTCCTGGGTAAAATGCTTTGAGGAATAAGCAACTGTCAAATGTTTTCTGAGTTTAAAGAAGTTCCATGCTAGGATGAAGGTAAGCAGACTGAGTTTTCACTTTCCTTACATTTTTAATTGGGGGTGTTTGAGGATCGTTATGCTTTGTATGAGCAGGTCAGTAAGTGTGGAGGTAGGGGAGCAGTGTCAGGAAGAGGTGATCGAAGAAGCAGGTTAGAGAAATGGAATATGAAGGTAAAGTTCAGTCTTTATTTATGGGCGCATTAAAAGGATCACCAAAATCAGAATCACCAGAAGTCTCAAAGCACTAGAATTGAAGAATAACTTAGCTAAGAATTCTGTAATGGTCCATGAGTTATCATTAAGTCACTAGGGATATTTCTTTACAGTTTTCAAAAAAGCGATTCACAGAAAGGATTTTCTCCTTAAGCCAAGTGTAAGCTGTGCATATTCCTTGAAGAGTAACAACCAAAGCTAGCTAAAGTTTAAGGTTGGAAAGATGATACAAGCATCTTACCTCCATGATATGTGATCTGAGACCAAAACTCACTGTAATAGCTTTGCTTAGAAATCTGTGTCATGTTATGTCCCTTTATCAGTTGTAGTTACCCCAAAAAGATCCAATAGGTGTACTCCACAGGTAACTAGGAGCCTAGCTTTATAAATGTATAACATTAAAAGGGGACTATTGTACATGGATTTGTGTCCCACTTGGCGTTGATGAAACAGAACTCCAACGGCTTTTATTTTTCCAGAATCACGGGATGAAGTTTTTTTGTTGTTGTTTATTGTTATTGATTTTTAATGTTTATCTTCAAATAATTAGAGGTATATAAGGTTTATTTTCTTTTTTTGGAAATGTTTTAGCAATGCTTAAAAAAAAACTACAACTCTGCTACCTTCCAGTGATTGTCCATCCCTATTTCTTAAACAAAATCTTTAGCAAAGAAATAAATTTAAGTAAAATAAATCTGATGCACATATATGTACATACTACATATGCTAAATATATAATGTATATTTGTGTGTGTGCATGTGTGTGTGTGTGTATCCCAAGAGGTGAGATATGTGGGATATCTTTCCAAAAGCCAGCAAAGCAGACTTTTATAGATATCATATCAGTGTGTCAAAAACTCTATTTCAATTAGATCTTTACTATAATGTTCAAGTAAGTATTCTCTAAATGCTCATTGGCTATTTTTTCTAAGAAATGAAAGAAATCTTTCTCTAATTCTTTATTTTGTTGTCCTACTTGATCTAACTTCTTGTTTAGAACTTTAAAGGCTATATACAAATATCAGCTTCTCTTAAAAGTCTGGCTAGCATCCTTATATCCTAGGAAGAGCGCTGGGCCTGGAGTCAGGGGAGACCTGGAATTTGAATTCTACCTCTGAAATTTATTAATTCTGTTATTTAACTTCTCTGAACTTAACTGACTTTAACTTCTCTTTTCTACATAGAATGAGGATGATAATGCCTGTCATACTTACATGGAATTATTGTAGGGATCAAATGGAATTGGGTGATCCCCAAAGTCTTACTGACTTTTTCAGGTATTAAAGCTTAACACTGCACTAATATTTCTGGGACACTGTGTATAAAAAAAGGGCTTACAAACTTTAAAATGATGCATGTTGGCTGTTACACTGTTCTCTCAAAATTTTTTATAGATAAAGTTCTTCTTAGATATAGTTGTTGTTCGTCCTTCATTCTCAAAAAGGACCAATGACATCAGGAGTGTGATATCTCTGTTAATGAATTGGATTTAACTGAGGCAGGTTTGTGCAAAGTCACTGACCTCACTTTTTCTTCCAGGGTCATTGGAGTCCAGCAGCAAGACATAGGTCAAGATGGGACACAGTGGGAGACCTTGGCCTTTTAAGCTAAGGTCTTTCCCAGGCCTCAGTTTGTCTGAGGCAATGCCCATTCAGTGATAAAAGACCAGGGAAAAATTGAGGCAAAAGAGGAGCTAGTTTGCCTTCATAAAAGAATCAGTTTGCTTGGATATAGTCATGCATGATAGAAAAATAATCAAATTCTAGAACTCTGTGAGCAGTAGGTGTTTATCCCAAAGCCTGAATTATTTATATGGCATTTGTCATAAACCTGGGATCTGCTACCCAAGAATAAAGAGCTGGGTGGAGAAATCAGGAGGAAGAAGTAGGTAACAATGCAATTACTTGTACTTTTAAAATTCTTAACCAATTATCTACTCTGACCATGACTGAAAGTGACATATTTATCATTTTATCCTTGAAGAAATGGAAAAAAGTGAAATATGGTAGACCAGAGAACACAATCCAGAACCTATTATAAGAATCCTATGCTATGGTTTTTATATTGAATGACTCATTTTCTTTACCCTAACACAACCAATATATTGATATTTTCACTATTACACAAAAAAACGATCTCTAAGCACCAGGTCATTTCCTGGTTATGGGTAACCAAAAAAGCCTAAGAGGTTTGTTTAAAGATATAAAGATTTACAGCTTTGAGGCCTTGTACAGACAGCACTTCCCATATCTGAGTTTCGGTATTATCCTCGGTAAAGTTAAGGAGTGGAACATTCCATCAATCCACGATTCTAAAACAAGAATAATCTATAAGTAAATGCCAAAGACCTGCTAGCTGGATATCTTTTTCAGGAGTACTGCTACTTGATCATAATGTATTAGTAGCAACCATTGTCTAAGCATCACAGTTCTTGGATTGCCAGTCTCAATTCAATTTCTGATGGCTTACCTGCCCTCATTCAGGTTGCCCTCTGGCAATTTCAGAATTCAACTTGTTTTGTCTTAGTATAAAGATTTGGCTAATGTCTTTCTTTAAAATGGCACTCAGATCTCATGTAAAATGTAAGCTAGCAAAATAATGAACATAAGCCAGGCCTTATTTAACATAACAAAAGCCACCAAAATACCCAAGACCATCAATAGTGAAGCCCATTTGGTGGGTTCCAGGGACTTATTAGGTCACTTCACACCACCTTCAATCATACAGAGAAAGTATTTCAGTTCCTAGAGAGCCAAGCTACCCATTATTTGCCTCTGGAGAACTTCTGCTTCCCCCAAAACACATACAGTCCTCCAGACATTATACTATACACGTATGTAAGAAGGGTGACCCTTTGACAAGAAAGAGCGTTTTGGTTTCTGAAGAGTCTGCTTCTGTGAGTCCCATGTTCCATGAGGGTGTACACAGCATATGTGACTCAACATACCAAGAAAGAATTAGGTCCATTCTGTTCTTCTGCATCATGACCTCCTGCTATGTTAATCCATCTTCCCCTTCATGTCTACGTTTAGCCTCCCTCTCCTGTGTCTTCACACAGCTCCTATTCCTCTGTGCCTATAGTATTCTGCTTTTCTGGCAATGCTTTCAATTGCTGGTTACTATCTCAATTACTAAGACAGAGCAGCTTCAATAAATTCGTACTTTTGAAAGAGTCCATCTTACAAGAAGATCCCTTGGAAACTGCATTAAATGATGTTTTAAAGGATATTCTGCTAGAGAATATGCTAAATGTGAAGCAAACACAAAGGTTATACAGTGTCTTTGTGGCTTAGCTATGTGGTATCTTTTGTACTGAAGTTATTCATACTTTCCATTGCATTTTTGAGGGACTCTCAAGATCTCTAGCAATTCTCATGTTAGGTAATTATGGACAATTAGGATGGGAAGAAAGAGATTTTCATTAGTCTTGTTCATGTCAGACAAACCGAGAGCTGGGAAAGACCCTGCTTAGAAAGGCTGATTCCCCACTGCATCTGGAGCCATCGTCAGTCATCTTCACCTGTGTCTTGTCGCTGGACACCAATGACTCTGGAGGAAAGAGTAAGGCTGATGTCTTTGCACAACCCTGCCTCACTTAAATCCAATTCACTTTCAGGTCAAGGCATCACCCTCCTGACATCATTGTTCCTCTTTGAGAATGAAGATCGAACAACAAACAATAGCAACTGGGTCTCACATATGTAGAGGGAACCCCACATGTGCCAGGGAGGCCTGTTGTGGCATGTGTGGCTTGAAGGAAGACACCATAGACATCTCCCTTCTCCAAGGGAGACATTCATTCCTGCCAGGAGAGGGGAAGCAAGAGGTTGGGGCTGAAGGCCACCATATTGAGAGGGAGTACTGGACTGGAATATATGTATTTGCTCCCTTGTTCGTGTAGGGGATCTGACTGGATTTGAGCTAACTTTTGATCACTGTCATTTTGGGGAGCACGGAGATCCCAGGCTTTATAACCAAGGCTTAACTCCTTTCCCACCAAATACCAGTTCCATAATGAAAACACATAGAGAATAACAAAGAAGTTCATTTATCCAAATCATAGCAAAACAGAAATAAGAGAAGTTGTATGTAGGTAATACAGAATGAAGAAGCTTTCCTATTGGGAACAAAAAAAAACTCAGCTCAGCCAAGAAAGGGTCCAGGATCTCACCCAAGGGAAATTTCTCTAAAGTCTCTGGAGTAGCAAGCTAGAAAAAGGGACATGATGGAAACTGCCTGCTTCTCTCAAGTCTTCTTAGTCCTTTCCCTCAACAACATGAAATAGAGTTGGCCTCTTGTATCTTGTCTCTCAAAGTTGGAAGCAACCTGGATGCTAGGTGGGGAAAACATTGGAGAGTCCCTAAGAAGGACTCCCACTTGAATAGCTCCCAAAGAGGAGTAATGAGAACTGTGCATCTCTGTCTCTCAACAATTCCTGTCTGCCCCTCGTCCAAGGTAGTACTTTTATTCCCACCAGCAATGATAGTCCCTTACCAATGGGCTTTGAAACAGAAGTTATAGTTGCATCCCCAGGTGTATGCTGGAGCCTGATCAAACCAGCTAAAGTCCACTATTATGTTTTCAATATGAGCCTTCACGCCTTAGAAATTAATAAAGCTACAAATCAGGGTTTGATTTCTGTTCTGTCGATTATCAAGATAAACACACACAAATGGAGAAAATGTTTAACAATGTAGATTAAACTAAAAAGTATGTTGAGCCTTTCTGAGAGCCAATACATTCCTGTATTCAACATATTTATATAACATCAAAGAGGCAGTTTTCATAGGACAGTGGTAGAATCATAAGATATGATCCCTATCCTTAAAAAGATGACATTTTTATAGGGGAGATAGATGCTCATTCACCCAACATTTAAGCAACAGCTATGTTCAGGGTACTCAGTAGAGAGGAAAAGGCAAAATTTAGATAATTCTGACACCATACTTTCATAAAAGTTTCAGTCCAATAAAGAGATAAGATGCAGAAAGATATAACTAGAATATATTGTATTACAAGATAAGTACACTTAAGAAGTGAATATGTGAAGTTCCAGTGACACTGAAGATTCTTCAATGGAAGACATCAAAGAAAGTCAAAGTGTGAGTTGTGTTCTAGGGGAAGCCATTCTGTGCATAGGGAAGAGTATAAACAAAGGCAGAGAAGCAGAGTCCTTCAAAATTCATGAAGTGTGGAGTGTCCTCCGGGCCCAAGGACCACTTAATGGTTATTTGGGGGGCTCTCCTGGCTCAGAGTGAATGTAAATAGTACCTGTTTCTTTTTTGGCCAGCCATCCTAAGAATCTTCCCCTCCCAGTCTGTTCTTTTTTCTTTCTTTCTTTTTTAAAGGGGCCATCCCATGACTCACTTTTTTAAGATGCTATTCACAGAATGGGTGTTGCCTCACTCAAAGTGAGAAATTGAAAAGACCTTAGCTTAAAAGGGCCAGGGTTTCCCATTGCATCCTGAGCCATCTGCAGTCATCCTGATGAATATCTGGCCACTGGACCCAGATGCCTCTGGAAAAGGAAGTGAACTTGGTGACTTTGCATGGCCCTCACTCACTCAAATCAAAGTCAATCCCAAGTCATGTCATCTTCTTCTTGATGTCATGGCTTTTTTTTAAGAATGAAAGACAATATGAATTAATATTTAATTAATTATAATATAAATTAAATTTTAAAAAGCAAAAAATAAAATGAAGTATACAGGAAATTTTGGGGCAGCTAGGTGGCACAGTGAATAGAGCACCAGCCCTGGGATCAGGAGGACCCAAGTTCAAATCTGATTTCAGACACAACACAAAAACTAGCCGTGTGACCTTGGGCAAGTCACTCAACCCCAATTGCCCTACCTTCCCCCCTCCAAAACAAAGCAAAAAAAAAAATACAAAGGTAGAAAGAATCATGCTAGCTTGTGTAAAGTAGGCCATGTAAAGAGCCACTGAAGGTGGCTGTCTTTTGAGCAGAGAATTAAGGTGACCAGATCAGCTTAAATGATGGCTCCAGACTAAAGAGTGGGGGTGGGGTGGGGCAGAGATAGAGTAGAGGGAAGGTTAAGAATAGAGTTGGGAACACCCTCCTATAGGGAAACTATTGCAGTGTTTTATGTGGGTGTTAATAAGGACCTTTACCATGATGGGTACAGTGAAAAAAGACAAGAGAGCTCAGAGGTAAGAAATGAGGTAGAAGTTAATTCTAGGGGATGCGGTCATTGGCTATAAAAGGTGAAAGAGAGCAAAGGGTCAAATCAATTAGTCAATAAACATGCATCTGTTAACATTGTGAAGTAAGAGAAGAAAGGGATGATTTCGGAGAAATCTGGGAAGACATGTATGAACTGATACAGAGTGAAGTAATCACAACCAGAACAAATTATGTAACAAGAATAACATTGTAAAGACATACAACTTTGAAAGACTTAGGAATTCTGATTCACACAATGAACCACTGTGATTCCAGAAGACGTATGATAAAAACCTGCTATCCGCATTATGATAGAGAGGTGACAGACTTTGATTATACACTAAGACTTTTTTTTTTTAACATGTCCGGTGCAGAGATATGTTTTGCTTAACTGGGTTTTTATTTTCTTGTTTTTTCAATGGAGAAGCAGAGAAGTGGCAAGGAGAAAAGGCAGATCTTTTTGAAAATAAAATGAAATTTAATTTAAAATAAACTAAGCCTTTGTTAAAAGCCTACCATCTTCCAAGCACTGAGTTAGACAGTGGGGATACAAAGACAAAAACTAATCTGTGCACCTAAGGAACTTCCATTCTATCAGAAAGGTAATGTCAGGCAGTAGGGTAAAGCCTTTATTTATTAAGTTCTCACTGTGTGTCGGAATCTGTCCAAAGTGCTGGGTATACAAAGAAAGGAAAAAGGAGTCCCTGTCCTCAGGGAGTTCACTTTATAGCATATGCAAATAAGTAGGCTCATACAAGATACATATGGAGTAAAAGGAAATTCATCTCAGAGGAGAAAGCATTAGGAGCTGGGGGTATTAGAGAAAAGCCTCTTGCAGCAGGTGGGATTTGAGCTGAAGCTCAAAGAAAGCCTGGGGAACTAAAAGGTGATATGAGGTGGCAGATCATTGTACTCCAGGAGGGGAATGGCCAAAGCAAAGACACAGAGACAGAAAGTGGAGCACTGTAGACAAGGAGAAGCAAATGGGTCAAGGTAGCTGGATTGTAGAGTGTGGGGAGGAGAGTCAAGTATGAGAAGAATGAAAAGCAGGAAGGGCCTAGGAGGCTATGAGGAAATTTAAATGACAGTAAACCTAACATTTGATCTTGTGGGTAATAAAGGGCTATTGGGATTTATTATGCATTGAACAGAGGGTGACGTGACCACGGCTTTAGAAAAATATATTTGGCAGCTGAGTGCAAGATGGATTGGAATGAGGAGCAATCTGAAGCAAGAAGACCACCTAGAAGGTTATTTCAAAAGTCCAGGCTAGAGGGGAGAAGAAGGAACTGAACTTGAGTGGTGTTTTAGATATGTTGAGTTTGGAATACCAATGAGACATCTAGTTTGAAATGTCTAATGCACTCTATAAAGCAAGACTGGAGAGAGGCGACTAAAACTGGACATACAGATCTGGGAGTCACCTGCTCTGAGATGATGATTAAGCTCACTAAGTCCCCAAATGAAAGTTTGTCAGAGAGAAGGGAAGGGTATCCAAAACTAGCCATAAGGTACATCTGCAGCCAGGGGGCAGGATACAGATGATGAACCATTAAGGAGACTAAAAAAATTGGTCAAAAAAGTAAAAGAACCAAGAGAGAGCAGGGTCAAGAAAACCCTGAGAGGAGAGAGTAAAGAAGAAGGTTGACAGTCATGTCAAATCATGCAAAGAGGTAAAGAAAAGCCTGTCATATTTGAGAGATTAATCTGATGGAAAAGAAAAGAAGGAATGTGATCTCAAAGCACATGTAGAATAATTAGCCTTGGTGGAAATAAAAGGCCACCTCTTTATGAGAAATTTGAGTGATGGAGGAAAGTATGAGATATAATGTTAAGGAGTTTTGAGATACAGAGATGGGCAGAAGAGGGAGCTCACAGTCAATGGCCTCTATTTTCTCAACTAAAGGCGAAGCTGAGCTTTTCAGCTGAGAAAATGAAGGGGGAAAAGGGACAGGGACAGGGTAGAGAACAGAACAAGGAGGGGAGGGATAGGAAGGAGGGACATATGATCCCTGTCACAATATGTCCAGTATGAAGATGTCCTGTATAATCACACCTACACAGCCTGTATTGAATTGGTTATCCTTCCAGCGGGGGAGGGTGACAAGGGAGGAATCGAAAGAATCTAGAATTTAAAGTTCTGCAATACCTGCAACTAGGAATTAAGATATACAGGGGCTAGGGTAGGGAGACCCTCCCTGCCCTACCAGAAAGTTAGAGAGCAGACCAGGGTAGGGGCTTTACAGTGGGATTGCTGTTTTGGGACTGGGGTAGGGGAAAGATGGGGAGAAAATTTGTAATTCAAAAATCTCATGAAAATGAAAAAAACAAGAAAACAAATAAAATTTATTACAACTGAAAAAAAGATCATCAAATACATATGCTTATGTTTCAACAAGAATATTTGAAATTCATGTGAACAAGACTTTTTTCAAATTGAGAAACTTCACACAAGTCAGCTATACGATTTTTATAAATATAGTCACTTTATATTTGAGGATCAAAGTCTGAACTCGAAAACTAATTTATTTAAAGTATGCAGTTTTTCAAAAACATCTATAACTACTTCAGTTTCAAGAGGAAATTTTAATTGTGAGATGAATTTGATTCATCTTTATTATCAATACAAAGAAAAATGGCAATTTCTACTTTTAGTTCAAAAACCCTTCAAAGTACTTTTCTATGAGAAAGCCACCATGTTTCACAATCATCAAAAAGTGACCTATGCTTTACCCCCATTTATTTTTCTAAGAGTATTCCTTTTGATGTTTTTTTAAATGGAGTTTATTACCACAGTAGCAAATTACAAAATTGCATGTAGCTCTTTACTCATATTTCTCAATAACAATAATGCTCTATGAAATGTGCAATGTGTCTAAATTATACCAAAAGCCACATTTTTAACTTGTTCTTATAGACCTACATTTCATCTTGACATAAGTGTTCCCTAAAATAAATTTTCTCTATCAAAAAAAAAATAAAATGAGGGGGGAGAGCTGTAGGAGATTTGAGGAGAGGAGAAGATTTGGGGAGTAGGATGGAGAATCAATTAGGAAAGAATAGAAGGATTGCCTTGCTAAAGTGAGGACCTGGTTGAGATTAGATGACATAAATTTGTAGCAGACTCAGTAAGTTCAGTCTTGTGGCTTCTTCTAGGTCCATTCAGCAGCATGTGAGTAGGTTTGGCTTTTAAACCCCTTCATAACCTTCCCCCTCCCATTTTTCTTGTCTTCTTATACCTTGCTTCTCTCCACACTCCATTTCCTGACCATGCATTTTCACTCGCTGTCTTATATACTGGAATTTACTCCTTCTTATCTCTGTCTCCTGGTTTTCCTGGCTTCCTTCAGATCTCAACTCAAATCCCACCTGCCAAAAGAAGCTTTAATCAGTTTTCCTTAATGTTAATTAATGCCTTCCCTCTGAGATTTTCTCCAATTTGTCTTGTATATGACTGTTTTACGGAGTTGGTTTGCATGTTCTCTACACCTATTGTGTTCACCTAGATTGTAAGCTCCTTGAGGGCAGGATTACTTTTGACTTTCTTTGTGTCTCCAGCACTTAGCACAGAGTTTAGCCACTGGAAAAAAACATTTAATAAGTGCTTGTTGACTTTACTTAATGGAAATATACCCATCTAACAGCCTGAAAAGATTCTGTAATTCAAAACCAATCATGGTTTCCCCTAACAATTATTCTGGTGTTTGAATTTATTTGATGATTTTCCACACCCTGAAGGTGTTCATAACTATTTGTAATCTCATTACATTCAGCTAATCTAAATAACATGCTTCTTTGAATGCAATCTTGGATAATGTTTTTAAAACACACTTCAACTCCATTTTACACAATTCACTTTTAATGTCATTTAAGTCCTTTGGTTTTGACTCAGTCACACAGGAAGCAAGGCAAGCAGCCTTTCTGAAATACCAGCCACAAGAAGCCAGTTAAAATCCCAGTGGTATAGCCTGCATGGTTTCTGTTGCAATCCACAATTCTATTTTTAACTTTTAAAGAGGCTGCATTTTTAAACAATCATGCAAATTAATAGTAATCTTGACTTATATAAATATAGTAGACATTATG
This sequence comes from Pseudocheirus occidentalis, assembly GCA_028646575.1. NCBI lineage: Eukaryota > Metazoa > Chordata > Mammalia > Diprotodontia > Pseudocheiridae > Pseudocheirus > Pseudocheirus occidentalis. The sequence goes on along the minus strand of CM053600.1, from coordinate 14,671,323 downwards.
TTAATGCACATTTACCAACAAGAAGAGAAATGCTTCTCTTGTGATAGATAAGAAAATAAGATGGTACATTGGAAAGGGTACTAGTTCTGGGTTCAAGTCTCACCTCCGGCACTTACTACCTGTGTTATTTTGAGCAAGTTACTTAGGTATCACAGGGGATCCCAGATGTACTGGGAGTAAGGCAGACCTGAGTTTAACTGTAGTTTCAGACACTTAGCTAGGTGTATGACCCCAAACCATTAACTTCTTTATATTTTAATTTCTTTATCTGTAAAAGTGGGGATTATAATAGTATCTGCCTCCCAGGGCTGTTGCATGGGTAAAAATGAGACTGTATTTGTAAAGCACTTTGTAACTATGCAAATGTTATGATTATTATTATTATTATTGTATATGATATAATGTTATATATAATATATATATTATATAATTATATATTATAAGTATATTGTGTATTATATAATATATTGTATATATTGTATATAACATAATTATATAATATATAAATATATTATATATAATATAATTATAATATTCTAGGGCCTCAGTTTCTTCATCTGTAGGACTATTGGTCTTCTGAGATTCCTTCCAGCTCCAGGGCTAAATCCTGTGATTTGATACATGCTTCACTCAAGCACCCACATTACAGTGTGGCATGATGGACACAGGCTGAAGTCAGGAAGACTTTGATCAGGCTCCCACCTCTAGTATTTTACTAGGAGTTTGGCCTTTGGTCATTTAATTTTGCCAAATTTATTTCATCAGCTGCAAAATGAGGTTGTTAACAATTCCCTCAAAGGATTGCTGGGAGGCTCAGAAGAGCTAATGTGTGTAAGGCATTTTGTAACCTCCACAAGTGGTATATAAACATAAACTGTTATTCTAAACATGGGTTTTTCTACTAGTTTGATATGGGCAGCTAAATGGCACAGTAGGTGGAGCACAGGGTCTGCAGTAAGACCTGAGTTCAAATCTGCCCTCAGACACTGACTAACTGTGTGACCCTGGGCAAACTTAACCCTGTTTGCCACAGTTTCCTCATCAGTAAAATGATCTGGAGAAGGAAATGGAGAACCGCTCCAATATCTTTGCCAAGAAAACCTCAAATGGGGTCAAGAAGAGTTGAAGACGACTGAAAAGTGACTGAACAAATTTTAATCATTAGCTAAACCAGTGGTTCTCAACCTTCCTAATGCAGTTACCCGTATGTGGGCGGATCTGCATGTGGGCGGACCCGCCCGGAGTCGGATAGAGGAGCAGTGTCTCGGTTCCTAAGACCAACAGAAATATGTGTTTTCTGAAGGTCTTAGGCGACTCCTGTGAAAGGATCATTTGACCCCCAAAGGGGTTGCAGCCCCACAGGGTGAGAAGAGCTGACCTAAACTCTCCTTAGCCCCTTTTAAACATGTTTATGATCCAATATCATCTTGATAATAGCTCCTTTTCCCAAAACGTCCCTTTACTTCTGTTACTCTTTCATAGCTCTGGTCCCTAGTACTTGGACTTATCTTTCCTTTTTGTTTTTCTGGCAAGATTTTCTATATGTCTTGGCTTGGCTATTTAGTGGGTTGATAAAAGACGATATGTTAAGAGTTTTGACTTCTTAGCATGAACTGTGATGTTAGATCAATTGTGGCTGTTACTATGATTGTGGTTAACAAACATAGACAATACCAGATAATAGTAATCTGCCTCCTACACTAACCATCAAAATGGCATTATTGGCTAGCAGACCACAGTAGAGGGACTGGATTTGTTTTTCTGACTCTAGAGGGCAGAACTAGAGGCAACGGATAGCAGTTGTAGAGGCAGACGTAGGATCTACATTAAGAAAAACTTCCAAACAGAGGCTTTTAAAAGTGGTATGAGCTGTCCCAGAGAATGCTGGGTCCTCCTTCATCGAAGACTGTTATAATAATATAATTATTACAATTATGTTATGTTATGCTATATTATGTTATGTTATGTTGTGTTGTGTTATATTATGTTATATTGTGTTATTGTATTATTTTATATGAGCTATTATTTATTTAGCATTTTAAAATTTATAAAGTGAGGCGGCTAGGTGGTACAGTGAATAGAGCACCAGCCCTGGAGTCAGGAGGGCCTGAGTTCAAATCCAGCCTTAGACACTTAACACCTACTAACTGTGTGACCTTGGGCAAGTCACTTAACTCCAATTGCCCTGCCTCCTCCCCTCCAAAAAATATTTATAACCCTGGGAAGCAAGTGTTGTTGTGATCACCCTTTTATAGATGAGGACATTGAGGGAGACAGAGGTTAAGTGACTTGGCCAGGGTCATTCAGTTAGTAAGTAGCTAAGGTTGGATTTTAACTTGTCTTCCTAACTCTGAGCCCAGTATTCTTTCTGCTGCACCTCCTCTTGTAAGGACATTCCCATTCATTTATAGGTTGGGCCAGATGACTCTCAGGTCCCTTCCAACTTTTAGACTCTTTGGTTCTGTCACCCTAGAACATGAATAATATCAGGCAGGGCTAAAGAAAATAAACCTGTGGTCCCAAAACACACACACACACACACACACACACAAACACTACAAAAATGTATCTATTCTCTTTATTCTCTTTCTTTCTTTTGGAGGAAAGAAACTAGAATCTGTAGTAATTTCAGCCATTGAGGAAATTTCCAGACAACTAGACAGATATTTCTAATTCTAGATTGTTTATATCCAACTAGGAAAATGGCAACAAACTCAAGCAATACCTCACACAAGTATGCATAAAAGTGCTGAGCATTCTCTCAGGCAGTCAACAGACATGTCTACCTTCAAAAACACAGCAAGCAATCCGGGGTGTGTCCCTCTGCAAAGCCATTCCAAGATTTGTTGGGCATAAAGAGAGTTATATTCATTTAAGTTCTCTGAGAGCATGTAGAAGACCACAGGCCAGTGGGACTCTGACCCTGATGGCTGAACAAGCCCTCTCAGGTAAAGAAACTGCTGATGGGCCTGGATGGGTTTTCCATCCCCCAGGAAAGAGCACAAACACAGGTGTGAGGATTATCTCCTCAAGATAAACCTGGCATTTTTTCCGGGGCCTGGAACAAAGAAGTGTTCAGTGTCCTCAGGGTAAAACAATTAGGAAGGAGATTTGGGGCTCAATAAAGCTTGTGCCTGGAAGAATAAACATTGTCTCTCTCCTTTCACCATTCTTGGAGTCCCATATCTTTTTATGCAACCTCTGGATATGTGATTGTTTCTCAGCCCTGCTTGGGACAGCAGGGCTCCCACACTTTCTCAGCTCAAAATACAAAATAATGTTAACAGAAGGAAAGGGAAGTATATTGAAAAGTCACAGAAAGAATGTAACTCAGGAGAAGGGAGGGGAGGCGTGTGCGTTGGAGAAGAGGGTGTATACTCTAGTCCATGACTTTTTATTCTGCTGAGGTTTCTTCTAGTAGATAAATCAGTCTCTGATCAGAGGCAGAAAAAAAATCTAAATATAAATTTTAACCTTATAAATTTGATTAGAGAGAATTACGGTGGTTTACAGAGCAAGGCAGATAAAAAAAAGATGTGCATCCAGAGAACTGAAAAAATGAATGATTACAGAGAAAGAGAAGAAAAGATTTCACGATTTGGGCAAGATTAGATGGTGACTTGGTATAGTGGAAAGAACGCTTTACTTGAAACCAGAAAATGTGGGTTCAAATCTCTACTCTCTTCATGACTGGTTTCATGTCTTGGCCTAGTGTGTTTCACCTTTTTCTCTGTCTATAATATGGGGGGAGAGGGTAGAAACTATGAACTCTAAGCTGCCTTGCATTTCTAAATCCTAACATCTCTAGGAGAAAACACTAATGAGAAGAAGGGAGTGAAGAGCGATATCTTGTACATAGAGCCAAAGGAAATAGGCAGCTGTCTATACAGCAAAAGGAGTTAAAGGAAGAAGAGCTTCCTCGTGGGCATTTCAATTGTCAGCAGTTCTATTAGTCAGCTGCTTCACGAGGCTGGAATCACAGGTTCAGTCCCTTCACGGGTTTGTTAGTTTTGCAGGGAGAAAAACTCTTGTCCTTGGTTATAAACTGCATTATTCTCTCGGTACTGCTGCCCTGGAAATATAGACAGAGAACTGGGGTCAGAGAGTGTGGGTGTCTCATAAAAAACCATCACCAATATTTGTTAAAACAAGCAAACAAGAACATGCCTTAGCAAGAGAGAGATGCACAGTTTCAGATACAACCAGTTCCTTTTGGGCTACAATGTCCATGGAAATATTCACTTTATCTGATTTTCATTAAGTTCAGGATAAAAGAGAAAAAATGCTTTACTGGTGATAGAATGTAGCATCATCTTTGCCTGTAGACATAGTGTTATTGTCATTACTGTTACTGTTGCTGTACAGTTATCTGAATTACCAATGTAAGGAGACAACAATATGTTTTGGCTTGTCTGAGGATAGTCTGATGGCTCTCTAGAGTACAGCTGAAGCAACCTAGATAAAGATGACCAAATATTGACCAAAGCCCTCCCAGGCTAGGATTGCCTGTTATTTTAACTGCTTTGCCCAGCACAAATTTGGAGCCCCTAATTCCAACTATGTGACTTGGAAAATTCCTTGTAACTCTTATTTAACCTCATATGAACACCTTATTCCTCTAAAGCCCATTAGTGAAAACTCTGGATCCCCCCCCAAAAAAAACATTAACACAGAAGCTCTGTAAGGGTTAGGGCTAAGATGCCCAATTTACTTCCCCAGGGATCTTTGGCATGCAAATGAATTTGATCAAGAATGCAAGCTGAGGTAACATGATCTTGAAGTCCTAAGACATGAGTTTGAATACTAGCTCTGTTAGAGGGAACTGGATTCTAAGCACCAGTTCAGCTCAAGATCTTGGATACTAAAATTTGGTTGAAAAAGGTAAGGTCATTACTTTCCTCCATCCTGGTCTACATTCTTTCTGATAGATAGATAGATAGATAGATAGATAGATAGATAGATAGATAGATAGATGATGGATGGATAGATGGATGGATGGATGGATGGATGGATAGATAGATATAGATATAGATAGATGATAGAAAGATAGATAGATAGCTAGATGGATAGACAGATGGGCAGTTGGACGGACAGATGGATGGATGGATGGATAGATAGATGGATGGTATATATGCTACTGTACTTTAGTATACATGTGTTGTGTGTGCATACACGCATATACATATGCATATACATGCATACACATGGCACGCACACATACACATACACCTGCATCATATACATACAAATACATATGCATATACACATGCACGCATGCAATGCATATATACACATACACATGCATGTATACATATACATATACATGTATGTGTCCGTTAAAAAAACCAAACCATCCCTAGCATTTGCATTATTCCATGGCCAGAACAAAACCTTGCTATGTTAGTTATGTCTTGCTATTTTAGTTATGAATGCAGTAGCTAGAAGCAGTCATGTCCAAAGGGCTGAGTTCCACCAATTTCAACACTTATCAGCTCTCTGGCCATAAGCAAAGTTATCCTTCATTTTAAAATGAACATAATAAAGCTCATACAATTCACTTCACCAGGAGGAAAGCATTTCATCATTCTTAAGGCTATAGAAAAATTTAGGTTGTTGTTTCTGCTTCCGTTTGGGGCTTGCTTCTCTTATCTGAAATAGTAATCAGTGGACAGGGTTCATACCTTCAATACTTAGCCCTAAGTTACTAAGTGTTAAGTATCTGATAAACTGATTACTATTACATTCTCTCCATTGCCTAATATGAGTTATACAAACAATGTTCAATCCTAAGCATTACTCCTTTTCAAAACCCAGCTTTAATAAGAACATTTGACCTGCCTAAATGTGTACTTTGTTAGTTCACATGTTGGGCTTCTGACTTCTTGAAATTGTTATTCCATTTCTGATGATCGAAAACCAAACCCTTAGCCCAAGCAACAAGATGTTTAGATGCCTGATAAAGCCAGAAAACACACAGATATGTGCTCACAAGCACATGTGTACACGCACACACACACACACATACACACACACACACACACACACACACACACCCCTTTGAAATAGTAAAAAGAAATTCACAGCCAAAATAGCTATGTTTTTGGCAAAAGGTTTTGTTTTGTTTTTTGTTTGTTTGTTGAGAACAATCTGGTGTTCCCCTTTTCCTCTCTCAAAGGTATCTTCACTCAGGTAGCAGCAAGGACAGTTTCAGTATTTCCCCGCCCCAGTCAACTTTCATATTTTTTAGTTCAATAATAAAAGGCTTCTGTAACTCTCCTCTGCTCTTGCCTGCTTCCTCGGTGTTGACTTCTCTTGCCCAGGACTTCCTCACTCAGTTACATTCACTTTACGCCCCTTGTAACCACAGTTACAACCCCTTTCCCTCAGAGAAGAATTCTATCCTCCTGTGAAGTTTTATCTACCAATTCTAACCCACAGTGATCACTTCTTCTCTGAACTACCCTCAGTTTTTAGTATCACTCATCTTGACACAAAATCTCACATTGCAATTGACTCTCTCAGAGCTAGCTCTTGCCTCTCCAGTGGTTTTAAAAATAAATCAGAATTCAACTGACTAAGGCATTCCTGGGCCTGAGTTTCCTTTTCTGCAAAATGAAGGGGTTGGACTACATGGCCTTTGAGGCCCCTTCTAGGTCTACATCCACGATCCTATACCCTATGACTAATCAACTCACAAGTCATTATTCTTTCCAAAAATAACCAGGAAATATAAACAAATTCTTTTCTTACAATTAGGACTCCAAGAGTGAAGTGGATCACCTTGGAGTGATAATAAATTCCCTAACCCTAAAGGGCTTCAAGAGGAGGCTAGATGATCACTTCTTATAGATTTTGCAGAGAGGATTCCAGTTTAAGTAGATTAACTAAACTAGCTCCTCTGAACTCCTTCCTAGCTCTGAGACTTCATGATTCTAGAAAGCTCTTAACAGAACTTGGTAAATATTAATTGACTTGAATAAAAAAATAACTTGAGTGGTAGCTTCTATTGCAAAGGAGCTAATATATTAAAAGTAGACAACAAGTACCATGATATGCCCTTAGTAACCAATTCGGTAAATCTGTGTGTGGACAAGTCCAGTAATGGGGTGAAGAGGACATGGAACAACACCTGCTTGGTATTGTTGACTACACTTGTTGATTGACTGATAGATTAATCATGATCTTATCTCCTCTGGGTGTAGATATCTGCCAAGAGATCAAAGGTTGCCAACTTGAACTGAAGGTGTAATACTCAATCTTAAGGTGTTGGATCCTGTGTTAGACCTGCCTCTTCCCAGAAGTACCATATAACTGTAATGCCATGTATGAGCAGCTTTCCAAAAGAATGCTACTGCGAACAGCTTTTAAGGTTCTGATTACACAGTATAGTGAACACTCTATTCCATAACAAAGCAAAGCAAAACATTCTCAGAAAATCAAGGTACAGTATTCACAATATTACAGCTTATCACAGAAAATCACAATATATGTTCACAACAGCTTATCATTAAAATAGCCACATAGTTTTCACTAAAATGGTCACAATAGCTTTGAACAAAGAACAATCATCTGGTATGCCTAAGGAGGTTTGCCTCCTTACTCAGTCATTCAGTCATCTCTGAGAACAAGACTCAACCTCCCACACATGGGGCAACTAGGTTAACTCAATCAATCACTTCTTTAGCAATCAGTTACTAAGTATTGTTAATCATTACTACAATCATTAGAAAATACACAAACCTGGGTGGCTAGGTAGCATAGTGAATGGAGCACAGGTCCTGGAGTCAGGAGGACCTGAGTTCAAATCTGGCCTCAGATTCTTAACACAAAACTAGCTGTATGACTTTGGGCAAGTCATTTAACCCCAATTGCCTTACCTTCCCCCCTCAAAAAAAAGCACACAAAAAATACACAAACCTCCCACCCCTAGGTCATTAGTAAACCACATTATCATCACAGCATTCAATACTCAAAGAGAGGTCTTTTCTTGATCTTGACTTGGGGCCATTTCTCAGACTCCCTGGATCCCCTTCCATGGTCCCAGATTCTACCTGGATTCACCAAACGGTCACCTGGGTTCAATGGCAGACAGCTCCCAGTTCCTTCTCCAGCTCTCTGGGTAGGTCCTGTTCCACAATCAAGTTCACAGGGTCCAGTCCATCTCAAATTCTTCACTATTTCTGTTCCTGAGAATTCAAGGCTCAACCAAACCACAAAAAAACAAAGTCTCAGCATCTTGGTCATGCTTCCTCAGTCTTCTCCTGGGTTCCTGGGCTACTCTTCAGAAGAAGCTCTGCCACCAAAAGTTTTCAGGAAATTCTGACTGTGCCTCTCTGGGGCTTTTCTTATATACACACAGAATTAGCTTCCTGTTTCAGCCAACCCCCTCCTATTATGTCAGTAACAGGAGACAAGAGTCTATACCTTCTGTTTCCCCAACAATGACTTGATCAGTTACTAACTGCTAAGTACCTGCTACCTTTGCTTAACTTGAAGCAAGTTGCTAAGTACCTGCTTACTTGCCAATACAAAAAAGGGGTAATCACCATTACAATAACATATAATAATTTTTAATTAAAATGATTTTAATGCAGCTTTTTTAAACACATAATTTTATAATGGAAAAGCACTGACATCAGAGTCAAAGGAGCTGAGTTTGAATATCATCTTTGCCACTGGCTACCTCTATGACCTTGGAAAGCTCACCAGACCTCTCTAGCCTCAGTTTTCTTACTGATAATAATAGTAATAATTAGCACTTAAAATTTAGGAAGCTCTTCACATATCTTACATCATTTGATTCATTCTCACAACAGTCCTGTGAAGTAGCTGCTATTATTATTTTCAGGTGAGGAAACTGAGGCTGAGAGATTAAGTGACTTGCCCAGGGTCATAGAGCTAAAAAGTATCTGGGACAGAATTTGAAATCAGATGTCCAGCACTCCGTCAATTATACCTCTTTAAAATAAATGTTAAAGGGGTAGGGGTGGACAAGACAATTTTTATGTTTCTTATATCCTATAAACTAGGGATACTCTGAAATAGAATCAGTGTTATGAAATGGAAATAGCCCTGGACTTGTAGGGAGAGGGCCTGGATATGAATTCCAGTATTGTCCTTTATCATTATCTACGTGACCCTGTACAACTCTGAAGAAACTTCATCTCTACAGATCATCTCAGTTTTTCATCTGTAAAATGAGAAGGACAAGGATCTCTAAAGTTCTTCCTAGTTCTAAAAGCTATGATCTTTCTTCATGTAAACAAGCCAAGCCAGAACTGGGAATCCCTACTTGGAGGAATGGAGGGTGGTGGGATAGGGGTGTTGCTTTCTTGATTCTCATTCTCTGTCTTAAGTTTTGTTCATGGGTTTTTTCTTCAAATGAATCATTTCAACCCGTTGCAGTGAGCTAAAAATACCTCAAATTCATCTTTTTTTTCTTTCTTTTTTTTTTTTGAGGAACATCCTATAACTTAACAGCACAGACCACCATTACAAATATCTCACGGATACCTCCCAAAAAACCCACTTCAAACATTGGTTTTGGTTGTGGGGAAAGAAAACAGTAGGGGCAGAATGAAAGGCAACTCTACTTTTGTGGTCATGATTGTGAACCAGAGCAGGGCCAGTTGGGTGATGCTCAAGGAAAAATAAGTTTCTCAGTGCTTTGTCACTGAGATATTGCAAATTAAATGTTTTAGGGGTGTTTTAGACTATTATTATTTCCTAATAACCCCACTAACATAAGGAAAACAGCCTTCCCCCCCTTTTTTTTGCTTTTTGGAGGGCAATTGGAGTTAAGTGACTTGTCCAAGGTCACATGGCTAGTTTTTGTGTCAAGTGTCTGAGACCGGATTTGAACCCAGGTACTCCTGACTCCAGGGCCAGTGTGCCACCTAGCCACCCCAACAGCTCCCTTTTTAAAGCAAAGATTATTAAATGCATACTATATGATAGGCACTCTACTAAGCCCTGTACAATATTGTCTCATTTGACCCACCCAACAACCCTTGGAGGTAGGTGCTGTTATTTCCCATTTTAGAGATGAAGAATTAGAAGCAGACAGATGCTAAGTGACTTGTTCAAGGTCACACAGCTAACAAATGTCTGAGGCTGGAGTTGAACTCGTGTCTTCCTGACTCCAAGTCCAGAGCCCCATCCATTGTATCACCTTTGAGGAAGAAAAATAGTTCAGTGAAATAAGCTTTCATTGTAGCCCCATCTCATGATACATCCACTTCAGTACTGCCTCTACCAAGAAGCAGCATGTAATACTAGATTACATATAAGTGTATACTATACTGTACATTAATATATTTATTGTATAGAAAATAATAGCAGATGTTATGTGTGTTTATAACATTTCATATATAATGTATATGCCTATATCTATGTGTGTATATATATATATACGCATGTGTATGTTCGTATATGTGTGTATACATATGTGTGTATATGAAATTTCACCCTCTCCAATATGCAAAATCTATGACTCCTCATAGATTTAAAGCTAAATGGGACCTTAAAGTGCCCCCTCTCTTTCAACCTTAGTTTCCTCATCTGTTCAATGGGTTTGATAATATAGTACCTACCTCATAGAAGTGTTGTGAGCATTAAGTAAACCAAAGTCTAGAAAGGACCTTTTAAAACCTGAAGTTTTAAAGTGTCAGGTGTTATTATTGAAGGAGAGAGGTGTGGATCACAACTGGTCCACCACAGTATGAGTTAATTATTATTTTCCTCCATTGAATATTTTCATATAAAATTTGCAGGATAGGAATGATCTAATCTATCATTTCCTTGGTATAGAAACATCTGGTTAGTGAAGTTCCCCCTACTAATAGAGATCAGCAACTCTTTTGTAACTCATGAGTCCTAGAGAACTGCTTACAATGGTGGATGGTCAAGTGACTTGTCCAGGATCACACAGGTAATGTCAAAGAGGAGACCAGAACTCAGTCTTCATGACCCTAACTCCAGCTGTCTGTCCTTTGCACCACAATGTTTATTCCTTGCACAGACACTTTTTTTCCTTAAAAATCCAGTTTACATAAAACAAGTACAATATTATCAGGGAGTGAACTGGTACATATGGTTGTCAATGTCTGAGTCTTAATTTTAGAATTAATTCCTTTCCTTTTTCAAAGTTTTCTTGATATTGAAAACTCATAATGGCAACCAATGACGAAGCCTCTATCACTCCAAATATGTGATCCATCTATTTTATCCATCTATAAGCATCTACTTTTTCATTACTGACTACCACTGAGGCCAGGTTCTCCACGTGCTTCATGATAATAACACACATTGTTATCTTACTTTGATAGAATGCAAGTTCCTTAATGATAGGAAATCTTTCCCTCTCTTTCTTCCTTTTTTTCTTTCTTTCTTTCCTTCCTTCCACCTTTCTTTCCTTTTTTCTTTCTTATATATTTTGTATATATATAATATTTATATATATATATATATAATATATTTTTATATATACACATACATACATATACATATATATGACACACATGTATGAATGTATACATAAAATCTTGCCTTGCCGTTCAGTTGTTTTCACTCATGTCTGGCATTTTGTGACCCCATTTGGGATTTTTCTCGGTAAAGATGTGGAAGTGATTTGCCATTTCCTTCTCCAGCACATTTTACAGATAAAGAAACTGAAACAAACAGGGTTAAGTGACTTGTTCAGGACCACACAACCAACAAGCGCCTGAGGCCAGATTTGAATTCAAGAAGATGAGTCTTAGGGCGGCTAGGTGGTGCAGTGAATAGAGCATGGGCCCTGGAGTCAGGAGGACCTGAGTTCAAATATGGCCTCAGACACTTAACACAAAAACTAGTCGTGTGACCTTGGGCAAGTCACTTAACCCCATCTGCCCTCCAAAAAGCAAAAAAAAAAACAACCCAAGAAGATGAGTCTTCCTGACTTCAGGCACAACAATCAATCCACAGGGCCACCTAGCTGTCCCATTTTATTATGTATCATCTATCTTAAAATATATCATATATGATATGTACAATAATAGATGGATAGTAGTGATAAATTGATAATATATATGCACATATATGTATATAGGATATATATCATATACTAGATTACATATAATAAGTATATACTCTACTTATTAATATATTAATATATTTATTGTATAGAAAATAATAGCATATATTATGTGTGTTTATAGCATATTTAATATATAATGTGTATTATATATGTCTATATATGTGTGCATGTGTATGTTCATATATGTGTGTATACATATGTGTATATATGAAATTTCACCCTATCCAATATTCAAAGTCTAAGACTCCTCATAGTCCTCATAAGAGCTAAACGGCACCTTAAAGTGCATATTAAGGCTTATTTATAATCTAGTGACATTGGATAATGGATATGTGACATTTCCACTGGTGCTACATAGGGGATCCTTCAGGAAATCACGTTTTTGGTTTGTGACAGTAACTTTTGTCATTACCAGTAGGTGATTAATGTCACCTCTGATGGAGACATTTCCTGTTGCTTGGGCGTGGAAAGCTTTGGGTATGAGACACTACTCTTTTATATGTCCTGGTCTCCTGGAGATATGGGCTATCCAGTAAAATTCAGATAAATAGTACAATGGTGAATCTAACTCCAGATCTCATTATTACTAATTTCTCCAAATCTGGGGGCCCATTAGGTATGAGCAATGCAGCAACATGAGCCGCAGTTATATGTCATATCCCACACACCAAAATAATAACACAGTAAAGAAGAAATGAACCAAAACTGGCAGGTGCTTTACACATTTTTTTGCATCCTAGACTGAGCAAAATTCTTATAAAGGGGAATTACACTGACTCCCACCAAACACTCTCACTACCACATTCTCTCACGCAAATATAAGCTAATATTTACATATAATCAAACCCTGTATATCAGCCCCTTCCTAATCTATGGTATCCTTAGATGGCCAAGAGGAAAAACTTATACAATTATACTCTGTTCCCCTCAGAGTCAGAAACATTCAGACTGGGGCAGCTAGGTGGAGCAGTGACTAGAACACCAGCCCTGGAGTCAGGAGGACCTGAGTTCAAATCTAGGCTCAGACACTTAACACTTACTACCTGTGGGACCTTGGGCAAGTTACTTAACCCCAACTACCCTCCAAAAAGCAAAAAAAAAAAAACAAACATTCAGAGTAAACCTTTGCACACTTCATACAGTGTCTCCTACATTCCCTTACACTTACCAACTCCCCTAAAGTGCTTTAATCCTCTTATTACACTAAAAGAAAAAATACACAAAGAATATATCATTTAATTCTGTATTTAATGTAAAGGCATGTACATATATAAACACATAAGATTGAAAAGAAATGTATTAATTAACTTTGGAGATAAGTGGGTAGCTCGATGGATAGAATGTTGTATTTGGGATGAAGGAAATATGAGTTCAAGTCCTGTCTCAGAAACTAGTAGTTGTGTGACCTTTGGGAACTCATTTAACTCCTCTCAGCCTGTTTCCAAATATGTAAACTAAGGAGAATAATAGGATCTGCCTCACAGGGTTATTTGTAAATGTAAATATAAATATATTTTTCAAATGACATCAAATAGAACAAAATGAAAAAGAACAGTATCCCTAAGCACAAAAGATGTCATATGATGCCTAACTCTATTGTAATAACTATAATTGGGCCCTTTCAATCTCCAAATCCCAATCTCAGTCTTTGTTTATTGCCTTGACTCACTAAACTGTAAGCCTCTTGAAGACAGGAATTGTTTCTTTTTGCTTGTATACCCAGAATTTAGCACAGTGCATAGTACATTGTAAGAATCTAATAAATGCTTGATATCTTCCTTCATCAGACTACCAAAACAATCCATGAATTAAAAAAAGATTAAGAACCACAGTCCTGGGGGTGGCTAGGTGGCTCAGTGAATAGAGCAATGGCCCTGGAATCAGGAAGATCTGAGTTCAAATCCAGCCTCAGACACTTAATACAAAAAAACTAGCCGTGTGACCTTGGGCAAGTCACTTAACCCCAAGTACCCTGCCTTCCCCCCTGCAAAAAAAAACCAAAACAAACCACAATACTGGACCAACAAGTTTTGTTATCATTACCATTCCTCTTAAATCAGGCTGGTTACGAAAGGAGTTGGAGTTACTAAGTCCAGAAACAACCATACATGTGTGTGTATATATCTACACATATATGCATGCATATACACATATACATATGCATACACATATATACCTAGTATATTCATACATACACATGCATAAATATGTATAGACCTTCCAAGTTCTCCACATGTGTGCCCCTCCATTGATGGTTATAGGAGAGTTTTCCTGCATGCTCAAAGGCAGTTCTTCTTTTGTTACTTCATTGGCTATGATTTTTAAATAAATATATTTTGTTTGAATTAATATGTCCTCTAGCATTATTAGACTAGTAAAAGTATATGTTCCAGTGTGAGTTCATTAGTTATAGTTTTTAAATGGGTGCTGACCCATTGAGCACCTCAAACCTGGAATAGTTGTGCTAGCAGATTCATATAAGAAAGGGGTGCCTTAGAGATTACATACTGATTTTAGATTGTATTACTAATGTTCTGCCTGTTTCTATGAGAATTGGTTTGATTCTAGATTCAAACAAACTCTGAAGTGAATTCCTAAAATCCTTACATGGCAGCCCAGTGGGCAGAATGGAGCAACAGAAAGATCATTAGATTTGGAGTTTGAAAACCTGAACTCAAATCACGATTCTGTCACTTACCGTCTGGATGACTTTGAGCGAATCACTTAATCTCTCTGGACTCAGTGTCCTTAGATACAAAATAAGAGTGTTGGACTAGAAGATCTCTTGAGGTCCCTTCTAATTCACAATCAAGACCCTATGATCCTATAACTTCTCTATTCATTTGTTCCACATATGGAGGAGTCTAGCTGTGCTCCCAGGACTATGTCTGCCCTGAACCAGTAAAGCTGGTTTCAGTAAAGCTCTGAATATATTATTCATTCTCACAGAAATTCAGAGAAGTTCTAGAATTGGTCACCATATTGACTTCTGGATCTAAGGAAGTGAATGTCACCTTAGCTGTAGGGAACAATGGGAAAGCATATAGAATAAGATTCCTTTTCTATCTCCTTGTGGTGTGTGTACATGGGGATTATGTCCCATCATTCAATGACATATATTTGATTGGTTTTTTAATTAATTTTTTTAATTTTTAGTTGAAATATTCACTTCCACAAAATTGTGAGTTTCAAATTTTCTCCCCATCTCTCTCCTCCCCTCCCCAAGATAGTGTGCAATATTATATAAATTCTATTTATGCATTCATATTAAACATAGTTTCACATTATGCATGGTGTATAGAAGAATTAGAATTAATGAGAGGAACCACAAGAAAGAAAAAACAAAACAACAAAAGAAAGGGAGAGCCAATAGTAAGTTTACATCTATATTCAGATTCCAAAGTTCTTTCTCTGGACGTGGACAGCATTTTCCATCATGAGTCTTTTGTAGTTGTCTTAGATACTTACATTGCTGAGAAGATCTAAGTCTATCAAAGTCAATTATTGCACAATGTGGTTGTTACTACGTACAGTTCAACTGGTTCTGCTCATTTCACTCATCATCAGTTCATATAAGTATTTTCAGGTTTTTCTGAAGTCTGCTTGCTCATCATTTCTTATACCATGATAGTATTCCATTATATTCATATATTGCAATTGTTCAACCATTCCCCAATTGATAGGCATCCCCTCTGTTTCTAATACTTTACCACCACAAAAAGAACTGCTATAAATAGTTTTGTATATGCAGGTCCTTTTCCCATTTATATGAATTCTTTGGGATACAGACTTAGAAATGTTATTGCTGGGTCGAGGGGTATGCACAGTTTTATAGCCCTTTGGGAATAGTTCTAAATTGCTCTCCAGGATGGTTGGATCAGTCCACAACTCCACCAACAATGAACTAGTGTTTCAATTTTCCCACATCTTCTCCAGCATTTATAATTTCCCTATTTTCTCGTGTTATCCAATCTGATATGTGTTGTGTGATCCCTCAGAGTTGTTTTGATTTACATTTCTCTAATCAATAGTGATTTAGATCATTTTTTTGTACCTTTTATTTCTGCTTCTGAAAACTGCCTATTCATATCCTCTGACTATTAATTAGGGAATGATTTGTATTCTTATAAATTTGAATCAGTTCTCTATATATTTTAGAAATAAGGCCTTTATCAGAGACACTGGTTGTAAAAATTCTTTCTTGTTTTTCTACTTCCCTCCTAATATTGGTTGCATTGGTTTTCTTTGTGCAAAAACTTTTCAAAATGATTCATTTTGCACTTCATCATGTTCTCTATCTCTTGTTTGGCCATAAATTATTCAATTCTCCATATTTCACCCCTTGTCTTACTGGAAATGCTTCTAGCTTATCTCTATCACATGCAATGTTTACTGATGGTTTAAGGTAGGTGCCACTTATCATTTTAAGGAAGACTCCATTTATTCCTATGCTCTCTAGTGTTTTTAGTAGGAATTGGTGTTGCATTTTGTCAAAAGCTTTTTCTCCATATATTGAGATAATTATATGTTTTCCATTAGTTTTGTTGTTGATACAGTTAATTATGCTGAAAGGCTTCCTAATATTGAACCAGCCTTACATTCCTGGTATAAATCCTACCTGGTCATAGCGTACATGAAAAGTTGTTGTAATCCTTTTGTCAATGGTTTATTTTTAAAAATTGCCTCTATATTCACTAGGGAAACTGGTCTATAATATACTTTTTTTGTTTTGACTCTTCCTTTTTAAGGCATCAGTACCATATTTGTATCATAAAAAGAATTTGGTAGGACTCCTTTGCCTATTTTCCCCAAGTAGTCTATATTGTATTAGAATTTATTGTTCTTTAAATGTTTGATAGAATTCACTTGTAAGTTCATCTGGCCCTGGAGATTTTTTCCTAAGGAGTTCATTAAATTGAATTGTTCAATTTATTTTTCTGAAATGGAGTTATTTAAGTGTTTTATTTCCTCTTCTGTTAATCTGAGAAATTTATATTTTTTATAAATATTCATCCATTTCATTAAGATTGTCAAATTTATTGGCATACATTTGGGCAAAATAGTTCCTAATTATTGTTTTAATTTCCTCTTCGTTGGTAGTGAATTCATCTTTTTTTCATTTTCATCCACCTATTTCATTTCAATGAATTTTATCCTTTAATTTTCTTTCTTTTTTTAAAATTAAATTAACCAAAAGTTTGTCTATTTTAATGATTTTTTCATAAAACCAACTCTTAGTTTTATTTATTAGTTCAATAGTTTTCTAGATTTTAATTTCATTAATCTCTTCTTTGGTTTTCAATATTTTTAATTCAGTATTTAATTAAGGATCTTTAATTTGTTCTTTTTCTAGCTTTTTTAGTTGCATGTGCAATTCATTGATCTCCTCTTCCTCTATATTATTCATGTAAGCATTTAGAAATATAAAATTTCCCCTAAGAACCACTTTCACTGCATCCCATAAATTTTGATGTTTTGTCTCATTATTGTCAATCTCTTGAATGAAATTATTGATTGTTTCTTTGATTTGTTGTTTGACCCACTCATCCTTTAGGATTAGAATATTTAGTTTCCAATTAATTTTTAGTCTGGTTTTCCATGGCTCATTATATGTACTTTTTATTACACCATGATCTGAAATGAATGCATTTAATATTCCTGCCTTTCTGCATTTGAACTGTGAGGTTTTTATGCCCTAGTACAGTGGTTTTCAATCTTCCTAATGCCGTGACCCTTTAATTCTCATATGTGGACATATCTGCATGTGGGTGGATCCGCTTGGAGATGGATAGAGGAGTGGTGTTTCGGTTCCTAAGACCATTGGAAATATGTGTTTTCTAAAGGTCTTAGGCAACCCCTGTGACCTCTGTGAAAGTGTCGTTCAACCCCCAAAGGAGTTGCGACCCACAGGTTGAGAACCGCTGATCTAGTACATGGTCAATTTTTGTGTAGGTGCCATGTACCACTGAGAAAATATATATTCTTTTTTATCCCCATTCAGTTTTCTCCAGAAGTCTACCATATCTAAATTTTTTAAAAATATGTTTACCTCCTTAACTTCTTTTTTGTTCATTTTGTGGTTAGATTTATCTGTTTGGGAAGAGGGGGTGAGGTCTCCCACTAGTATAGTTTTGCTGCCTATTCTTTCCTGTAACTCCTTTAACTCCTCCTGTAAGATTTCAGATGTTATACCACTTGGTGTATATATGTTTAGTAAAGATATTACTTCTTTGTCTATGGTTCCTTTTAGTAGGATGTAGTTTCCTTCCTTATCTCTTTTAATTAGATCTGTTTTTGCTTTTGATTTGTCTAGAGAAGGATTGTTACCTCTGATTATTTTTATTCAGCTGAAACATAATATATTCTAATCCAGCCTTTTACCTTTATTCTGTGTGCATTGCTCTGCTTCACATGTGTTCCTTTTAAACAACATATTGTAGGATTATGGCTTTTATTCCATTCTGCTATCTGTTTTCATTTTATGGAAGAGTTCATCCCATTTACATTCAAAGTTATGATTACTATCTCTGTCTTTCTCTCCATCCTATTTCCCCCCATTTGTGCTTTTGTTTCTCCTTTCTCCTCTCACTAGAGTTCTGCTTTTGACCACCACCTCCCTCATTCTTCTCTCCCTTCTATCAGTCCCCTCTCTTTTCTTTTCCCTTTCACTTCCTACTACCTATAGGAAAAGTTACATTTCTATACCTAACTATTACTTCCTTGAGCCATATCTGATGAAAGTAAGGTTCAAACAATGCTCATCTCCCTCCCTTCTTTCCCTCTACCATAATATGTTTCTTTGACTCTTTGTGTGATGCAATTTATCCTTTTTTGCTCCCTCCTTTCCTCTTCTCCCATTACAATCCTTTTTCACCACTTTATTAGTTTTTTATCATATCCAAGTCAATTTATACCTACATCCTCTGTCTATATATATTCCTTCTAAATGTCATAATAAATATACAGTTCTCAAGAGTTACATGTATCATCTTCTCATGTAGAGATGTAAACAGTTTGCCCTTATTGAATAACATTTTTTTTCTCTTTCCTGTTTACCTTTTCACACCCCTCTTGAGTCTTGTATTTGAAGATAAAATTTGCCATTGAGCTCTGGTCTTTTCATCAGGAAGCTCTGAAAGTCCCCTATTTTATTGAATGTCCATCTCCTCTCCTAAAAGAGTATGCTCAGTTTTGCTGGGGAGTTGATTCTTGGTTGTGATCCAAGCTCCTTTGCTTTATAGAATATCATATTCCAAGCATTCTGATCTTTTAATGTAGAAGCTGCAAGGTCCTATGTAATCCTGGCTGTGGTTCCAAGATATTTGAATTGCTTCTTTCTGACTATTTGCAGTATTTTCTCCTTGATGTGATAATTCTGAAGTTTGGTTACAATATTCCTTGGTGTTTTCAATTGGGATCTCTTTTAGGAGGTGATTGGTGGATTCTTTTGATGACTATTTTACCTTCTGGCTCTAGGTCATCAGAGCAGTTTTCTTTGATCATTTCTTGAAAGATGCTGTCTTGCTTCTTTTTTTTATCACAGCTTTCAGGTAGACCAATAATTCTTACATTATCTTTCCTGGATCTATTTTGCAGGTCAATTGTTTTTCCAATGAGGTATTTTATGTTTCTTCTATTTTTTTTCATTCTTTTGATTTCATTTGACTGATTCTTGATGTCTCATAGAGTCATTAGCTTCTACTTGTCCAATTCTAATTTTTAATGAATTTTTTTCTTCAGTTGCCTTTTGTACATCCTTTTCCATTTTGTCAATTCTACTTTTTAAGGAGATGTTTTCTTCAATGGCCTTCCCCCCCCCCATTTTGCCAATTGTATTTTTAAAGGAATTGTTCAATTTTTCTTTTACTTCTCTAATTTGACTTATAAAATCCTTCTTGAACTCTTCCAAGAAGTCTTTTCGGGCTTGAGATGAGTTCATATTCCCCTTTGAGGTTTCAGATGCAGGTATATTGATTGCTTCCATCTTCTGAATTTGTGTTTTGATCTTCTCTATCCCCATAGTATGAACCTATGGTCTTTGTTTTTCTATGTTGCTTTTTGTTCATGGTTTTTGCCTTTTTCCTGGCTTTTAAAGCTGATCTATACTTCTGGGGCACAGGGAGCACTGTCCCAACTTCTTGTGCTGGGGGCTAGGGACCTGGTTAGTGACTTTGTGTGCTGGGGCCTCAGATACTGGCAGCTAGAGGCTATAGAAACGTGGCTTACCTGGTGCTGAGCTAGAACAGATGGTGGATTCTGGTGTGTGCAGACACCAGATGGGGTTTTTCTATGTTTCCCTAGGATTAAACTGAAACTTATAGGATGGAGTGTGCAATGGGGATGGTCTGGCCACTGGAGGTAGACTCCACATCCAAAATAACACTGGAGCACAAGTAGGCTCAGTCACTGGTGGACACCTATATGCTGACGCAAGTGGTATTTCTCTGCACTGGTTCCCCTGACTGTGCCAAAACACGTGGGTGGTCCTGGTGTCGCCTCTTGCCCAGGCAACCATCCTGAGACTTAGATCTCCTGCTGGTTGACTGAGGTGGGGCTTGCCACTGACTTACCAGGATGCATTCTATCCTGTGCTGGTCCCCTTCAGCCACAGCAAGAGAGATCTTCCTCATTGATCCCACTAGCCTCACAAGCTAAAAGATAGTTGCATCCCATCTTTCTGCTGATTCCACTGTTCCAGGATTTTTCCTGGGGTGGTATTTTCTGTGTTTTTCAAGGTCAATAAGGGAGGGTAAAAGTTACTTACTACTTACTCCACCATCTTGGCTCCTGGAAAGGACATATATTTGTAACAAAATAGCTTTTATTTTTGTGGGGAAATAGTTTAAGTGCTAGTCACAAATTGATATGGTTTTAAAAAAAAATTATATGTACATCTGATAAATGCTAATTTATTCATATGACCTAAATACTAACTATGAGAAGCTGAGAAATAACCCCTCAAAGAGGATATAGATGAAGAAGTTGAAAAGAAAATACAAAACTTATTAGGGAAACCTATAATGAAGTTGAGGTTTCTATAGAAGATACTTATTTCTTACATCTTAAGATGTTTGAACAGGTAAGCAACAAAACCACCATGTCCGTTTTCTTAGACATTTCACACCTTAACTTCAAACAACTTTGTTGCAGAAATACACAATCCCTGGCTGTTGAGCAGTAGCAAATACCTGGCAATGCTCAAAAGGAAACAAATGTCTTCAAAAGTCTTCAGCCCTAGAAGAGTTTTATAATCAATCCCTTCCCATGACAATGGTCTAAGCAAATACAATACAATATAACTATAAGCAAGAGTGACTAAATCATATGTAAGTATCCCGAAGGGATATTGAATTAGGAAATTGCATGTGTTTATGTATTTCTCTCTTTTTTTTAGTGTTTCAGTATATTAAAATCAAATAGAAACTATATTTTGTGCTCAGTTATATTGTGAACCGCAGGTGGTTCTAGAGCTGTGTGTTTGAGACCTCTGATCTAGAGTGACATTTAAAAGGCTTCAAAAGACATAATTTCTGGGTAATTTAGTCACTTTATTAATAATGTCAGCATTTTAATAAAAGGATGATCATTTGGCATTCTCTCACTTAGACTAAAGACAGTCATGGCAAGAGTAGACTCAAGCCTATATGCCCATTGGAAGAGGAGTGTTCCAAGGATGGCAATCAACTCTGATGGGTTAAAAAGTAATGAGAAAAGGAATATTACCATGAAGATTGGAACTGAACTTTGATGATGTCATTTACTTTTAAGTTAACTCCAGCCTTGGGCAATCTAGTTAAAGAATTTATCCCCACCTGTACTCAAGTAGAACACAATGGCTGCCCCACCTGGGTGGGGTCTGGATAGAGGAGAATGTCAGCTCAACCTTCAGAGACTGAGGCCTTGAAATGAGTATAAGAGAAAAAGAGAGAAATCTGAATCTCTCCAAATCATTGGTTATTAATAATCATATCTCTCAAGAGCAAGGAGTCTTAACAAATTTTTTTTCCTGTGTATGTTTATGTCATAGTCTTTGACTATGGTGAAATAGTCTTTTCACCAGAAAAGTCTGGTGAAATCTATGGATCTCTTTTCAGAATAACAGTTTTAAGTGTATAAAATAAAATATATAAGATTACAAAAGAAAATAATTATATTGAAATAGTTATAAAAAATTTAAAACAAGTTAACAGACCTCAGATTAAGAACCACCAGGACTCTAGAATGATGATAGTGGCAATGCTGAAGGTGTAGTCATACAGACAATTCTAGAACCAAGTGTTCAACTTTGCTCCTCTAGGTCCAGCATAAATACATCCAATGTCTTCTATCCTCTAGGCTCCACGAAATGATAGTAGGGTCAACCTGGAAGCTAGGGGTAGGGATCAGTCAGAGACAGAATTGGGAAGTAGATGAAATATCTTTGCTAGCCTTCTTCACCTTCCTATACTTATTCGATCACATAGAGTGTGTCTTATAAATGACCTCACAGCCTTAACTATTATTCTATCCATTCTATCCTAAAATATTTGCATTGTAATAGTGATCAAAGCAGTGATTTGCTAGAGTCAGTTCTAGCTAGAGAACCGATTGTTACATTTTCTAAGTGAACTTTTACACCTCAGAAATGGGCAAATGCTACAAATCAGGATTTGATTTTATTGTTCTGATAATTGTCTCAACTTAAGAAAGTGATAGAAAAAGTGTTAATAATATCCTGGTTACATTATTGTTATTTTACAACTAGTGGTTACACATTTACTAGCACACTCTGTATCAGAACCTTAAATAATGCTAAGGGTTCAAGCATCAGTCATTGGCTGAAATACAGCTGAACTGTGGGACCTTTCTAGCTTTCCTAAAATCACAGTACAATGTCTTCTTTGTCTTTTGAGTCAAACCTGTTTAAAGAACGTGGTCAGAGGTAGGGAAAGTTTGGGTTAGAACAAATTGCCAATTTTTCATAAGTATAACTTTCAATAATGCAAATATGTAACAATTTCATGGAATCCAGTTTGTCAGAGGCAGCATCTATTCAGTAATTAAAGGTTAACTAAATGGGGCAGCTAGGTGGTGCAGTGAATAGAGTATCAGCCTGGAGTCAGGAGGACCTGAGTTCAAATCTGACCTCAGACACTTAATGCTTACTACCTATGTATGTCTTTGCACAATTCACTTAATCCCAATTGCCCTACCTTCCCTCATCCAAAAATAAAAGACAAAAATAAAATAAAATAAAGGTTAGATAAGAATTGAGATAAAAGGTGAATTACTTTACTTCCACAAAAGTATCAGTCTTGGAGGGGAAGACCCTCAGAGTTTCTGTCCAGAACAGAAACAATTACTATTTGCACTCCTTCTGAGCCATCAAAACCAAAGCGATCATGGAGATTTAAAAAGTTCAACAGTGAAGGTGATGAGAACTATATTGGAGGTAAACACTTTCAGAGTTCTACGGTGTGTCTCCAGAACTACATTTGGTTATTTTATGATGCGTTTTTATAGGAAGTTACTTGACTCTTTGAAGGCTACCCTGCTCTACAAAAAGGAGTTAATTACATAAACCCAGATAAGTAAAGGGGAAGGAAGGAGGTAGTTATATTGCTCAAATGACAATTGTGTAATCTTTTAAAAAATCTTTTTGTATCCTCCACTTTAATACTTGTTCCTTTTTCTGTAATTGTCAGACTGAATTGTCCCCTCTATGTCTTCTAACAGGAGCATCCCCAAGTGTTAAATGAGATTGGGGTCAGTACCTGATGCAGAAGGGGAGTTTTACCTGTGTGTAAACTTAAGACCAGTTCAAATTACAATGTACACATTAAAGGGAAAACAGGAAGATGAAATTAAGGAAAATGATATCTTCCTGGATATCTTCAACCAGTAAACTGTCACTTCCTGAATGAAAGGAGTTAACTAATCAATCAAAAGGGTATGTGACATCTCTTCCTCATGATTCAAGCACCACTGGAGATTAAATCAGTTATGCACAACCACAGACCAAAAGTTCACTGAAACAAGTTCAGAAAACACAAAACAAAATATCTATGCTATGATGCTGTTACTTAACCTGAAACGATCTTTTGCTATAGCTGTCCACAAGGTGATAGAGATTGTAAGGAAGCATGCTGTCCTCTGAATATCACAGGAGAACATGGTGAACATCTGGGGTTTAGAGACTTTTCAAGCCTCCAGGAATGATGCATCCGAATGAAGCATAGACATCAAGGAAGGACGACAGAGAACAGAGGTATGGGGAGATTTTTCTATTACAGTATCTTACACAGAGTAGGAGTTAAATGAAGGTTTGCAGAACTGAACTAAATGTGGTAGACAACAAGGCAGCAAACTTACATGTAAGAGGATCCTAGAACATGTTGAAAGAGTTACAGATATGAAGACTACTTAACATGTTTAGAAAAAAAATTTGCATCGCAAAGTTAATTCTGACTTAGTGATTCAGAAATGATTTATTAATGTAAGGGTAAGCCAAATATCCATTTAGTCTTAAAAGTTAAGGCTAGTTTTCTTTCTTTCTCTTTCTGTCTTACTTTTTTAAAAAAATATTTAGTAATTTATTTTTCCCCAGTTACATGTGAAAATAATTTTTAACATATGTTTTTTTAAACTTTTGAGTTTCAAATTCTCTTCCTCCTCCCCAACCTCCACTCCCTCATTGAGAAGGCAAATAATTCTATGTAGGTTATACATGTACGGTCATGCAAAACATTTCCATAATAGACATGTTGTAAAAGAAAACACAGACAAAAAAGAAAGTCAAGAAAAATGAAGAAAGTTTTTAAAAGTATGCTTCGATCTTTATTCAGATGCCATCATTTCTTTCTCTGGGAACAGATAGCAATTGTCAAGATAAATCCTTCAGAATTGTCTTGGATCATCATATTGTTGAAAATAGCTAAATCATTCCCAGCTAATCTTACAATATTGCTATTACTTTGTATGCAGTACATTTCACTTTGCATCAGCCCATGCAAGTCTTTTCAGGATTTTCTGAGAACATCCTGCTCATCATTTCTTATACTCCAACAGAATTCCATCACAATGAAATACTACAACTGATTCAGTCATTCCCCAACTGATGAGTATCACCTCAATTTCTAATTCTTTGCTCCCAGAAAAGAGCAGTTATAAATGTTTTTGTACATATAAGTCCTTTTCCACTTTGTTTTTTTGTTTGTTTTTTTTAATTTCTTTTGGGATACAAACCAAGTAGTGGTATTGCTAGATCAAAGGGCATGCATGGTTTTATAGCCCTTTGGGCATAGTTCCAAATTGCTCTACAGAATGGTTGAATCAGTTCACAACTCCACCAACAATGCATTAATGTCTCATTTTTCCCACCTCCCTTCCAACATTTGTCATTTACCTTTTCTGCCCTATTAGTCAGTCTAATAGGTATGAAGTAGCTCCTCAGAATTCTTTTGATTTGTATTTTGCCAATCAATAGTGAGTTAGAGTATTTTTTTCATATGGCTATAAATAGCCATATGTTTTGATCATTTATCAGTTGGGGACTGGTTCTTATTTTTATAAATTTTATTCAGTTCCTTATATATTTGAGAAATGAGGCTTTGATCAGAAAAATATGCTTCAATTTTTTTCACAGTTCCTATTGCTAACTGTATTTGTCTCCATCCTATCCCTCCCCATTTATTCTATTTTCTCTCCTTTCACTCTGTCTTCAAAAGTGTTTTTCTTCTGATTACTTCCTCCCCTAACCTATCTTCCTTTCTATCACACCCCTCCCTGCTCTTATCTCCTCTCCTCCCACTTTCCTATAGGGCAAGATAGATTTCTATAATCAATTATGTATGTGTATGTTATTCACTTTTTGATCCAATTCTGATAAGAGTAAGGTTCACTTACTCTCCTCAGCTCCCCCGCCTTCTCTACTGTAAAAGCCTTTTCTTACCTCTTTTACGTGAGATAATTTACCCCATTCTACCTCTCCCTTCCTCTTTCTCCCAGTACATTCCTCTCTCACCCCTTAATTTTATTTTTTAGATATCATCCATTCATATTCAACTCACACCTGTGTCCTCTGACTGTATATACACCTTCTAATTATCCTAATAAAGGGAAAGATCTTATGAGTTACAAATATCATCTTCCCATGTAGCAATGTAAACAGTTTAACCATATTAAGTACCTTATAATTTCCTTTTTATGTTTACCTTTTTATGTTTCTCTTGAGTCTTGTATTTGAAAGTCAAATTTTCTACTCAGCGCTGATCTCATGAAGAATGCTTGAAAGTCCTCTTTTTCACTGAATATTAAATTCTCTCCTCCCCTCCCCCAAAGTATTATTCTCAATTTTGCTGGGTAAATGTTTCTTTGTTATAATCCTAGTTCCTTTGCCTTCCAGAATATCATATTCTTTGTCTTCTGTTCCCTTAGTGTAGAAGCTGCTAAATCATGTGTTATCCTGCCTATGACTCCACCATACTTGAATTGTTTCTTTTTGGCTATTTGCAATATTTTCACCTTCACTTGGGAACTCTGGAATTTGACTATAATATTCCTGAGAATTTTCATTTTGGAATCTCTTTCAGGAGATGATCAGTGGATGCTTTCCATTTCTATTTTACCCTCTGGTTCTAGAATATCAGGGCAAGTTTCCTTGATAATTTCTCAAAAAATGACATCCAAGCTCTTTTTTTTTAAAATCATGACTTTCAAGAAGTCTAACAATTTTAAATTACCTCCCTTCTATCTATTTTTGAAGTCAGTTGTTTTTCCAATGAGATATTTCACATTCTCTTCTTTTTTTTCATTCTTTTGGTTTTGTTTCATTGTTTCTTGATTTCTCATAGTCATTAGCTTCAATTTGCTCCATTCTAATTTTTAAGAAATACTTTTCTTCAGTGAAGTTTTAAACCTCCTTTTCCATTTTACCAGTTCTGATTTTTAAGACATTTTTCTCCTCATTGGCTTTTTGAATCTCTTTTACCATTTGGACTAGTCTGTTTTTTAAGATGTTATTTTCTTCAGTATTTTTTTCTGTCTCTCTTACCAAGCTGTTGACTCACTTTTCATGATTTTCATGCAGCATTCCCATTTCTCTTCCTAGTTTTCCCCCTACCTCTCTTACTTGATTTTCAAAATCCTTTTTGAACTTTTCCATGCCTTGAGACTAATTCGTGTTTTTTTCTTTTTTAAAGTTTAATGTGCATTATTAACATTTTCTCCATTTATTAATTAATTTATTTTTAGTTTTCAACATTCACTTCCATAAGTTTTACATTTTCTCCCCCTCTCTCTAACCTCCCTCCCCAAGATAGTTTGCAATATGATATAGGCTTTACACATACATTCCTATTAAACACATTTTCACATTAGTCATGTTGCATAGAACAATTATAACGAATGGGAGAAACCACAAGAAAGAAAAAACAACAACAAAACAAAACAAAAAAATACTCCGCTTCACTCTGCATTCTGACTCCATAGTTCTTTTCCTGGATGTGGATGGCATTTTCCATTATGAATACTTTGGAATTGTTTTAGGTTCTTGTATTGCTGAGAAGGGCTAAGTCTATCCAAATCAGTCAACGCACACTGTGACTGTTACTATGTACAATGTTCTCCTGGTTCTGCTCACTTCACTCAGTATCAGTTCATATAAGTCTTTACAGGTTTTTCTGAAGTCTACCTGTTCAACATTTCTTATAGGACAAAAGGATTCCATTACATTCATAGACCACAATTTTAGCCTTTCTCCAGTTGATAAGCATCCCCTCAATTTCCAGTTCTTGGCCACCACAAAAAGAGTTGGTCTATATATTTTTGTACATTTGAGTCCTTTTCCCATTTTTATGATTTCTTTGGGGTACAGCCCTAGAAGTGGTATTTCTGGATCAAAGAGTATGAACATTTTTATAGCCCTTTAAGCATAGTTCCAAATTGCTCTCCAGAATGGTTGGATCAGGGTACAGCTCTACCAACAATTAATTAGTGTTCCAACTTTCCCACATCTTCTCCAGCATTTATAATTTTCATGTTCTGTTGTGTTAACCAATCTGATAGGTGTGATGTTACAATTCATATTTTTCTTTGAGGCTTTGGATGTAGGAGTTTTGATTTTGTTGTCTTCTTCTGAGAGTATATTTTAATCTTCCTTGTCATCATAGTAACTTTCTAAAGTCAGAGGCTTATTTTGTTCCTGTTGTTTGCTCATTTCCCCAGCTTATTACTTGATTTTTAACTCTTTGTTACAGTAGGGCTCTCCTTCCAGGGTGGAGGGCACACTGTCCCAAGCCTTTGGGGTTTTGTGCAACTGTTTTCAGAGATACTTTTAAGGACCTGTAAGTTTTCAGTTCTTCCAAGGTGGCATAATATAAGGAGAGGTGTTTTCTACTCTCCTGCCCTGTGCTCTGGTCTGTGAACAACCACAATCATTCCTTTCTGCTCTCTACTGCTGCTGCAAGCTCTGCTATGCTAGCACTCCTCGTCACCACAAGACTGCCACTCAAGACTAGGACCTGGATCCTAGTATGGGCAAAGCAACAGAGTCCTACCTCAGTGCTAGCAGAAAGACCCCTGTAATCTCTTTCTGATCAATTGTTTGACCCTCTAGGCTGAGAGCTCTAGAAGCAGCCACTGCCACTGCCCCTGCCCCTGCTGATTCTGTCACTCCCAAGACCTGTACCTGCTATGGCCCACTTTCACCCAGGTGTGACGGTCCTGCTAACCTTCTAAGTTGTCTTTGGCATTTGTCACTGAGAGGTCTGAAAACCACCACTGCTGCCAGTGATTCAGTCACCCAGAGGCCTGGTCTGGGTTTGCTGGAGCCACTGTCATGACCTGAGCTTGACTGCACTCCTTTCCTCTCTGGCCCAATGGAATTTTCTGCCAACCTTCTGAGCTTTCCTAGGCTGGAAATTCGTTTCGCTACATCTTTTTATGGGGTCTTCTGCCCTAGTATTTGTTTAGAGTCATCTTTTAAAGTATTTTCAGGGGTTCGGGGGGGGTCTCAGGTGGGTTCCTGCCTTTACTCCCCAATTTTGCTCTGCCTCAGAGTATGCCTTTTTATTAATCTTTCTATCTTTCTTTGCTTCTTTGTTTCTTTTCCTTCTTCCTCTCTCTGTCTCTCTGTCTCTCTGTCTCTCTCTCTGTCTTTCTGTCTCTCTCTCTCTCTGTCTCTCTCTCTCTGTCTCTGTCTCTCTGTCTCTTTCTCATTCTCTCTTTCTTTCTCTCACGCCTCCGCTTTTCCCTCCTTCCTTCCCTCCTTCCCTTCTATCTCACCTGGTCTTGAAATGTACTGGCCACTCACAGACCAGATAACAGCACCGTTTATTTAGCCTGGAACCTTTAACTTGCTCTACTTTGCCACACTGAACTTAGCTGGTTCAACCAGACACTTGATTGCTTTTAGTCTTACAGCACCTCAGACCTCCAAAATTCAAGCAATCCACTGGCCCCAACCTTAACAGCAGTAAGGACTACAGGCATATGCCCTATGCCTACTTTTTTAAAAAGGTTAAGTCTGATCCCTCATCTTAATGATCCAGTCATTCCCAGCTTCTTTGGAACTGTGATGTTCTGTCACTGATTTCAGGACATCTACTTTTGCCATCCATGTAAGATACTCTAATATACAACCAATTTTTAGTACTCAAATGAATTAAACTGGGGTTTTTTGAAAATCATAGACATGCAATTCTGTGACTTTCCAAGAGACCCTAAGGTGACACTAGGGTGTCACAAAACCTAAACTGGGAAATACCAAATTCATACATTCCTCTTTCAACTTATCTATTCTCTATTGGTTTGCTGACAAAGATACTTTCGTCACAATGAGGTTGAAAAAAATGTCTAATCACTTTTTTTAAAATCTAGAGCAAAAGCTCTGAACAGCTGCCTTAGGATTGATTACTAAATACAGTAGTTCAACCAAATTTAATTTTCTAGTGTTTCAAATGACTTTTTATCAACATTTAACACCATTTCCCCTCTCTCTTCACCCATATATGTACGTCTTTAGGAGCCAACATTGCACTTTCCAGGGAAATGTAGCTATTTTGATTTTGTACATGTATCCTTTGAACCTGGTACAGTGGGTAAGACAGAAAGAAAAAAAAAGAAATGAATGAGATCTAAATTTCTATGAAATTCTGCTCAATTTAACCCTGTTTTCCTGGCTTACAATACTGATGAACATCTCTAGGCAAGGCCTTGGTCAGATTGATGAATGTGGTATACATGCACACACACACACATACATGCACACTTACACATATACACACATGTGTAAATGTGAATTTATAAAATTATATAGTCACAAATATGGTTATTTATATATACAGATACTTATTTATATATTTGTGTGTATATAATATATACTTATACATAATGCTTGACTGCACTTCACTAATTTCAAGTACATTATATTCTTAATTAGTAGAAACAGATTTTTCCCCTCCCATTACTCAATAGTAAAAAAAAAAGAGAGATAACCTTTCTAACAAAACCTTTGTAATAAATAATAAACGTCCATAGTCAGACAAAACAAATTCCTTTATTAGTCATGTTCAGAAAATCTGTATCCCAGACTGAATCTTCAGTCCCTCGCCTCTCTGTCAGGAAGAAGGTGAGTAGCATGTTTCATCACGGGTCCTCAGGAATCATGATTAATCTGTGGGTTGATCAGAGTTCTTAAGGTTTTTGAAGTTGTTTGTTTTTACAGTTTTTGGTGGATAAATTGTCCTCCTTGTGATGCTCATTTCACTATGGATCAGTTCATACAAGTCTTCCCGGGTTTCTCTGAATCCATCCCTTTTATTATTTCTTATGGTACAATAGCATTCCTTTACATCCATTGACCATCATTTGTTCAGCCATTCCAAAATTGAACAGTGTTTTGGTTTCTAGTTTTTTACTACTACAGAAAGAGTTGCTATATTTTCTTACATATGGCTCTTTTTCCTCTTTCTTTGATCTCTTTGTGTAATTGATCTAGTTTCTGGGTTAAAGGGTATTAAGTTTAAAGGAATAGTTCCAAATTCATTAGATTTATTATTAACAGCCGTATTACACTGCTGATTCAAATTTTTAAAATTCCTTATTGCTTTCTTTTTCTCTCAAAATATTTTTAAGATTTTTATGATTTTATTTGTTTTTATTATTTATTTATTTATTATTTCAATTTACTATCAGCAGTAGCAAAAATTATTTTATGTATTTAAAGCTACAGAAATGTTTCTTTCTCACCCCTTTTTGGGTCTACCATTACCAATATGCTCCTTAAGCTTAAGGCAGGCCTTCTTGATGGTCTGTACAAGGGCATCCTTGTTGACCAGAAACATCTTCAGCAACTCTATCAGCTTCTTGCTTCTTGAGGATGCAAGTAATGGTGATACAAGGCTCGTACGCCATGCAGCGGCCATCTCTTGTCCTTTGTCACCCTCACAGGAATGGTCTTCCACAATCAGAATTCAGTCATTCATTGTATGGGAACTATCAATAATGACTTTCTTATCCAGCGCCATGCTCCAGGTTTGTGGGTGGCCATCTTGTCCCCAAGCTTGTAATTTGGAGGAGATGGCATCTAGATGTTGGTGATGTTAACTGTGATGGCATCCTTTTGGGGGAGGGTCACTAGAACCTTCTTCTTGCTTTGGATCTGACTACATATTTTTTCTAAAACCTATCCCACCATACTTTGGGGAAGGAGCTTCCCATGCCAAAATTTATATCTTCCAACCTAAGATTCTTCTGCCTTTATATGTCTTTGCAATGATAGCCAGTGGTTTATGCTCACCCTGGTTGAAGGCCTTCCAGAGTTACTTTACATTGTGTCCATCTGTCATGACTGCATTCTGCCCAAAGGAGCCGCATGACTTCTGGTACACTTCTACTTGGTACTACAGTGCGGCAGGGTCTCTCTGGCCCACCTGGCTAATGTCAAGCATAGCAACCAAGTTGTCCAACTTGTAGAATCCCACGAAGGCCATGGACTCCCACACAGAGCCTTCAGACAGCTCTCTGGGTTTTGTCAAAGTATTTGCTTATGTAGGCCATTCCATAAGTTACTCCGAGCCCTTGACCCAGAGAACCAGTAGCCACATGTGTAAAGGCTTGTTTAGGGGACTGGGGAGCCGTCTAAAATGGAGTTGATCTTTCTCAAATTCAACAGCTCCACCTCTGGCCCCCCGCCACACAGAATAGAGGATAGAAGACCCTCGGAGAGCTCCAGGCAGTAACTGCTGGAGTCCCTGGGGTCCTGTGGAGGAAGAGGATTGCCGTGCTCTCTGCTGTGATGTAGCGTGATTTGAAGTACCCCTAGCCAACCGGAGTGGTGGCACAAATGGAGCTGATGACCGTCCTCCATGACAAGTGGGATGGCGTGGCTCATGGGCCTGAGGCAAAGGCTCAGCACTGTGAGCAGAGGCAGCCCACAAAGGAAGAAGGAGATAAAGCTCCTCCCTGCCTTTCATGTAAACAATATCATCATCCCATTTCCCCCAAACTTGTTCTCGTGGAGTTTGTTAGTTTTAGCCCAACTATCGGAGGTGGTTGAATAAATGCTAACCGAATGAAAGGAGGAGAAGACAAGCATTATTAAATGCATACTTTGTGCAAGGCCCTGTGCTAAGGGCTTTGTGAGTATTTCATTTGGTCCTTTCAACAACTCTATGAGATAGGTGCTATTATCATCCCTATTTTCCAGTTCGACAGACTGAGGCAGACAGAGGGTCACTGACTTGCTCAGAGTCACACAGCTAGTTAAGTATTTGAACTGAGTCAAATTTGAACTGAGGTCTTCCTGACATCATACCCATAACCATTGTGCTTCCTAACTACCTCATAAATGCATGAATAAGACCACTATATAAATGCCAACTACTTCATTATTATTAATTAGCTATTCATTACTGTTATTGCTATTACTGTTATTAATTAGTCCATCTGTGCTATCATCAGCCCTATTTCTCCATCTCGTCCACAAAATATGATGAGAAACTTTAATCAAGTGCTGTGGTGAAATGTCCACAGTATGTCTTTGACTTTCCTCTATCGATCCAATATTGTAAACTTCAAAGGGCTATATAAATATTAGCTATCATTGTTGTTAGCAATACTATAGTGTTACTAAACTGAGAATTAAGAGGGTATGGATCATTGGTTATCACCTATCATTGAAGTGGTCAAGGTAACAATTCTCAAACTTTTTGTTCTCAGTATTTCTTTACACTTTTAAGAATCATTGAGAGCCCCTAAATGCTTTTTAAAATTTTGATTATATCAATTAATATTTACTCTAATAGAAATTATAACTCATAAATTTTTAAATATTTACTTATCCTGTTTAAAATAATTAAAAACAAACCAATTATGTAAACAACATAGTTTGTGAAAAATAACTAATTTTCAAACCTCAAAAAATTCCTGAGAAAAATGAAATTATTTTATGTATTTTTGCAACTCTTTAATATCTGGCCAGAAGACAGCTGGACTCTCACATCTGCTTCTGAACTCAATCTGTTGAAGTCTGTTCTTTTTGTTGAAGTATGTGAAGAAAATTGAGCCTCTTACAGATATGTAGTTGGAAAAAGGAGGAATATTTCAGTAGGCAAATAACATTATGAAAATAATTTTGATTCTGTGAATTCTCCTGAAAGGATCTTAAGGATCCCCAGGCATCTGTGAGTCTGCTTTTAGGAGTATTGGGGAAAGTCAGTGGATTCTTCTTTTTTCATTCTCAGGTTTCCTATCTGTAAGGAGAAGATATGATTCCATAGGTCTTAGGAGTATTCTTTGAAATCTACTGATAACTGTGAAATTCTCAAAGATAAGTGCTATTTAATGTATTTAAATGTTTACCTTGGTTTTTAGCCACAAGGACTGGAAGGCAGGATGTTATAAACTTGGACAATAACAATAGCTCTTCACATGTATTATTTCACCTAATGCTCTGAACAACCCCTGAACTTCATAGTAAGGGTACTATTATGGCTCCATTTTAAGGAGGGACCCAAGTTCGCCATCCTTTGGCCACCCGGCTTTGCTTCTGACTTTCTGGACTTAGACACCAAACTTCAGCTACCTCCTCAACCTGGAACATCTCTCTACCTTGAATTCTTCCGAGGGTCTCCATTTTGAGTAGGGGATCAGACTAGCCCCTGGAATCATTTATTCCCCTCCAGGCTTTGCTTGTCACTTTCCTGATTTAGAGACCAAGCCCTTGAAGGTCATCTCTGCCTTATCTTCCCCCACTGGGCAGCTTGGTGACACAGTGGATAGAATTCCAGTCCTAGAGTCAGGAAGATTCAAGTTCCTGAATTCAAATCTGACCTTAGACACTTACTGTCTAGTCCTGGGTGACCCTAGGAAAGTCACTTAACCCTATTTGCCTCAGTTTTCTCATCTGCAAATGAGCTAGAGAAGGATGTGGCAAAACACTTTGATTTCTTTTCCAAGAATACTACACCAAGGGGTCACAAAGAATTGGACATGACAGGACAACAACGAACTTCCTACATTAAATTATAAGTTTCTTAAGAACAGGGATTGTCTTTTATTTTTAGGTATATTTGATCCCCAGTACCTAGAACAGTGCCTGGTAAATAAATGCCTAGTAATTGTTTGTTGCCTTTCCTATTATGATGTCAATTTTATCAATGAGAAAAAAAAAGACTCAGCAGCAAAGAGAAAGTTCTAGCTTCCACAACCTTTATCCCCAGAGTAGTTGCAAATTTTTGCCATGGGCTTTAAAGACTGCATTATTGGAAACTATGACAGGAAAATCCTTTTATTTACTAGCAATGCTTGGGGCATAGTAAATGCTCAAGAAATACCCCTCCCCCCCATTCATTCACGTGATTATTTACTTCAAGTCACTAGTTAACAAAAACAAAGTACCAGTCGCCCTCAACATAATCAGTCTATGGGAGAGGCCACCATGCAAACAACTGTGTGTAAACAGAATATATTTATTACATGTATGTAATTACCGGTGGGATTTGTTGGGTGGAATATCTATCAAAATTCTAAATTTGAATTTAAATTTGAATTGAGAAGCAGACCTGAGAATCCAGTTCTTTTCTATTTGGTCAGATATTGAAGAGTTGCAAGAATACATGTATTAAAAAATTCCATTTTCTCAATAAGTTTTGGGGGGTTTGGAAAATAGTTATTTTTCATAAAAATATGTTGTTTATGTGAACATATAGTTGGTTTGTTTTATTATTTTAAACAGGATAAGTAAATATTTAAAAATTTATCAGTAATAATTTCTATTAGGGTGAATATCAATTGATATAACCCAAATAAATTTTAATCCAAACACATTTTAAAATTCAGCATCACTTGCCAAAGCAAAACTTTCTATAATCCCCTTCCACTCAGCC
This sequence comes from Pseudocheirus occidentalis, assembly GCA_028646575.1. Taxonomy (NCBI): domain Eukaryota; kingdom Metazoa; phylum Chordata; class Mammalia; order Diprotodontia; family Pseudocheiridae; genus Pseudocheirus; species Pseudocheirus occidentalis. The sequence continues at coordinate 14,635,881 of CM053600.1, read as the reverse complement.
CTCACATGGTGCAGCATTTTGCAACTTTCTAATGCATTTATCATGTAAAATTGCATATGATCATTGTCTGGCTGTCTTATTCCCCTTGTGTGGCATAAGTGCCAGGAGGACAAGGACTAAGTCTTATTGAGACCTTGTATTACCCTGACAATTGGCAGTGTGTGTCGCACAGTGACCACTCAGTGAATATTCATTAAATGGAGGAATTTAGGCTAATAATAACTAGGATTCATGAAGCACTTTGAGGCTGTTAAAGCACTTTGTACATGATCCTCACACAACATCCTTAGTGAGGTACTGTATTATTCTCATTTTATACTGAAGGAAACTGAGAGAGTTTAAGTGACTTGTCCAGGGTCACATAGCTAGCTATTGAGTGTCTGAGGCAGGATTTGAACTCACGTCTTCTAATCTCCAAGTCCAGTACTCCATCCATCATGCCAACCAAGCTGCCTGAAAACAAGAAACAATTACTAGTTACTATTAACAGTTAGCTAGTTATTAGCTAATGAGTTAAGATCATTTCTGTTTTCAACCAAAAATCAGTTTATTTTAAATAAAGGTCTTGTTTATTGAAGTACTATTATAAATATCACACTTTCCCTAGCTGGAACCCACTCTCAGCCGGGGCCTAAAGGCAGGAAGATTCATCTTCCTGAGTTCAAATCTGGCCTCAGACACTTTCTAACTGTATGACCAAGTCACTTAACCCTGCTTCTCTCAGTTTCCCTCATCTGTAAAATTAGCCAGAGAAGGAAATGGCACATTGATCCAGTATCTTTGCCAAGAAAATCTCAAATGGGGTTACAAAGAGTTGGACCCAACTCAACAACAGCAACAAAAACCCACAGTCACTAGGTATTGTGCAGAATAACACTGTTCAGGAAGTACTTATGTTATTAGTAGCCCCTACTTTCATGGTTCATCAACAATTGCCTTTTCCAAAACATCCCCATAAGTTAACTAATGTAAGTACTATTACTGCCATTTTGCAAACGAGGAAGCTGAAGTTCCCAGAAATTAAGGGACACACATGTATTTAAATGTGAGAATAAGGACTCAAACCCTAAACTTTTCGTTTGTTTATTTCATCTTTTTAAAAATTTTAATTTAATATTTTATTTTTCCCAATTACATGTAAAAACAATTCTAACATTCTTTTTTCGAATTTTGAGTTCCAAAATTTCTCTCTTTCCTTTTCCCTCCCCACCTCATTGAGAAGACAAGCAATTTGACATGTCAAATTGGCGTGTCAAATCTCTGCCAAATTGCATAGAATATACATGTGTAGTCATGAAAACACATCTCCATATAAGTTTATTCTGTGGGGGAAAAAACACAAACAAAAAAGAAAAAGAAAGAAAGAAAAAGTATCTTCTGTCTCCCAAATCCTGACCTTCTAACTTCAAGACCAAAATTCTTTTCATTGCCTCATAAATGGTTAACAAGGAATCATTCTAACCAAAGGACCTAGGAATGGACCACCAATGAATGAATTTACCGATTGTTCTTGGCTTGTTGATCAAACCTGCATCTTTCACAGTTACAGCAAGAAAATACTTTTCTAATAGTGTATGTGTCAAAAGATGTCAGGTCTTGCAGGACTGTAATGGAAAAATTATGCTGTATAATTTGTATGCTGTTAAATAGCGAGTATGGAAACTGAGATACATGAAACCTGGCTTAAACCTGTGCTGACTTGTGTGACACTAAAAAAAGGAAAGAGACTGAAAAAAAAAAGCAACCCTCAATATTTTCTCACTTGAGAAGATAAAAAGCACAAAAATACACAATTGTATGCAAATCAGCCCTAACTTACTGTAAGCTTTACTTCTGCAATAAGTGAGAATATGACACGAAAAATAGATAAGGACATTTTTCATGTGCATTTCGCCTATCTGTGTGAGAAGGGTATTTAGCATGTGATCTCAAGTTTATATTGAGCCTCAGATGGAAAGCTTTTCATCCTCCTTTGAAATCTGCTCATCTCTTTCATGCTCGAAATTTCCTCTGCAGTCATTATGAACAGAACATGTTGTAGAGATGTGAGATAGAAAGTGGAATCAGCATTTGCTTAAGAAAAAAATATATGACATATATCTGAAAAAATAAGGCAAGGTGTTAGGCTGAATGTCAATTTTATTTCAACCTTAGAAATAACAATACTTAAGGTAGATGAAAATTAATAACTCACCACTATGGATTCTCACACTAACCTTATGAGATAATTGGAAATAGTATTGTCCCCATTTTACAGATGAGAAAACTGAGGTCCAGAGAAGTTAAGTGATTTGCCCAAGGTCACACAGTCAAGAAGTGGCAGAGTTGGATCTTCTAACTCCAGGTTTTATGATTATTTTACTCTATAAGGTTTAATCTTTCCTAGGGGAATTTAGATAAATATTTATCAAATGTCTCTTATGTTCAAGGGAATAAAAAAATCAAAACCAAACAGTCGCTGCCCTCTGTGCCCTCCTATACTTCATAGGGCACTAATGCCCTTTTATATTTCATAGGGCATTAGTGCCATTCTATAGTCCCTCAGAGAAAGAAGTCAATTGGAAACAAGCTTCTGTGTATGTTGCCCAGAGCCAACTCCAACTTTCCTGGCCCTGCTCCTGCCATAGCTCTACTGACCCCACCTTCATGACCACCTGCTTCCCAGTTCCCTTTTCCCCCAAGTACATTATGTCCTAAAGATCAATAATTTAGGTGGCTTATACAGTACTTCCTCTTAAAAACTGAGATCCTGCAGATTCAGTCTTCCATACAGCAGAGCTGTCTGTTGTCTCACTGACTGGTTTCAGAGCCGGATAATATAAAGGTTAGTAATATCTACTCGGGCTGGATTCTTCCCTGTTTTGTAAGGTGTCACTTCCATATGAGGAGTGGATAAATTCCTCTCTTCCTGCACCCCTCTGAAAACAAAAAGTGCAGTTTTTCACGTAAGGCACCAAACAAATGTCTTACCCCATCAGTGAATAGGCATGGGACTGCTAGGAAAATGGACCTAATCAGGGCCAGATAAATATTGCTGAGTTCCCCTAAGGACTGAATCCATGTGTACTTAATGTACTTCTGGGAATGACAAGTAGAGAAAGAAATGGGTGACTTTCTAGCAGCGACATTGGCCCCCACAAGGAGGAGGAGATGGGCGAGGGGCATTTTCTGGCATTTTTGTATTCTTCAGATTATAATAACAATAATAATAATAATAATAAAGCAGCATTTATATTGTGCTTTAACATTTACAAAGTACTTGGCTTACATTCTCTCAGTTGACCCTTATCACAATTTAGTGAGGAGCCTTACAACAATTTTACAGAGGAGGACTATGAGGCTGAGATAGATCAAGTGACTTGTCCAGGGTCATATAGCTTGTAAGGGACAGAAGCAGGATTCAAATTCTGTCTTCCTGACCATAAGGTCAGTTTTATTGGCCCTTACTCAAACCAGACCTGCAGCATATTCCCTTTTTTAGCTGAAGAAACTGAGGAACCAAAAGCTTTCCGGGGTTTGGTGAGTTGTTCAAAGCCAAGTAGGATGTCAGTGATTCTTTGAGATAAAGACTCATACAAAGGCAGCGTTTGGGGGTAACTAGGTGGCGTAGTGTATAAAATCTAGTCAGAAAGACCCATCCTCTCAAGTTCAAGTCTAGCCTCAGACACTTACTAGCAGTGTGATCCTGGGCAAGTCACTTAACCCTATTTGCCTCCATCTCCTTATCTGTAAAATAAGCTGACAAAAGAATGGCAAACCACCCCAGCATCTTTGCTAAGAAAATCCCAAATCAAGGCAGCTAGGTAAAGGTTAGGGGCGGCGAGGTGGTGCAGTAAATAGAGCCCTGGCCCTAGAATCAGGAGGACCTGAGTTCAAATTTGGCCTCAGACACTTAACACAAAACCTAGCCATGTGACCTTGGGCAAGCCATTTAACCCCAATTGCCCTCCAAAAAAGAAAAGAAAATCTCAAATGGAGTCACAGAGATTTTGCATAACTGAACAATAAAAATAAATCACTTCACACATATTATTTGGTCTTCAGAACATCTATGTGAGGTAAGTGCTATCATTAGCCCCATTTTGTAGAGAAGGAAACTGAGGGGGGGAAATAGGTGGCTCAGTACATAGAGCACTGGTCCTAGGGTCAGAAGGAGCTGATTTCAAATCCAACCTCAGATACCTCCTAGCAACGTGACCCTGGGCAAGTCACTCAACCTTTATTGCCTTTTTTTTAAAAAAGAGGACACTGAGGATTTTGAAGGTTAAGTGATTTGCCCAGGGCCATGCAACTAGCCAATGTTTGAGGCAGGATTTGATCTCAGATCTTCCCAAGTCCAAGTTCAGTATTCTATCAGCTGTGCCATCTATCTGAGCCTCATAACATTAAATGAGGGTAGTAAACTCTACTGCCACCTATTAGAATTGTCTCCATGAATCAAATCTAATAATAGCTGCTTCTTTACCAAGAAAAGGTGCTCTTGAATTAGTGATGGACAGAAGAAAATGGGAAAGATGCCCCTGCCAAGTTTTACATGCATGAGATCACATTTTCCAGCTCTGGTCACTACACCTTGAGCAAGGTCTCTCCCTCTGCCACTACACAGGCAGGTCTAGCTCCTGATCACAGAATGACCCAAACAAATAGTCTTTTCATCTAAGTCTTTCCTGACAAGCAGCTGTGATTGGGGATCGCCACCCCTGGTCACAGTGGTCCCTTTGGTAGGAGTCTCCAGATGCCGTCCTCAGGTACCACACTAGGAAGGGTGAAAGGCCAGGGTAAGAGCTGCTTCTGGCTGAGAGCAATAGCCTAGGTCTCTCTCATCAGTGGACCAGAACCTGGAGAGCAACAAAGCCAACCAAGCATGGTTGGGCATGTTCTCCATAACAAAAGCTGGAGGATTTTGATCCCTTTGCTGCTTTGGAGGATTTGGTATTGCAAACCCCTGATATCAGAAGAGAAGAACCAACCAAAAGGATAAGTATTATCAAGAGAAACGGACAAATGACAGAACATGTTAGGGCTCTGTCTTTACTCACAAAGACCTGCTCCATAAAATAGCAACAGGTATGAAGAAGGTGTTATGGGGAAGAGGGATGGACCTCAGAGAGTAGAACTGGGAAGAGAGGGGGGCAGGGACGTTCAAATGGGCCCTTAGATATCCTTACAGTTCCCTACGACTACTTGTCAAGGATGGTGCAGAGGGAATTCCTGTAAGTTATGGGCACTGGGGGACCACTAGAGTCCTTTCTGGCTCTGACATCCTATGTGCTCATGGTAACTGTGGCATAATAGAAAGCACATTGAGTCTGTCCTCAGAGACCCTGGGCTCAAATTCTTGCTCTCTTCCTTGTTTAGTCTTTTTTCAGTCATGTCCAACTCTTCTTGACCCCTTTAGGGATTTTCTCAGAAAAGATAGTGGAGAAGTTTGCCATTTCCTTCTCCAGGTTATATTACAGTTGAGGAACCTGAGGTAAACGGTGTCAAGTGACTCACCCAGGGTCACCCAGCTAGGAAGTGTCTGAGGCTGGATTTGAACTTGGGAAGATGAGTCTCTCTGACTCCAGGCCCAGCAACCTATCTCCTGTGCCACCTAGCTGCCCTCTCTTCCTTCCTACTGATAAACCTTAAATTGATGGCTTTATTCTGTGTGATAGCACTTAGAAAAAGTACAACATTAGTGGAAGATAATATTTTGATATTCCAACTCTTTTTTCCTAAATTTTAATTTTCTCAACTATAAAAACAACAGGATCAGGTAGTTTATCTCTATCATCCCTTCTGGTCTTAGACCTAAAGAAGTTTGTTTTGTTTTTACCCTTTGGCCTAGTATCCCCGCTCTTGCTGTGGTTTTCCATAGTGACTGATAAAAGATAAACGTCGGGGGTGAGGGGAACAATGCTAACGTCATACAACGGATCCCCACTTACTTTTGTCAACACGAATTGCTAAGGCAGGCCCTGTCTATACAGGATAACTGAATTGGCTCTTTTTCAGTTGATTCATTTGAATTTGCCACCTTAAGTCACCCAACGCTTCTGATCAGCTCTGTTGCAATCCATGCTGGCTGCTGAAACAGCTGGAAACAGATCAATCATCTCATTATGCAACTTCCGTCAGACAGAGCTTCATTCACTCTCTGACCACAAGGACTGCATGGGCTGGGGGAAGTTGGTGGCAGTTAACAACGTGATTTTCTTTATTAATCATCCGTGTTTCTCAGCAAGAAAATATTTTTATTATTCTTTGGTCCAATAGAATAAGGTGATGTCTTTCTGCATACAGGACATACCAAAAATATTAGTGCCATTTTAAGCTTTTAGAACTCAAAGCTATGAAACCATAAAACTGCAGTAAAATTTCAGGGACAACCTTTAAAACAAATTAACTAACACAGTCCAGGAGAATGTAAAGTCTTTGAGAGCAAAGGCCAGTTTTCCTTTTGTCTTTAAATCCCCCGACCAGTCATAATGCCTTACACATGCAGCAGGTATTCGGTAAATGTTTGTTGAATCAAATCGAAATATCCTAAAATTAAAACCCCACTATAAGTAAATTCAGTCATTTCACTAAACATAACTTTAGACAGTGAGGCAGCCAGGTGTAGCTGGAGCCAGGGTAACCTGGGTGTAAGTCTTGCTTCTGATATATACTGGTTGTGTGACTGTGGGTAAGTCCCTTATCTTTTCAGTGCTTTAGGCCAGGGCCTCTTAAACTTTTTCCACTTGCTACACCCTTCAAATTTCCGGAGCATTTGCTGGGTTTCCTGGCCTGCACAGGGCAAAGCGCTCAGGTTTTATGTTCAGAACCAAGGCTGTAGTAAAGTTGCCAGATGCAACATGAGCCAGCCACGGCAGAAACATCTCAGATTCGTTCCACATGTGATTTTAATTGATTTTACTGTTACCAAATTTTTCACAACCCCCATATGGGATCATGACCCACCATTTAAGAATGTTTTAGGCCACTTTCTAAGATTATAAATTACAGAAGAGAGTCTGATCTGCCTTGAGAAAATTTCTTACTATTAACTCCTTACTAATAAAGTCACAAATCCAGTTTCTATTCCTAATTTTAAATAATCTACATTTACTCTTCCTAACTAATGGGACTAGTTAGCCACATTAACCTGTCTTTTTAAAAAAGTAGTCTGATAAACCTTAAGTTGATATTTTTATCCTGTGTGACAGTACTTAAAAAAGTGAAAAGAAAAATATTAGTGGAAGATGATATTATGATATCTTTCTTTGCACTGGCTTCCCAATATACCTAGAATGGTGTCTCTCCTTACTAACAACCTTTCAGAATATCTGATTTCCATCAAGGCTCAACTCAAGGGCTACTTTCTCTACATGAAACTTTCCCTAATTTCCCAGCTATTCTTTTTAGTGGTTACCTACCTACCTACCTATCTACCTACCTACCTACCTACCTGTCTGTCTGTCTGTCTGTCCGTCTGTCTGTCTGTCTATCTACCTATCTATCATCTATCATCTATCATCTACCTACCTATCTATCTATCTATCTATCTATCTATCTATCTGTCTGTCTGTCTATCTACCTATCTATCATCTACCTATCTATCTATCTATCTATCTATCTTTCTATCTACCTGTCTTTCTATCTATCTATCCATCTATCTATCTATCCATTTATCCATCTATCTTCTATCTTTCTATCTATCTATCTTTCTATCTACCTATCTATCTATCTATCTTTCTATCTACCTATCTATCTATCTTTCTGTCTTTCTATCTATCTATCCATCTATCTATCATCTATCTTCTATCTTTCTATCTATCTATCTATCTATCTATCTATCTATCTATCTATCTATCTATCCATCCATACATACATACATCCACCCATCCACCCATCCATCCATCCATCCATCCATCCATCCATCCATCTATCTATCTATCTATCTATCTATCTATCTATCTATCTATCTATCTATCTATCTATCCATCCATCTATCTAAACTATCTATCTAGTTATCTACCTGTCAACCTGTTTATCTATCTGTCCATATATTTAACTATCAATGTATTTATCTACCTATCTGTTGTCTCTGTCATTAGAATGTAAGTTCCCTGAGGGCAGAGGCTGTTTCATTTCTATGGTTGTATCTGTGGTACTGTGGTGTTTGGCACATGGTAGAAACTTCACACATCTGTTAGTTGATCAAAATTCAACTTTTATAACACCAAATAAGTTGCTAAGAAAGATAGTAGTGTTTGTGGTATAAAAAATACCCATTATTCTTAATTTAATTAGAAAAGTAAACACAGAGATGCCTTAGATAAGAAGAGGAATTTATTCCCTTTCTCCCGGGAAGAAAGGGGTGCCCCATGAGAG
>CM053600.1:14595561-14618539 GCA_028646575.1 Pseudocheirus occidentalis | reverse complement strand
GTGGAAGCCTCTGCTGCTCCGTTCCTGCTGCTACAGCCGCCTCCTGCTGCTTCCTTGCCCTGGGAGCAGTTTGGCCGGACCTGATCTTCTCTTCCCCAGTTAGCAAAATCCACTGACCTTTCTCTTAGCCTTTTTGTCTTCTGGCCTGATAAATGTGGTAACTGTGCCTCCAGTGCAGCCAATCTGCTCTCCTATAGGCGCGGCTCCCCGCCCGATGCCCCAGGGCCTGAGCCGGCCTGGTTTCAGCCATGGCTCCCAGTGTGCTGAGAAGAGCCCCGCCTGCTGCGCTGCCTGTAGCAACAGATGTGCTTTCTGTCTTTTGGAGAGTTTTGGAGCTTGAAAATCTGTTTAGAGTCTCAATTTATGAGTTTTTTAGCGTGTTTGTGTGGGAGCTGTGGTGCTTTGCTGCTTCTACGCCTTCATCTTGGGTCCACCAAGAAATCTTTTTAAAGTAAATCATATTATATTTTTCTTAAGGAACAAATTTTAATTTAGATGATGGTGGTAAGTATGAAGAAGAAATTTCTCAATACAATCTCTATATAACAGATCCTCAGAGTATTTTCCCAGGGATTACTCCTAATGATAATTAAATAAACCTAAGAATTAGGAACCAAAACTTTTAAAAATTCAATTTATAGAGTGTGATTTTTATAGATATACATTTGTATGTGTCCAGATAATTGATGTAACCTTAACATCCAGTTTACCACCTATATGGCTTGAATGTTCATAGCTATTTGGAATTGTCTTCCTGACTAGAATGTAAGCTCCCTGAGGACAGGGACAGTTTTTGCCTTTCTTTGACTCCCACCACTTAGCACAGTTCCTGGTAGACAGTAATGTTTGACTATAGATTAGTCTGGCAAGCAATCCTGTTGCTATGATTGCTGACACAGAAAAAAAATTTAGGAAGGTTCAAATGACTCCCACCTTTGGCAAGTGGCTAATATTGTGCTGGCTGAATATCTCATAAAACTGACTTAGATGTTCCATTTTTCTGGTGGTAGAAGCGTTGAGAGGGAGAGTGGAGAGAAGCATTTAATGAATCCTCAAGAGACTATGCACAGACTTTTGTGAAAATGCCTAATTCCACAGAAAAAATGAGAATATACCTCTTAACAGCAACCACAAAATGCAGAAATATGAGCATTCATATGAATGGAATGGAGTCAGATTATAAATCAATATCTCTCCTAGGATCCCACTGGGTTGGCTTATGTCACAGAAGGTTGCATAGCCTATTACTTCCAAACCAAAAGAAGAATAGGACCAAGAAAGGAAACACTGTGGCTGATATTGTCTTAGCACCAGATAGGGGGCCTTCAGTTGTCCTGATCTATATCTTACCCCTGGACCCAGATGGCTCTGGAGGAGAAAGTGAGGCTGGTGACCTTGCACAGACAGTCCTCCCTCACTCAAATCTAATTCATTTGCAAGTCATGGCATCATGTTCCTGATGTGATGGTCCTCTTTGAGAAAGTATGAACAACCACATCAGCGCCAGACCTGAAGATAATGTTGGGAACTCTGATGTGGCCACAGGAAGAGCCAGAGAGAGCTAGAAGGGCTGCAAGTGGGCCACAGCTGTATCTGACAGAAAAGGTGGGAATGAAAAGGGAAAGAAAAAAAAGAGAAAGGAAACAATGGTCCTCCACGGTTCATAGCTATGAAATTTCTAGTATTTCTGGGTAAGGGCGATCAATCTGGGTGCATATTCCCTATATCCTCGCCTGCTTGATCCTCAGTTCTCCTGTGGTATTTGGGTGGGACTGGAGGTGGAGTGGTGGGGAAAAACCTCATCATTCCAAGCTTCATATTGGATTTGGAGGTCATTTGTTTTGACCTAAAATGCTCAAAGCTTTTAAAGGACAACAGTCTAGTATGCAACCAGTGACTATTCCTACTCCCAAGGATCCTGATTAAGCCTGAGTAAGCTAAGGCTGGTTCTAGATAATTGGAGGGCATGCATGTTTATAAACTTTTCTTTCTAGATAGGTAGATAGTGAAGTGCCAATCATAATGGCAATATTGTCAAGGACAGTTAGGCATATGAGGCAGTAATTAGTTCCTTAATACATTGATTTAGCATGAGAGTCCCTTAGAAGCCAGCAGAATAGGTGATATACTACATAGAATGAATTTTAGGGATACTATGAAGAAATGCCCTGAAGGATACAGGAAAATAATGTAAGTAAGATAATATAAAGATATTCCTTTAGCAGGTGACCCCATCCCAACCCCAATGCCACTCACTCTTTTCTCCCATTGTTCTTTTCTCTGATTTTAGAGAATATATACTAATTTTATGGGAACCTGTCTGTCTAATAAAACAATATTCTACTTGGAACAAAATTTCCTTCTTTCTCTTTCCTGATATTGCTATTTTTTTTTTGCTAAAATGGAGAAATTGACTTATTTCTTCTTGCCAGCTGTCACTGACCAACTCTCAGTATTATAAAGCTTTACTATGGAATTAAAGGGGAAAATAAAACAAAATCTATTGACACACCAAATTTAGGATCATCAAGAATGTGAAGACCTAGGGACTTAGAAGTCTCCTGATCTCAATCCCACTCTATTTTCTCTAATTATCCTTTTCTCTGGTTGTAGAGAATATTCACTAGTTTTTTTTAATATCAACCAGGCTGTCTAATAGAACACAAGGGACTGTCTTGACTTGGTTGTGAATTGGATTTAAGTGAAGCTATCAGCCTCACTCTTTCCTTTAGTCACCTGCTACCAGTAGCAAGACAAAAGTTAAGACAATTGGCAATGGCCCAGGATGCATTGGATGACTTTGACTTTTCTCAATTAAGGTCTTTCCTAGGTCTCAGTTTGCCAAGGCAATGCCCATCCAGTAAGTAAAAGCTAGGCAAGAATTTGTAGGTTAGTAAACTGAGACCGAATTTGAGTGACTTGTCCAGAGTCATACCAATATTAAGTGTATGTGGCAAGATGTGAACTCAGGTCTTCCTGACTCTAAATCTAGCAGCAGCACAAGAGAAAACTGTCTCTTCTCTCTAACCCTGCCCCCTGTCCCCACTCCACTACTTTGCTGAAATCAGTCATGTAATTTTGAAGGGGAACTATTAGATCAATAGGAGACATACAGAGATACATTCTAAAAAATGATGCCAAAAGTTAGGCAGCAACTTCTAATTAAGAGTGACCTCTGACAATTAAGAGTGAGTCTATAAAGAGAAAGAGATTCTGACAACTCATAAAGAGGGTTCTACAAAGAAAGAAAGGATTTCTAGACCCTGAATTTACAGTGGTCTAGAGTTGTCTTTGTCACATATGTATCCTACATGTTTGCCTTGCTGCCATTGAACACCCTTTGAGCTCACCCTTCCACAGGGACACAGTGTATTTTTAGGAGAGTGGACTCCAGTTTTATGGAAGAATGGTTTTGGAACTATTGTTCTTGCGATGCCAATTGAGTAAGTACCTTTGCTACGAAATCATTGAGAGCATTGGCTGATTGTTAATGGGAGGCATATTGGAGAAGACTTGTAATTTACACACAGAGGGGTCAAATACATGGCCCTCAAAACTCCCCAGTACAGCTTGAACCTGAATAAAATTGGGAAACGGTTAAGAAAATGAATTTTAAAATACAATGCAACATAGCAATAGTGATGCAAATGTGTGGTTTCTAAAATCAAGAGGAGGCCAGAAGGGATCTGTTTCTATTTGAATTTGATGCCATTGATCTAGGATATTAAAAAGGTGGTTCCATAGATTTACCCCTAGAACCTGAGATAGCAGCCACCCTCTAGTGCCCTAGACTGTGAGTGAGAGCAACAAGTTGGAAGAATAACCCAGAGGGTTCTACATTACGTAGGGTCTTCACATTTTAAAAAGAATAGTGAAATGGTTATAGAGGCAAAGTTGTAGGAGTACAGTATTGAGCTTGGAGTCAGAAAGAACTGGGTTCAAATGATACTTCTGACCTTTAAGGGAACAAAAAGGACAGACATTTGTTAAGCACCTACTAAATCCCAGGTAATGTGATAATAAGCACTTTCATTTGATCCCTAGAACAACTTTGTGAAGTAGGTAGGTCTTTATTAGTTGGATGACTATGAACAAATCACTTCAAATCTTGTGGTTTCAGGTAGTCTTCTAGGACAGTGGTTCTCAACCTGTGGGTTGCAACCCCTTTGGGGGTCGCCTAAGACCATTGGAAAACACATATTTCCAATGGTCTTAGGAACTGAGACACTGGTCTTCTAGCTGTCTCCAGGTGGGTCCGCCCACATGCAGATCCACCTACATACGAGTATTAAAGGGTCACACCATTAGGAAGGTTGAGAACCACTGCTCTATGATATACCAATTAATTCAGGGAAGGTTTTCAATCATGATCTTGTTATCTCCTTTTCTCAAAGGAGAGTCCCTCATAGTAAAAATCACAGATAATAAAAGGAATCATTGATTTAGAACTAGAAGAGCCCCTAGAAACCATTTAATTTAAAAAAACCTTCATTTTATAGTTGAAGAAACTGAGGCAGAAGGATTAAGTGTCTCAACCAAAATCGCATAAATTACCAGTGGCAGAACTGGGATACTTCTTATAGTTTACTAGTTTACTATCAGGTTGCCCACAGATTGATTAATGGTATTTTGAGGCAAAAGACCTCCCAAAGACCAGCTACCAAATTTGCCATCTCTGTGGGGGTAAAGGAGGAACCCAAATGAGTGAAATCATGAATCATTCAAATGTTGAAATGATATTTCTTTTTTTTCCCTTACATTCCATTGTTCAGAAAACTGAATATGATTTCCCAGATCCAAGTTAGGTTATTTTTTATAACTTCCAATAAAAAAACAAAGCAAAATTAAAAAAAAAACAATCGGAAAGAATCATTCTACAGGAGTACTGAGATAGGCCTGAGTAGAAGGTGTCCAAAAATAAAGTTTACCCAAGCAGTAGAAGCAGGTGTTTACTGATGAGAGGTTTATATACTTTGAGAATTTTGAATTTTCACCCACTTCAGTTAATCTTATGGGGGGTAGAGTTGGGAGGAAAAGGAGACTCAAATTAGTCTTTGTAAATTATTCTGTCACTTATAATAACCCTAAAGCAGTTGTTCAAATCTTTCATGCTGGTAGCATCTGTCACATTAATTGTAGGCCGTTATACTATCTTCTTGCCATGAAAATTAGACTTAGAGCTTTCAAGAATAAATATGAAAAAAAAATTAAGAACAACCCCAAACTCTAGGCTCTGGTTAAACCTAGTTAAATGATTTTTTAACTGGGCATTCTTTAAGTAATAACTTTGGTAGAAAATCCCCAAATTTTAATATTTGGTGTTCTGGATCTATGTTCTATAAATATTTGAAGCGCACTTTTTCCCTCTAAAACTTTGGTATTGATCTTCCAACAGGTATTTACCCCAATCCCAACCCACCCTATCGTCCTCAACCAGGGATCTATGACAATCCAGGAGGTAAGAATTATAGAAATTACATATGTTAGATATTATATTTATAAGCTATTTGAAGTTTTAACCTGGCTGTGAATAATTATAATAATTTAAGAACCAAAAAGTTTGGAAAGATTGTGTGACAAATAAAATGGCAGAATAGATTTTTCTCTGAAAATTTATCCAATACTCAGACCTAAAAATAAAGGAAATATATGTCATATATAGATCAATTATAGTTGAATAAACAAGATGGATCATCTAAACAAGGTAAAAACAGAGATATATCATATCATACTCCCCCTGTGGTGGCCAATCATGGATCTTGTCAAACACTGTATTTTCTTTACCCTTAGAACCTGACTCTTACACACTTTCCCCCTCTGTGCAAGCTCCCATCTTTCTCCCATCCGACTTGAATGTGTGTATCTCAGAGCACTGATAACCTAGCTTCAACCTGGACACCTACAGGAGCAGCTTTGCAGGCACCATTGGCGTAAATCTTACCCTAGTTTTCAGCAATCCATCAGGAGAGAACAACAATTATAGGAATTCATTATACAAAATGTTTGGAGAACACAAGACAGTGAGGCTTAATTTTTATAGTTGTGCCTATACAAAGAACCAAGTAGTGAGGTGTAACAGAAATCAATAGGTAAGTTTGCTAGTGACAAAAATTCTATTCATAGAAGGGCTATGCCTAGAACATGGTTTCTGCAGGTGCTTGTCTGAGCTCAGGCAACCACCTGGACTGGTCTGAGCCAATTATGTGATTTTCCTGCAGCAGAATTCATCCAGAGGGTGAGCGAAAAGAATTATTGCTATGCTAAGCTCAGGACACAGCTTACTTGCTGGGCCTTAACTCTGAGAAACAAAATGTCTCCTAATAATAAAAAAAGAGAGGAGTAAAAAGAGGAGTCTTGGGGTAGGAGTTCTGACATATTACTATTCTTCACCACCAACCCTCTCCTCTCCTATCACACAGTAAAAAGCCAGTATATTGTGGAGTCTTTGCCAAAAAGAAAAAGGAGGAACAACAGTACACCAAGGCTATGGGGGCTGCCCTGGGGGCCTATTGAAGGCCTCATGAAAATTGTTAATTTAGCTTATAGTGACAGAATTGGGGGAGAGGAATGTAAAGCCAAGCACAAACAGCTTTCCAGAAGGATGGTCCTGTGAACAGCTTGTAAGGTTTGGATGACATAGTGCAGTGAATACTCTATTTATTCAATAACAAATCAAAGCAAAACATTCGCAGTAAACCAAGGTACAGCATTCACAATGTTACAGCTTATCACAGATAATCAAAGTACAGCATTCACAATAACTTATCACAAAAAATGGCCACATAGTTTTCACCACAGTGGTCACACAGTTTTGAACAAAGTATAGTCATTTAGTCAATAAATCACTTAGTAACTCAATCATTCAGTTAAAGAGGCTTGCCTCCTTAAGGGTCACAAAATACAATGGTCAAAGTTCTTCACTCATGGGGTGCCCTAAGTTACAATATCAGTCACTACTCAGCACTCTTTTAAGTGATAGTGTAAAATACACAGGCCATCCACCCCTCAGTCACAAATAAGTTACAATCTTCTCACGCAGTACATAGCACCCAAGTAGTCTTCTTTCAGCTTGACTCAGGGTAGTCTCTCTGATTCCCTGGATCCCTTTCCATGGTCCCAGCTCCTACCTGGATTCACCAAACTGTCACCTGGGTTCAAAGCCAGATAGCTCCCAGTTCCTTGTCCAGCTTTCCATGCTGTTCCTGTTCCACACTGAAACTCGCAGTGTCTGGTTCACCTTAAATCATTCACAATCCTTGTGCCCAGGAAGTCAAGGCTTAACAAAGCCACAAACAGGCTCATGCAAAGTACCAGCATCACAGTCATGCTTCCTCAGTCATCAGCAGCTCCCCGGAGAAGCTGGTAGCTCCCCAGTGGAAGCTCCAGATGGTTACCAAAATCAAAATAACTTCTCTCAGGTTCCCAAAATCAAAATCATTCTTTCCAGCCTAGGCCTTTCCTCTTCAGCCTCCCTAGCAGCAGCCGCTTTTGCCTCCAAGAAGCTTATCCCAAGGAGTTCTGACACTTCCTCTCTGGGGTATTTCCTTATATACAGTATTGCTCTTCCCTTTTTAGCCCATGCCTGTTATGTCAGTAACAGGAGTTCAAACCTTCTGTTTCTTTAAAAGAGGCTTAATTTGAATTAGGTGCTAAGTACCTCTTAACTTTCTAATACAAAAGGATCTTTAAATTTCATTACCATTGGGGGTGGGGGGCTGATTATGGGAGATTTAGAAGAATGAGTGAGATGTTTATACTAAGGTAAGTAAGGAGTTAAAGAATTGCACTGACCTCTGACCTGAGAGAGATTATCTATCTGGTTAGAGATATGGGCTCTAGTGCCTTCCCAATACAGCATGAATACCAGAATAGAGAGAACAGAGATGAAGGCTATCAATGAGATTTCTAAAAAGAAACTTATCTGATTTGGGCATTTTTAAACTTACTTACACAGTAAACTAAGGAATCGGGGAAAAGAAATAGAAGCATGGGGAAATGTGCTTTTGGTAAAAATAGAAAGGTTTTGAGGAGAGAAGTTAAGGAGAGATAATGAATTACATTTTAGACATGAAGAGTTTGAGAAGCCAGTGACACATTTATGTGGAAATTCAGGAGAGCTGGTGATGTAGGTGTTGAGAAATACAATTGGGATGGATTTAGAGCCAATAGGACTGAGAAGGAACAGATTTTAAGGATGGTGATGGTAGACAGCATACAGTGACAGCCAAGGCTAGGCATTGCCTGCATTGGAAGGAATGGAAACCTGTATTTAGACACTAGGACCTAAACTAGTGTTGGACAACATCAGGAACTTCTACCAGAGTGATACTTCTCTTCTCAGGGGCAATGGGTGTACAATAATGGGAAGGGTTCTGATTCCAAAGTTGTTCAATCATTCAGTCTTAACTGACTCTTTGTTGCCCTATGGACCTCCATGGGTATTCTTGGAAAAGATACTAGAATGCTCTGCCATTTCCTTCTCCAATTTTATGTAGACAGGGATTAAGCATTTTTCCCAGGGTCATATAGCTAGCATGTGTCTGAGATTAGATTTGAACTCAGTCTTTCTGACTCTGAGTCTAGTGCTCTAGCTACTATACTACCTGGCTGCTCCATGTGATCCCACAAATTTCTCTTTAAAATGTGAAAGTCATTGTACAACCAAGCATGAGCAGCTTTCCAGAGGACTGCTGCTGTGAATAGCTTTTCAAGGTTCTGATCAGATCGTATAGTGAACTCTCTATTCATTGAGCAGTAAACTAAAGCAAAACATTCACAGAAACCAAAGTGCAGCATTCACAATGTTAGAACATAACAACTTATCACTAAAGAGGCTACATAGTTTTCACCAAAGTGCCGACAGTTTTAAACAAAATATATCATTCAGCAAGTCCTTAACTTAATCATCCTTAAGGAGAAAACCTCCTTAAGGGACACAAAGTACAAAGGTCAAAGTTCTCCACCCCTAGATGACATTGTTTTAGTCTCTCAGTCAAAAAGTCTTCTTTCTTCTTGATTGGAGATTAGCTTCCAAACATCCTTAAATCATCATCCTTAAGAGGTACAAGATACAGAGTACAGAGTTTTCCAACCTGTAGGCCAGAGTAAGTCATAATCTTCTCAGTCAGAATTAAGTACCCAAGGAAAGGTCTTTTCATCTTGACTCGAGGCTGGCTCCTAAATTCCATGGTTCCTCTTTCATGGGTCCAGCTCCTACCTGGAATCTATCCAACTGTCATCTGGATTCAAAGGTAGGCATCTCTCAGATCCTCATCCAGATACTTGTCCAGTTCCATATTGAAGCGCACAGTGTCCAATCCACCTCAAGTCCTTCACAATTTCTGTTTCTGAGAAGACAAAGCTTAAAAGAGCTTCAATAATATTCATACACACTGCTGGCACCATCATCAATTCACTATCTGCCTATGAAATCAACATGGACCCTCATACAAGGTCTGAGAACTCAATAGAACACAAATTGTCAGTATAGTCCCAGGACCTCTGAAACCCTCCTCTACGACTTCTGTAAACAGACAACAAGAAAATCCTCTTTCAGGGCTTCTAGTAAGGTCCCAGGACTTCTGTACAAATATTACAAACAAAAATCAATACAGACAGAACAGGGTGTTGGGATACCACAAATTTTTTCCTTCTCAATTCTCAATTTCCTTCTCAAAGTGTTCTCTTCTCAATTCCACTCTTTCCCAGATTGGGTTTCTCCTTATGTATGGTCATTAGCTTCTCCCTGTTCTTCCCCTTCCTGTTGCATCAGCAAGTTCCTCACACTATGGGTTTCACAAGTTGTGTTTCTCAACAAAGACTTGATATAATCATGGGCAAGTCTCAAAATAAACTTTATCTGAAACAAGGTGCTAAATAATTAAAAAGCTGAAACAAGGTGCTAAGTACTTCTTTGATTGCCATTACAGGCATTTTAGCTGCCTACAAGCTTAGTGAAAGTCAATAGTGTGACTGTAAAAAAAGCTTAATATAATCTTCAGCTGCATACACAGCATTAAAGTTTACAGATTAAGGGAGATAATAGTCCCATTATAGCTCATAAGACTACAAGTGGTATATCATACGTATTTCTAAATGTTGCATTTTAAGAAGGGAATTGATAGAATGAAGGCAGAAGGCAGCCAAGATAATGAAGAACCTGAAAACAATATCATAGGAAGACCATATGAGGGAATGCATAGCCTAGGAAGGAAAAGACTCAGAGAGGGGCCGAATACATATTTAAAGATCTGTCATGTGAATGAATATGTCTATGTTACTTCAGAAATAGTAAAAGATAAAATAAAATTGCTCATTTCAGCTTTTGATTCTTTTATGAAAAAAAGATAATTTGACATATTTTGTATTATATTTTTCTATTAAAATTATTACATATTTATTATTAATATATTACATATTATTATAATATAAAAATTACATGTTTACATATTTTGCTTTACATCAACAGGTAACATTAATGATTTAGATTTGAATGATGGACGTGCCCCACCCAGACCTAGACCTCCAGCAGGTATGAGGACAGATGATGCATTATTTACATTATATTCAGTCAGTTAATAAGCACTTGTTAAGTGCCTAATATATGTCAGGCACTGTGTTAAGCTCTAGAGATACAAAGAGAGACAAATGATAGTCTCTGCTTTTAAGGGTTTGCTGTCTACTGCAGGAAGAGAATAAGCAAATATAGAAAGAATCTATGTACAAGAGAAATGGGAAATAATTAACAGAGGGAAGGTGCTAGAATTGAGATGGATTAGGAAAGGCTTCCTGTAAACAGAGATATTTTGTCTGAAACTCAAAGTTTTAAAAACAAATGTTAAAAAATTATTTTTACATGCACCTGGGAAATAAGATTACAGGCAATGGGGTATAGAAATCTATCTTGCTCTTCAAGAAAGTAAGGGGGGTGGGGAATAGAAGAGAGGGAAGATTGGGGGAAGGGGTATTCAGTATGTTTGCCATCTGGGGGTGGAAGGTAGGGGAGAAAATATGTAACTCAAAATCTTGTGGAAATAAATGTTGAAAACTAAAAATAAATATAAAGTTAACAAAGAAAGACGGATTTTAGTTGGTACTTGAAGGAAACCAAGAGAAGCCAGTAGGCAGACATGAGAAGGGAGAACTCTCAGGCTTAGGAGACAGCCAGAAAAAATGGCCAGAGCTGATAGATGGGGTATCTTCTTCATAGGTCATCAAGGAGGCTCATGCCCCCGGATCTAAAAGCATATATATTGGGGGGGGGGGGCAGCGTAATGTATAAAAAGACTAGAAAGGTAAGGTGGGGGTGGTGAGAACACTATGAAGGGTTTTGAACACCAAAGAGAGGATTTTGTATTTGATCCTGAAGGTAATAGGGAGCCAGTGGAGTTTATTGAGTATGTGAGGGTGATAAAGTCACACCTGTGTTTCAGGAATATCATTTTGACAGCTGAATGGAGGATGGAAAGGAATGGGGAGACACTTAAGTCAGGCAGAAACAACTAGCAGGCTATTTGGAGTAACCCAGAAGTGAAGTAATGAAGGCCTACATCAGGATGTGGCAGAGTTAGAGGAGAGAATAAATGTATTCAAGATACTGCAATAGTGAAATTGACATGCCTTGGCAATAGATTAGCTAACTGGGTGGGGGAAGTATGAGAGATGGTGAGGAGCTGAGAATCTGAGTGGGGTCTAGACCAGCGGTTCTCAACCTGTGAGTTATGTTCAGTTAAAATACATTCTGCATATCAGATATTTACATTATGATTCACAACAGTAGCAAAATTACAGTTAGGAAGTAGCAATGA
This sequence comes from Pseudocheirus occidentalis, assembly GCA_028646575.1. NCBI lineage: Eukaryota > Metazoa > Chordata > Mammalia > Diprotodontia > Pseudocheiridae > Pseudocheirus > Pseudocheirus occidentalis. Next base: position 14,606,732 of record CM053600.1, on the reverse strand, counting down.
AAATAATTTTGTTATTTGGTTGGGAGTCACCTCAATATGAGGACCTGTATTAAAGGGTCACAGCATTAGGAAAGTTGAGAACCACTGGACTAGAGGATGATGTTGCCTTCAGCAAAAAAAGGAAAATTTGGGAGGAGCAGAGGGTTTAGGAGGAAATGTGAGTTCAGTTTTGTATATATTGAGCTTATGATATCTAGTTGGAGATATATGAAAGGCAGCTGGAGATGCAAGACCGCAGATTTAATTGATAGTTGATATCACTACAGCATGATTCCCTTTAATAATGAATAGAATTTTATTTAGGGCACATTAGATGGACCAATGGCTAGAGAACTGAGTCAGGAAGACCCAAGTTCCGATTCAATCTCAGACATCTGCTATCAAGTCACATAACTTCTGTCTGCTTCAAGTTTCCTTATCTGTAAAATGAATATAATAATAAGACCTACTTCCCAGGACTGTTGTGAGGATAAAATAATGTTCACACAGCATTTTTTCAAAGCTTAAGACACTATGTAAATGCTAGCTATTATTATTTAGTGCATGCTGGACAATTAACAAATGTTTAAGCCTGATGACAATGGCAGTGATGATGGTAAATTTTAAATTCTGGTGCTTTGAGGTCCAGTATCCATGTATCTACTTCATCTATGACATATGGAGGAGCTCTTAAACTGGGTAAAGTCAGTGACACAACATGGACTTTGGAAATTATAATTTTTAAACTTTTGGTTCCTTTTTAATAATGATGTTACACATTTTTCTCTACCACCTAGAAAAATTAAAACACAGTAAAGAAAATCCTATGTATAACCAAATAAAGAGCAAGAATAACGTGAATGGCACTTTTATTGTTAGACACAATAAAATATTTAACATTTGGAATCTGATTTTTAAATGTGTGGTGTTTTCTCATTTAAATAATCCTGAAACTTGGTCCCATCGAAAAGAAATAAATAACAAAATCATAACCAAGATGTTGCCTTAGAAAAGATAATCCTTACCTTTTATTTGGGCTCTGTGTAAAAATATTGTATTCAAAAATCAAATGTAAGTAAATGAGAGATATTTGTTTTTAAAGATTTTTAAAGCATTTTAAAATATAAGCCGAGTTTAACATCAAAGCCTCTAGATTTATAAATTTGAAATTATATAAAACTGAATTACGAGACCTGCTCTTTCAGTGAGTCTCATAATGCTTCTTATAAATGTAATCATGTATTTCTGTTTCAAGTGTTAGTCCCAATTTTCCTTCCTGCAGGAGGAGGTGGACATTCCAATAATTTTGGCAACACTCATGGTAAAAGTATGACTTGGGAAGGCTGGGGTGAAACAGTGTTTTTGTAGGGTCCAACAGCTTTATGAGCTGTCCCTTACAAAGAACTAACTCTTTCTGCAGGGCCACGCATTGAGTTTGAGTTTTCTTAGCTATTGCTTTTCTATCTCTGGCAATTAATTATCTTTGCTTCTCTTTTGGGTTGATCTTAAAGACTCCCGGGCTATGTTGAATCAGCAAATTTAGCCTATTAGCTGGCATGTCCCTTACTTAGGAATGGGTTTTTTTGGCTGGAAATTCTGGGCTTCATCTGAGTAAACTCTTATTAATTTGGTATTTTTTGTTTCTTGCAGGAGGAGGGGGTTATGACTCCAATTACAATAACCATGGTAAATGCATGATTTGCTAGAAAGGAACTTTTATTTTTTAAAAAAGGTTTCCACTTATATTTGAGCTTTCTGCATCAGGGAATGGGTTTACATTGCGTGTCTGAGGGGCCATTGTTTTGTGTTTGCTCTTTCTATTGATTTCTCCCCCATTCACATCTGCACTCTGAGTGTTCTTTCTTTGGCTTTCCATGATGCTACAGCACGCATTTTATGATTAGATTAGATAGAAGCAAAAAATTCTTTACCAACACAAGATTACACAAAATTATTAGAATTAGTAAGTTCAGAGATCTTTGGTATACTTAGGTGGTTATAAATATGTTTCAATAAGACCTTCATTGAAATTTTGAGGAAAGAAAATATCTAATCCTCTGCTATAGACCACATGGCATTCCAGGACCTTGTAGTCCAAAACCCCTGTGGTCCAGAAAAGAAAGCTTTCCTGTCTTCTCTTCTTGATAGGCCATTTAATATGTAATTTTAATATTTCCCTCTAGATCTCAACCTCCCTAATGCCACGACCCTTTAATACAGTTCCTCACGTTGTGGTGACACCCCAATCATAAAATTATTTTTCTTGCTACTTCATAACTGTAATTTTGCTACTGTTATGAATCGTAATGTAAATATCTGATATGAAGGAGGTGTTTTCATTGTTACAAACTGAACATAAGTGACAGGTTGAGAACTGCTGCTCTAGATAATGATTTCTATGCAGGGCTTGCTAGGAGGTGTTACTCCCCAACCCCTGCCTTCTTTAAAGTTTTTAATTGGCCAGTGATTATATTTACTAAGTTTTCCCAAAAAGTTGCTCATAACTATAGACACATGGTAATATTGCTAAGAAGAGACTTGTCCTTCATGATGGAAAATGATATTCATATCCAGAGAAAGAACTATTAGAGTCTGAATGCAGATTGAGGCAAACTATTTTCACTTTATTTATTTATTTATTTGTTGTGTTTTGCCTTTGGCCTTTTTTCTTCTTTCATAACATGACTAATATGGAAATATGTTTTACATGTTTGCACATGTATAACCTCTATCAAATTGCTCACCATTTTAAGGAGGGAGTAGGGGAAGAAGGTAGAAAAATTTGGAACTCAAAATAAAAAAAAATAAATGTTGGAATTTATCTTTACATATAATAGGAAAAAATAACATACTATTTATTTTAAAAAAAAGCATTATCTGGCTGCTTAGCATGACCCAGACTTATAAGGTGTGCTATTGTCCCTAGAATAAGAACAGGATTGCTACCAGACTATCCCGTTATTTATTATTTATTAGTTTTGCCTTGGTTGTGAACAAATAGCTGTGGCAATGACTTTACAGAACTTCTCCTGGGAACATCTTTATGGGAAAATGTCTTTTTAATTCTCCCTCTGTTGTCAAAAAAGGAGCACACTCCTTTCCCAGTCATAGATAATTTGTTAAGGATTTCCATTCTTCTGTAATATATATGAACAAGATAAACAGGACCAGCCCTAAGACTGTGACTAAGATTAAAAACTTAAATCCCAAAGGCTTGAATAAATCAGGATGAGTCAACTGTTCTTGGCAAAAACAGTATTCAACCTGGGGAGTGACCAAACTTGTTTTAGATTACTAGTCTTGGCTATTTCCCCTCATCCCTAAAGATAAGGGAGAGAATTCCCTTTTTGCTTTATGTTCCTCCAAGTCCAAACAAAACTGAAAAGTGTCTCCTGTGGAGACAGGAAAGAAAGGAACTTTTAGCAGCCAGGGTCCTAGGACACTATTATGAGATCATGTATTTAAAACTGGAAGGGACTTTAGAAGTCATGTTATCTAAAACCTTCCTTCTCCAGATGAGGAAAATGAAACCCTGGGTGGTTAAGTAAATTATCCAAGGCCACACAAGTCTTAAGTAGCAAAGTCAGGATTGGAATCTAGGTCTTCTGACTCGAAATCCAATGATATTTCTTCAGCACCAAGCTACTTAGCAGTTTGTTTGAATGAGGTAATTTTTTTAAAAGGTCCTTTGTGTCTGAGATGAGCTCTTATGAATAAGCAATTTCCTTCAAAGAATAATTTCCTTTCTGGATTATCAGATATAATATTACATTGGTTGTTAGATTAAAAAAAAGTTTTATTGATATGTTTGCTTTTAAACCATGGTTTATTTCCTGTTAATAGTGATTCACCCCACAATAATGAAACCGCCTCTTTTAATAAAAAATAAAAGTACTTAAATAAAACCCATAGAGATAGCTGCTAAATGGGATAAGATATATTACATTCCACATTCCTGTCTCCCGAGTAGAGCAAGGTATATTTCATCATCTCCAAACAGACATCTGCCATTAAAATTGAACAACATTTGATTATCTTTCTGTGTTGTTTTCATTTACTTTGCTCTGGTCGTTGTGTATAATGTTCCTCTGATTCTGCTTACTTTGCTCTGCATCGGTTAATACAAGCTTTCCCATGGTTCTTTGAATTCTTCATGTTTATAATTTCTTAAGGCAAAATGAAGTTCAATTTTGTTTATATATTGTCATTTGTTGATTTGCCAACTGTTGAAGATGTTTGCTATCACAGAAGGATTACTATAACTATTTTGGTATATATGGGATCTTTTTATTTAATTTTCTTGGAGTTTATACCCAAAAGAATATTCATATATTTCTAAGACAAAGTATAGGAATAAGTCAATGACTTTTATTTTTGCATGATTCCTTTTTATATCCTAGAACACTTGGACAAATCCACCAACAAACTCCACCAATAATGTATTAGTGTGCATAGCTTCACATATTCCTCTATTTTCATTTCTTATAATCATTATTAGGATTTGTAAGTATATGTCACAAATTTTCTTCCTTATCTTGAATTTTTCTTAAAGTAATTGATATAAATACATAGTATAAATAACTCTCAGAATGAAATTCCCAGTCTAGGTATTGCATTTTCCCTCCTAATTATCTTATTGAACACAACTTGGACAACTGTATTTTTCTTATGTTTCTTTAAAAAAAAAACAACCAAGAAATAAACCACATCCAGCTTTTTTGGTGGTTCCTAAGCTCTACCTTAGGGTGTTACTACTGATATTTTACTGTTTTGTTATGTGAAATTGATTACTTACTTTGGGGATGAAAACATATTAATTTTTTCAGCTTTTACATCAGGTTGCCTGGGGCATGCTGCATGAGCAAGAGAAGGGTTGGTTGCGAAGTAATACACTCTCTTCAATTTAATAGAATATTTTTCTCTCCTACAGGAGGTGGGCGATATAAACCCAATTCTCATTATGGAAATACTTATGGTAAATCAATTCTTTTGAAATGGTGTTAAAGACTGAATTAAGAAAAGAGATATGATGGTAAATGTTTAACAACTAACTTCCCCCTCCCCCCCAAAATTGCTCTGAACAAGTTTAATCTGCATTATTAACATTTTTCTCCTTCACTTTCTTAAGTCTAGACATTCAGCAAAACAACAAATCAAGCCATGATTTGTAGCTTTTGCCAGTTTCTGAGGAAAAATTCTCCCACTGAAAATGTAACCGTTACATCTCCTGAGACCGTTTGAGCTGACTCCAGCGCGCTTCTGTAACTAACGCTTTTTGGCAGACCCTGTGGCAGAATGTATTCACTCTTCATTGCTTTCTCTATAACCAACTAACTCTACGTTTTCCTATTTTGTTCTCATCAGTCATGTAATAGTACTTTGGGTGTAATTTACCTGTAAACCATTACGTTTTTGTGTAGAGTTCTTTTTAGTCACTTTTTTCCCCCCTTTTAGGTGGAGGAGGATACTCGAATTATGGAAACACACACGGTAAATGAAAAATGACTTGATTCATTTCTACTGTATAAGGGGAAGAAACAGTCACAGAGTTTGGGTTTAGAAATGCATGTTTGTTAGAATGAAAGGAGAATGATATTTATCATTCAGTCCACCCTAAACACCGGGGCCAAAGAAATTTTCCTTAAACACAGATATGAATATGTGACTCCTCTATTCAATTACTTTTGTTAGTTTCCTATTGTCTTGAGGATAAAATATGAAATCACCTGTTTAGCTTTTAAATTCTTACATCTCTTGTTCCCAAGAACATTCTTTTTCTATTTTTCTAACCTTGGTTGACTCCTCTTCCATCATCTATGATTCCAGTCAATCAAGTCTTTTTAAAGCTCCTCATATGTGACACTTCATTTCTTGTCTCCTTTCTTTTGTATTTTCCATGCCAATGCTTGAAATACATTCCCTCCTTACCTTTGCCATTTCTGAGTCCTTCTCTTTTTAAAAACACAGTTCAGATAACTTCTACATAAAGCCAGTTTTGATACCCAACTTCTAGCGCCCTCTCCCCCAAACTACCTTGTATTTAGCCTCCCCCTCTCCCTATTTCTTTCTGTATGTAAACATATAGATGATAGATAGATAGACAGACAGACAGATAGATAGACAGACAGATAGATAGATAGATAGATAGATAGATAGATAGATAGATAGATGGGCAGACAGATAGATAGATGTACTTATTAACTTTACATTTATGCTATACATAATGTTGTCAGTACTTATCTCCCCTACTAGAATATAAGATCATTACTAGTAAGACACTTTCATTTTTGGTTCTTAAATCCCCAGTAGCTGGAAAGTGCCTGGCACAGAATGATACTTAATATTTAGAGGTTGAGGAACTCGTCCCCACATTTCCTAAGTACATATACATAGTATATATATGTACACACACATATACATACATAGTATATATATATACATATGTATATACACACACATATACATACATACACATACACATATATTATAGTATATATAGGACTCAAAGGATTCTTTGAGATCATTTTCTTCATTGTGCAAGTGAGGAAACTGATGAGGGTTGGAAAGGCTAAGATCCTACTTGGTATCCCTCTATTCCCTGTAAAGTCCTTCTTTGAAATCTTGTATGAGAGAAAAATATATTAAATAGAAGAATAGAAGGACATTCAGAAAGCTATAGCAGAACAACAAGGCTTTAGGTGTTTTCCCTATTAATCCCCTGAAGTGTTCTCTAAGTATTTTAAGGTAGATTTTTGTCATGTTTTAAAAGATTTCTTGTTTTGTTCTTTTCAGTGTCACGTGGGTAGCTAGTATGTTATTTATGAATAACGAGAGAATTTCCATCTTGTTAAACTTAAAAAAAAAACCCCACAACATCTTTTCTTTATCACAGGTGATTCGATAGCTAGAATTGTTTCTCCCATTGTTTCTGTGGTTGTGGTGTCACTTGTTGGAGCAGCAACCAGCTATTTTGCTTACAACCGGAGAAGAAACTGTTGCCGAACGAATGGTAAGCTTCAAACTAGATTTTACCAATTTATGTTACACACCTCAACTTGGCCCTTGCTGCTTCTAAGCACTCCTACTATTCTTCCCCAATCAGCTCGCTATCTCTCTGTCCACAGTGACTCTCCCAAACCTTTTCATCCTTCCTCAAGCCTCCCATGACTACCTCCCTCCCAACTTCCTCAGCAAAGAAATTTGCCCCATATTTTATAAAAAAAAAAAAAGAGGTCATTTGCCATAAGCTCCCCCTACTCCTCTCTTCTTCATCTCCTGCCACTCTACATCTTCTGACACTCTCTCCTTCACCATTCATTCACTTGAAGTGGCCTTACCCCTTACCAAGGCTAACCCCTCCTACTTGCTTAAGTAATCCCATTCCATCCCATCTCCTCCAACGGATTGCTCCCTCCGTCATCCACACTCTCCTCCCCATCCCTACTGGTTCCTTTCCAATTGCCTAAAAGCATTCCCATGCCTCTCCTATCCCAAAAAAGTCCCCACTTGATCCTTCCATTCCTGTTCACTATTGTCCTATTTTTCTTCTGTAGCTAAACTCTTTGTAAAGGCTGTCTACAATAGGCACCCCAATTTCTCTTCTCTCACTCTCTTCTTAACCCCCTACAACGTGGCTTCTAACTTTATGCTTCCACCAACACTGTTCTCTCCCAAGTTACTAATGGTCTCCGAATTGCCAAATTCAGTGCCCTCTTCTCAATCTCATTCACTTGGACCTCATTGTAGTCTTCAATACTGTTGAACTTCCTCCTTGATGCTCTCTTTTCTTTAGTATTTTGGGACATCACTCCCTCTTGGCTTTCCTCCCACCTATCTGACCACTCTTTCTCTGTCTCTTTTCCTGGATCCTCCTCTGTTCATACCCTTTAACATAAGTGTCCTTAAGTATTCTGTCCTGGGTCCTCTTCTTTTCTCCCTCTATAATGCTTTACTTGGTGATTAGCTCCCATGTATTTAATTATGATCTCAGTGCCTATGACTCACAGATCTCTCCAGCCCCAGTCTCTCTTCTGACCTCCTACTATCTTTCAGAAATCTCTAACTCAGTGTTTAAAAAAGATATTAAACTCAACATGTCCAAAACAAAATCTGCTGTCTTTTCCCCTAAACAATTCCCCACCCCTCTCCTATCTTCCCTATGTTTGGGTTGAAAAATACCCTTTATCCTTAATTTAGTAAGAAAAATAAACACAGAGATGCCTTATGATAAGAACAGGAGTTTATTCTCCTTCCCAGGAGAAGAGGGTTATCTATCCCATGTCAGAACATGGAGCAGAGGGCGTGTTTCAAAGGTTAGAACCAGAATTTATAACCCCAATTTGGTCAGGCCCACTTTCCTGACTTTCTCTCTCATTGGTGGAGAGGCTCACCTCACCAAATTTCTTCCCTACTGGGACAGCAGAAGAAGAGAGGTGGGGAGGGTCCCACCAAGGTGGGAAAACAGACAAAGGAAGGTAAAAGTGATTGACAGCAGCCAGGGAACGGGAGGGAGGAAGGAAAGATTAACAAACCCAAACCGAGAAGTTTTCACTCATTCCACACACTTATTCTGGTAAAGGGCAACACAGACATTCTCTAAGAGGACCATGACCTCAGGAAGGTAATGACCATAACTTGCAAATAACTTGGACTTAAGTGAGGGAGAGCTGTGCAAAATCACCAGCCTCACTTTCTCCTGCAGAGCCATCTAGGCCCAGTGGCAAGATATAGATCTGGACAACTGGGGATGATCCCTGGTGCAGTGGCCTTTTAAGCTTGCACCTGAGGGCCATCTCCAATTGTTCTCATCTATATTTGCCACCATAACCAGATGGCTCCTGAGAAGAAAGTGAGGTTGGTGACCTTACACAGTCCTCCCTCACTTGATTCCAATTCATTTGCAAGTCATGGCATCACCTTCCTGAGGTCATGGTCCTCTTCAAAAATGAAGGACAACAAAGAGCAACACTGTGTTCCCAGGCTCTCAGACTCACAACCTTGGAGTCCTCCTAGATTTCTCACTGTCTCTCGCATCCCATATCCAGTCTGCTGCCAAGGCCTGTTGATTTCATCTTTGCAGCATCACTCAAAAATACCTCCTTTTCCCCTTTGTCACTGCCCCCACTTTAGTGCAGGATTTCATCACCTTGTCCCTGGATTATCACAAGAGCTTGCTGATGGGTCTGCTTGCCTCAAGTCCTTTCTCACTTCAATCATTTTTTCATGCACCCACCAAAGCGATTTCCTAAAATGCCAATCTGATCATGTCACTCTCCATTATAATAAACCCCAGTGACTTCCTGTTGCCTCCAGGAACAAATACAAACTGCCCTGTTTGGAATTCAAAGCCCTTCATAACCTAGGCCCCTAGAGGGGTTAGTTTCCTGAAACGTACAATGGAGATAATATTGCCTACTGTACTTAAAGAGTTATGAAGATTAGTCAAGATAATTCAGGGCAAATTCCTGGCAAATTTTAAAGTATGATACAAATACTACTGTTCTTATTATTTGGAGGGAAAATGGGGTGCAGAATTAAAGTGACAAAATTATAGGTAAGTATGTTTACAAAGTACACATCAAAATTTGTTGAAGACGTAAAAGATATTCCATGCCAAGCACTGCGCTAAGGCTGAGGAGACAAAAAGAGGCCAAAGACAGTCCCTGCTCAAAAAGCTCGCAGTCTGAAGGGGGAGACAAAATGGGATAAATAGGGAATATTTAAAGGAGAGAAAGCACTGGAATTGAGAGGGGTGAGGGACGCCTTCCTGGAGGATGGGTTTTAGTTGGGACTTATAGGAAGCCAGGGAGGTCAGCGGTTGGGGCAGAGGAAGGAGAGCATTCCAGGTCTGAGGGACAGATGGAGAAAAGGCCTGGAGTCAAGAGAGGGTTATGTGACTGGTTCCTGTGACACCAGATTGGATTAGCATTAAAGAAAGGGCAGGAACACAGGTCTTCCTGACCCTTTTCAGCACTTGTTGGATCTCTGATTTCCAGTGGTGCAGTTCACAAACTCCCTATCACTCAATGGATGATCTTTAAAAGTCACTGTGGCCTTAAATCTTACCACTTTGTGCTCAGCCTGGCAAGGAAGCTCTCTAGTTTAGTAGGCCAGGCCTTGGTCCACAGACATAACATAGATGTATTACTAGGTCTGGAACTGAAGGAGGAAAAGTAAAATATAGCATGAAATTCAATGAAAAAATAATTAAAATTTTTCATCTTTAAATTTAGATATGCTTTTCTTATTCATAAAATTATTATTATTATTTTTTTACTACCAAATTGTTTTGAAATACTTACCTAAACTAGAACATAGTTCTAAAGATGGAAAGAATCTTAAGAGTGATTTAATTCAACCCTCAGATTCTATACATACAAAACTTAGCTGCCAAAGTGATTTTCCTAAAATCTATCTACCCAGTAAACTTGTTTGCTCAGTTGTTCTGTGAATTGCAAGATGGTCTCCCTTTGACTCTTCATGACTCCATTTGGAGTTTTATTGGCAAAGATACTGAAATGGTTTGCTATTTCCTTCTCCAGCTCACTTTACATATGAAGAAACTGAGGCAAACAGGATCAAGTAATTTGCCCATGGTCACACAGTTAATAAAGATGGATTTGAACTCATGAAGATGAGTCTTCTTGATTCCAAGCCCAGAGCTCCATCTCCTATACCACCTCAATATAATCCAGTGGCTCCCTATTTCTTCCAGAATCAAATAGGAAATCCCATATCTTTTGTTCAAAACCCTTTATAACTTGTGCCCCACTCACCTTTCAAGTTTTCTTAAACCTTACAACTCACCCTTCCTTCCTGTACTCAGTGATTCAGTAACACTTCACTCCTTGCTATGCCTTACCCAAGGCATTCCATTTCTTACTTCTGGCTTTTTTTTTAAACTATCTGTCCCCCAAACCTGAAATTCTTTCCTTCCTCATCTCTTCCTCAAGTCTCTCCTGCCTTTCATCAAGTTACAGATAAATCCTACCTTCTAGAGGAAGCCTCTTTGGATCCCCTTTAATTCTAGTGTCTTCTCTCTGTTAATTATTTCCATTTTTTCTGTATATAGTTTGTTCATATGTGTGTGAGATGAAAGAGTTCAGAGTCTGAATCTGAGGTCAGAAAGGGTCTTTATTCTTTCTCATGAAAAAGGACTCTGCCCCTGTCGCTCAAATGGCATCTGCCAGGGA
>CM053600.1:14560790-14585855 GCA_028646575.1 Pseudocheirus occidentalis | reverse complement strand
GCTGCCTGTAGCAACAGGTGTGCTTTCTGTCTTGTGGAGAGTTTTGGAGCTTGAAAATCTGTTTAGCGTCCCATTTTATGAGTTTTTCAGCGTGTTTGTGTGGGAGCTGTGGTGCCCTGCTGCCTCTACGCTGCCATCTTGGCTCCGCCCCCGAGTATATGTTTTCTTAATATGACAAATAGAATATATTTAAAAATCAAGATCCAGAATTATTTATATAATCGGAACAAACTACAGTACTTTTCAATCATATCAGAACTGCAGCAAAAATGTTCATTGTCACCACTTCTATTTGATATAGTACAAGAAATAATAGCTATCGCAAGAAAACAGGAAAAAGCAATTAAGTAAGTAGAGGCAAAGAGGAAGCAAAGTTATCAGTTTTTATGGAAGATATCATGGTGTACTAGAAGAACCTGAAAGTCTACTAATAAATTGTTAATCAGAATAATTGGTAATTTAATGAAAGTGGCAAGAGATAAAACAAATTCACAAATTCATTGACATTTCAGTATATTTACAATATATCCCTGATAGAAGAGATAGGAGAAGAATTTCTATTTAATATAAATGGACAACATGTCAATACTTGGAATTATATTAATCCAATTGTAAAACACTTTATGGGATAGAAAGAACAATTCTGTTTTTAGAAATATTCCTTGCTCATGAATAGGATGAACTAATATAAGAATTATTACAATACTGCATAAATTGATTTACTGAATACAGTGCAATGCCAATAAAAATCAGAAAGGATTTTTGAAAAGTCGTCTGAAGTAACAAAAAGCCAAGAGTCAGAAGGGAGTTTTTTAAAGTGGGAAAGAAAGAGACCTACCAGTAGTAGAGTCAAACCAAACAATAATAATTTTATACTGGTTAAGAAACAGAAAGGATGATCATTGGAATAGATTAAGGAATACATTACATAGAAGTAAACAAAAGTATTAAACTAGAGTTCAATGAAACAAAGACTCCAGCTACTGGTGCAAGAATGTGCTGCTTGACAACTGATAGAAAAACTAGACAGAAGACTGAAGGAAATTAGACTTAGACCAACAATTCATATCACATGCCAAAATAAACTATAGATACCTGACCCAAATACAAAAGATTATTGTCATGAACAAATTAGAATAAGAAGGAAGATGGGTAGGTGAAGAGTTGTGACCAAACAAGGAACTGAGTTGATTACAGAAGGTTAAATCAATCATTTTGATTACACAAAATTTTAAAGGGTTTTTTCCCCTTCGCAAATGCAGCTAATATTAAAAGGTAAACAATGAACTAGGAAAAATCTTTGCAGTAAGTTTCAGGGATAAAAGTTTTGTTTCCAAGATCATTTCAAAAAAAAAAAAAGATTCAATTTTATAAGACTAAAAACCGTTCCCTGATTGATAAATGGTTAAAACATATTACAATTGGATCTCAAAAAAAAAAAAAAGAAATCTAAGCTATCAATAACCATGTGAAAAATGCTCCAAATAACTAATAAGAGAAATGTACTTTAAAACAACCTTGTACCAATTATACTGGCAAAGTTGACAAACAATGAAAATGTTGGAGGGGATGTGGGAACACTTTGCAAATATACACTTTGCTTTTGTTTTTGTTTTTTCCAGAATCTATTTATTTATTTTTAGTTTTCAACGTTCATTTCCAATATACTTCATAAAGCTGTGAATTGATCTAGTCACTCTAGAAAGCGATTTGGAATAATGTCTCAAAATTACTAAAGTATACATGTCATTTGACCCAGCATTACTACTACTCGTCTCCATCCTCCACAAAGAAGAGAGGAAGGTCACTAGATCAGTCACTGATTTATCAGTTCAATGGATTCCTTCAAGTCTCATCTAATATCCTACTTTCTATAGGAAGTTCTTCCCAATACCTCTTAATTCTAAGGCCTTCCTTGCATTGATTATTTCCTATTCAACATACACGTTGAGTCTACTAGAGTCTACTAGACTACCACAATAAATGATCTCACCAGCTCCCATGGGTCCAAAGATCATTTCTATATATTAGGGTTGGATTCAGAGGTCTTAGAATTAAAGGGTTCTTTCTGTATTATGAATCACTTTTTAAGTTGGTGTAGCCTATCGATTCCTTCTCAGAATGTTTTAAATGCCTAAAATAAAATACCTAAGATTACAAAGGAAGGTAACTATAGCAGAACAAATATATATTTTTTTTCTCATCCAAGTCCATGGACCATCTGATGTTGATCTTCCAAGTTTACCAAAGGTTGACAACCCCTCATCCAGAGGAAGAAGAGGAGAGTCAGTACAAACAGAGCCTTAGGTGACACTCTCAGTTAATGAGTGTGAGCTAAATGAAGATTTGGCAAGAGTGTTTGAGAGCTGGCCAAAAAGAAGGAGAGAGCAATGTCACAAAATCTAAAGAGCAGAGAGCAACCAGAAGAAGGTGGAGAGCAGCAGTGTCAGAGGCTACAGAGATCAATAAGGATGAGGACTGAGAAAAGTCCATTCAATTTACAGTTAAAAGATCTGCAGTAATTATAGAAAGAGCTGTTTCAGTTGAATGATGAGTTCTGAAACTAGACCGCTTATGGTTGATAAGTTAATGAGAAGAGAGGAAGGGAAGGCACCTACCATAATCAACTTTCTCAAGGAATTTTAGCTGACAAGTGGAAAAGAGATATAAAGCTAGATAGCTAGGATTTGGGAGCAGAGAGGAAGACTGACAGTGGCACTAAACTAAAGAAGAAAGGAGGAAGGATTTTGGGGAGAAGGTGGCAAAAGATAAGCCATAACAATCGGAACTGGGTGATAAATCTGATGTATTTTTTCAGACAAGTTCCAATGTTTATAGCTCAAACAACAACACATGAGGAAGGTTAGCAGATGTTAATATATTTTATATAATACTAATGCAGTGGGAAAGGACTGAACAGAAATCAGTGAGGGAAAGAGGAAATGCTGTGAGTATACACTGAGTAGGGGTAACTAGCTGCTTGTCTCTACAAAAGTCCACATGGCCTCAAGATGGAGGTGATCTGAACTTCCACAACTGAGTCACAGCTTCCTCTTTCTTCTATTAATTCTTTGAGAATATCATCCCTCTTCTTCCTTTCTCTCTATTCCCCCACCCCCATAACCTCAGCAGTCTATGGACTCTCAGGAAAGCATTTCCCATCTCTATTTTTATTCTGATGTAGGTTTAGATACAGATTTTTCTGGGGTTCTTTTTTTCTTTAATATGTCTTTCCTTATAATCAAGAACCTTCTTGGGATATAATCCCAAAAATTAGTCAAGAGATATGAACCACTTAGTAATTTTCCTTACATAATTCCAAAATGTTTTCCAAAATGATTGAACTTTTGACAGTTCCAATAGCATGCTTGTCATCCATCCAGTAATGATTTTTCCACTCTTCAACCACTTTGACTATCAGACAGTATGTAAAGGTTATTTTTATTTGTATTTGCCCGGTTATTAAAATTTTTTTAACTTTTTCAGGTAGTGAGTGTTTATATTTCTTCTTTTGAAGAATAAATTTCTTCTGTCTTCTCTACTTCTTCCTGTTCCTCCTCCCCCCTCCCCAGCCCACTCCCGGGAACCAGTGGGCAGAGGAGCTGCCTCAACAGCAGCGATAATGTTAGAAGCAGAAGCTACACTAGTACGCTCACTAGTAAAGCAGCAACCACAGCAGCGACTCCAAACCCACTGGAGCCGCCAGGATAAGCACCTCCTGTCTCCCTCTGCTCCCAACACGGCCCTTCTGACAGGAGGTTTGAAGACTGCAAAAACATACAATCATGGTGCAAAAACACCAGTCCCCAGCGTGGGTAGATAAACACCCCTTTGAGTTAGTAATCTATGAAAGATTTCCTACATGTCCTCTGATTCCAATGTTTGTACACAGCAACACTGTGAGTGAAAGTATGAGTGATAATGGAGCTGTTCATGTTACTGAACGACACTGTAACCTGGATAAAGATGCACCCAAACAATTGAAAAAGAAAAGATGAACAGGCAAACTTCAGAAAATCCTGGAAAGACTTATATAAACTGTTGCTGAGTGAAGTGACCAGAACAAGGAGAGCTTTGTTCACAGAAACAGCCACGATGATTAATCTTGATAAACTGAGCCCTTCTTAGCAACAGAAGAACCTAAAATAATTCCAAAGAACTCATGATGGAAAATGCCATCTGTATCTGGAGAAAGAACTACGGAGTCTGAGTACAGAACAAAGCAGACTATTTTCTTTTTTGTTTTGTCTTGTTTTTTATTTTTCATGGTTTCTCTCATTTGTTATAGTTTTTCTGTGCAACATGACTAATGTGAAAATGTGTTTAGTAGGAATGTATGTATAGAGCCCATGTCAGATTGCATGCCATCTTGCAGTGGGAGGGGGAGAAAATCTGTAACTTATAGAAGTAAATGTTAAAAATTAAAAATAAATTGAGAAAAAAATAAAAAAGAATAAACTTCTTTTGTTATTTGACCACTCATTTATTAGGGAATGAGTTTTAATGTAAATGTATTTATGAATTAACTAAAGTGGTCATATGTTGTGACTTACTTTGAATATATGAAAATTACTACTTTTCTCCTAAATATATTATTTTAAATATTCCTCCTACTAGAGGCACAATGTTTAATATGTCCTATCCATAGGTTATACAGGTTAGTTTTTACTTATTTAGATTCAGGAAACTTGTATTCTTATCCTGGCTCTCCTATTATCAATCTGACTTTGGGTGAGTTTCAATCTCATCACGTAAGTAATTAAACTAGAATCTCCTAGATCTCTTCCATTCCAATATGAAATGTTTTCTCCACCTCCGATTATGTAAAAACCAAAAGAAAATGGTCATTGGATTTGTAGAAAACTTTTAAAGAACATGTGTGTTCTGTAAATGAGGTGTATAGTCTTTGTGGCTAATTAGCTCTAGTGGCTAACGAATACACACATTTCTAATTGGTGGTGTTATTGCCTTTAATTTAATATCTCTACAGACCAGCTAACTACTTTGCTCCATAGCTATACAGAGCAATCATATTCTGGTTTGCTACCCCATTTATGAGCACTAATAAACAATAGAAGAAATAATCAATCCATAAACACTTATTAAGAACATACTATGTAGAAGACACCGTGTTAAACACTGGGATTACAAACAAGAAGTGAAAGCAGTCTCTGCCCTCAAGGAGCTTACATTCTAATGGGGGAGACAACATGTACCTTTAAAAAAGCATGTACAAGATAGGTAAAGATTGAAAACTGAGGGGATGCTCATCAATTGGGGAATGGCTGAACAAGTTCTGGTATATTAATGTAATGGAATACTATTATTCTAAAAGAGATGATAAGCAGGTAAATTTCAGAAAAACTGGACGTACATCAACTGATGCTGAGTAAACGGAGCAGAACCAGGAGAACACTGCGCACAGTAATAGCAACATTATGCAATGAGCAACTATGATGAACTTGGCTCTTCTCAGCAATATAATAATAATAATAATAATAATAATAATAATAATAATAATCCAAGACATTTCTAAAAGACCTATGATGGAAAATTTTAACCATACCCAGAAAAAGACCAATGGTGTCTGGATATAGATCCAAGTATACTGTTTTCACTTTGGTTTTTTGTTTTTGTTTTGTTTCTTTCTCGTGGCTTTTCTCTTTTGTTCTGACTCTTCTATCACAATGACTAATGTGGGAATATATTTAATACAATTGTACGTGTATGACATATATTGGATTATCTTAGGATGGGGTAGAGGGAGAAAAATTTGGAAATCTTACAAAAATGAATACTGAAAACTCTTTACATGTAATTGGGAAAAAATGCTATTAAGTGCAAAAAAAAGTATATACAAGGTAAATAAAATAAATAATAAAATAAAGGGTAACTTAGAGGGGAAGATTTTAGTATCTAGATGAGTCAGAAAGAATCCTGCCAAAGACAGCACTCAAATTGAATCTTGAAGGACAGCAAAGACTCTAAAAGAAAAGGTAAGTAGGGAGATTATTCTAGGCGTGGAGGACAGTCAGCATAAGGAGGTGGGAATAGAAATGTGCCAGGAACAACACATAAGCCATTATGGCTAACCCTTAAGAGTCCATGAAATTAGGTGATATGTACAAAGATTAGACAGATAGAAAAATGCCAGGTTGTGAAGAGTTTTAGAGTTCAGAAGACTTTATATTTTATCCTGGAAGTAAGGAGGATCCACTGGTGTTTACTGAATTGTATGGGGGTGGAGTTGAGGGTTAAAATATGATTCAGGTGTCTGGGCGGAGAATAAATTAAAGTGGAGAGAGCCTTGAAGTAATGAAACAGATTAGGAGGCTATTACAGGAGTTTTGAGTGCCTGAACTAGAGTGATGACAGCAAGATAATGAATTACGTTTTGGACATATTGCTGAGTTTGAAGTGTCTATGGGACATCCAATTTGAAAAGTCGACTATATGGCTAATGATGTGGGACTGGAACTAAAGATAGAGATTAGGAATTTATATGCCAATCTAATAACATGCATAGAGATGATAATTGAACCCAGGAAAGCTGATGAGATAATCAAGTAAAAAATAACAGAAAAGAAATGGGGTCCTAGGACAGAGCTTGACATGGATGTGTCATGACATGGATGGAGATTCAGCAAAAGAAATCCAAAAGAAAGAGTCAGATAGTAAGGGGGAAAATCAGGAGTATGGTCTTGAAATCCAAGAGAGGAGAGAGTATGGGAAGCAATGGTGATCAGCACTATCAACCTTATAGGCATTGGAAGTAGGGAGAGAAAGTACTTCCAGTATATTTCCATAGATTCAGTATTATCTGGAAAGAATTAGGTCTGAATGGCTGCTAGCAGATGGAGGAAGTAAAAGAGAAAGGTTTAACATGAAAGGGAGTTGGTCATTTATGGAGTTGAAGAGTAAACTATGGGAAAGAGACAGGAATATCTAGAATATCCAGTGGGGTTTAAAAGAGGAAGGAGACAGTAAGAATTAGGGAGGGGAGTTTATTCTTTAGCACTTAGGGATATAATACCAGTGGAATGGGATGACTAAGGGATTTGGAGTGAGGTAACTATTGGGAAATGAGTCCAGGTCAAGTATCGGTAAGTAAGGAGATGTTTGCTAATGAAGACATGTAATAAGAATGTTCAAGGAGATCCTTCAAGGTCTAGGTACAAAACTTAACTGACAGGTCTCCTGGTAGGTAGTATTGCTGTGTCCTAGGAGCATAGGTACAAGTGGGAGGTACTTTGTCCCAAGGTTCTGCCTGGTGGTAAGCAGAAGCAGAAGCCAGAAATGTCACCTGGGGGCCTATGAAAGCTTAGATGATCCAGCAGGTGATATAGCTGTGGTCATTGTAGGTTTAACCAGGAAATAGGAGATGGTAAGTCTTGTTTGGGATCTATTCTATGACAGGCATGAGCCTGGGCTGGTGGTTGTATGCTCTAAGGGCTCCAAAAGACTAGATATGAAGCAGGAACTAGTATATCTGGGGTCGGGGTAGGGGGGATGGAGGAAGGCAGGAGACCATCCAGGAACATGGATGAATCAGTGAAAACCCATCCCTACCACTGAGAATGCATA
Source organism: Pseudocheirus occidentalis (assembly GCA_028646575.1). Classification (NCBI taxonomy): domain Eukaryota; kingdom Metazoa; phylum Chordata; class Mammalia; order Diprotodontia; family Pseudocheiridae; genus Pseudocheirus; species Pseudocheirus occidentalis. Next base: position 14,578,271 of record CM053600.1, on the reverse strand, counting down.
TTCTACTAATGATGATTGATGGTGTATTTATACCTTGTTTCACACTCAGTGAAATATAGAGCTGGCTCAATTATGGACACCATCAAAAATGAATTGAATCATAGATATTCAAAACTGTGACATAGTAAGAAGTTATTCTACCACTTTTGTCCAAACTGAACTCTTCTCTGATTTCATCTACTTAACGGTATATTCCAGCCAAGCTGAATTATTCCTTTACCATGTTTGCATGTTTATGCAAGTTGTCTCTCATAGGAAGTTATCCCTCATAGACTCCTTCCTCAGCTTTACCTATTGAAACACTTCTCTTCGGCAAGTCACTTAACCACAACTGCCTTGCCTTCTACCCTCCAAAAGAAAGAAAAAAAAGAAATACTTCAGATATTTCAAGGCCATTTCCTCCACAAAGACTTCCTTACCCACTGACTTGTTAAAAGTGATCTCTACCTCCTCAGATTTCTCTTTGAACTTTGTGTTGAACTTTCCTTTCTCATATTGTATTCTACCAGGGTGGCTAGGTAGTGCAGTGAATAGAGCACTGGCCCTGGAGTCAGGAGGACCTGAGTTCAAATCCATCATTACTGGCTGTGTGACCTTGGACAAGTCACTTAATCCCAATTGCCCTACTTTTCCCCCTCCAAAAAGCAAAAACATTTTTAAAAGTCTTATTCAAAAGAATATATTAGTTTTGCAAAACAGAACTCTTGAAGCCTTCATCTGAACTGTTATGACCATCTTGCATCTAATATAAGAGGAAGTTAGGTTCAGAGAAAAGATTTTATTTCATTTCAGACATATTCATAAGAACATTACTATTTAGTACTCTATCCTTCTGAGATGCTTTACAATAATCACCAATTAAAGTCTGGTGAAATAGCAATAAATAATAGTGACAAACTACTCATTTACATTACATAAAGCATGTTTCCAAAAAGTTTAAAGTCCTTTGCAAAAAGTTACCTTATTTTCACCACATCCCTGAAAAAAACGTATATTTAGACATCCATTCAGAAAAAAAAATGACAGAGAAAACTCAAAGGTCTGGAGTTTCTTTTTTTTTTTGCCTTTTTTTTTGGAGGGCAGTTGGGGTTAAGTGACTTGCCCAAGGTCACATGGCCAGTTTTTTGTGTTAAGTGTCTGAGGCCGGATTTGTACCCAGGTCCTCCTGACTCCAGGGCCAGTGTTCTATTCACTGCACCACCTAGCCACCCCTGGAGTTTCTTATCTGTCTGGCTAAATCAGTCCAAAAGGTTAAGTCTCTGAAATTCTTAAATGGTTGGCACATAATATACATCAATAAAAGAATATTAGCTTAGCAAAAACTTAATTTGTGCATTAAGTCCTGCAATAAATACGCCTGTACCCTAATATTTATACCCTAAGTTCCTTTAAATGTGAAAATTTTAGAAATACTGTGACTCCTCTCATTCTAACTAAATATAACATGGATGAACTGGCCAAAAGAAGCCATTTCCTGGAGCACGCACAGCAGGTGTCCTCTGTCTGATTTAAGTGGGATATATATCATGTCATGCAAAGTTTGCCCTATGTGATTATAATCTTCTAAATTGGTCTCTGAGCCAAGAGAACTTGTGATTCAGGATATAAAAAGCAAGCTACTGGAATGTTAAGGGTTTCCTCTTTCTTTATAGTTGGGAAGTGTGATGAGTTACCTAAAGCTGCATCCTGAGAGTCAAGAGCTCTGTCTTCCACCCAGCCTCCTTACAGCCATGAGCACAACATCATCGTTTGTATTTATTCCTTCCTCATCTTAGATGAAGGATGATCCCATGATGACTATGTCCAGGACTGGAGTTTTGCAAGTTTCAAAAGATCCAAAGGTCTTGAGAAGCTTTGCAAAAGGAGCCCCAGTGTCTCCAGGGGAGCAGTAGCTTATAGCAGGGGATATGCTGAAGTGAAATTACCAGAATTGTGCAATTGCTTTATATTCTGATGTCATAATATTAACCTCCCAAATCAGTACTTCTTAGTTAAATTACTAAATTCTGTCTGATCATTCCATTAATCTATGCATTAATTAACTTTTATGCTTAGTATCCCTCTTACTTTGTAGGAAAAAATGGTCTGTCCCATACCTGAATGAAAAGATCCAAACACATATCAAGACTTTCACTAAAGGAGTGTCTAAGTGGCGTGGTGAATAGAGCACTGGCCTGGAGCCAGGAGGACCTGAGTTCAAATCTGGCCTCAGATACTTAACACTTTCTAGCTGTGTGACCTTGGACAAGTCACTTAACCCCAATTGCCCTGCCCCCCCCAAAAAGGCAAAAATAAAAGACTTTTGCTAAAATTCACAAGTCAAGACCCACTAAAATTAATTTCACATCGTAGAGGCTTATAGCAAACAGACGAGTGTAACAATGGGGATTCAGACCCTCTTACCTAGAGAGATGCTCCACCATTAAACTGCTTCACATAGTTGGATATATAGGGAGACATGAATACCTGAGCCCATGTATTCCCAACAGTGGTTCTTCTATGCTAAATAAACAATTGATGACATATACAATTGAATTTCAATAGCAGAATAGTTCAGAGACAAATTCAAGCTCTAATAAAAGTCAATAGTACATCAGAATGCTCTACATATATAACATGTATATAATAAAATGTACATAAATAAGTGCTGACTCCAATTTAGACATGAATGTTGTCTAGAGCTGAGCTGAGATATAATGATTCATCTTAATGAAGCACTGAATTCTAAGTAAAAAACATTAGGCTTCCATATTTATCCAATCAGGTCTTAATGAAGTCAGGGACTTCGGGACATCTGTATTGGTGATATCTTTGTTAATCAGATATAATATAAACATCAAGGGATTTTAGGGTAGATTTGAGGTAGACAGAATGATTCTAGGAGCCAATAAACTGTTACTTGGCTATTTTCATTTTGGGGGGCTCAAAATTGGAATGAATAATCATTTCAGGATTGCAATTTGGGTTTAGAAATTTTAGTCTTGTTTTCAGAACACTGAGGAACACGGCTCTGATCTCCTCCCCTAATACTGATAGGTTGGGATTCTCAACAATGCCATTCAAAAATGTGCTTCTCCTTCCAAAATGCTTAGTGTCTAATATTTGTCTTGGTGTATCATTATTATCATTTCAAAGCGCTGGACACTTTTCATCTAAGGACTTCTCCAAAGCTGTCCAATATTTCAGCAGCTTTTCTGGCTTGACAAAATGGCAGGTCACAATTTTCTTAAAGCGACAGGTAGAAAACCTAAGTCCCTCTGGGAAAAACGTCTGTTCTGAGTGTAGTTCTTGTAGCTCAATTTTTAGTTCTTTAAGGCAGAGTCCCATAAAAACATCCTCCAGTTTAATAAAAGGGACTTTTTCTGAAACGTTATAAACCTCACTTGCAATGTCACTAGAAAAAACATAACCAGTTCCAGAACAAAAAGGTGGATATTTTTTCCATGGGTACTCATATTTACTTATATACCACTTACTAAATATATTTCTAATTGGAAATTCATTCATCTTTAAAAAACCAGTAAAAAACCTAGTTGTTCTATTTTTCTTTATAAGGAGATAGGTAAGATAGTACACATTTACAAACATGTCAGAATCAGTCTTCATCACAAAGTCAGATTGAGGACAAAAATGGTGAATCCATTCTATCCCCATCATTGTTTTAAGGGTCAAATTGAAATATACATCTAAAAAGTCTTTCTGGATAATATCTCTGTATTTCTGGCTTTCTTGGGTCACTATGTCATCATCCTTTGAATTTGTGACTCCTAGCAGAAAATACGTTATTATACGTTTACCTTTTATACTTCTTTCTCTTCCCCAGGTCTCACGGATAGCCATCCGTTCTTTAATCTGCTTGTGGGATGAAGCCACCATCACAATCAAAAATGGAGGATTCTTTTTACAGTCTATATCTGGAAGCTGAAGAAAGTTCCCATTATCTTTTGTGAAATTTACGGTGCCTTCTTTTCTTGTGCAAAAGATACAGATTTCTGTTGAGCTCATCTTAGATATAAACAAACATAAACAAGAAACCGCAAGAATAATAATGAAAATATGTATCATCTTAATCTTCCGACAAACCATCTGAAAAAAATAAAATCAAATTATTAGACTTTACCGTATATAGTGCTAAAAAATTCAAATTTATTCCACTTTGGTCAATTCTATATTTATAATTAATTCTATTTGTAGTTGATTTGGGTCTATATTTCATATTACTACCTAAGTATCTTTCTTTGTCTCTGAGTTAAGAAGTTGGTAGGTTCAGAAGCTCAGCCTTCTTCTCTAAGTTGTTTCATTCAATTTAAAAATATCTATTATCTCTACATAATCAAGGGGGGGCTTTCATATTACTAATGATCCTTGAGTACCCAGGCACAACTAAGGGAGACCTATGCTCTTGCTAATAAGACCTACAAAATGCAGTTAAGTGTGATTTTAGGAATGAAACATAAAGTTAAGGTGTCCTATTTACCTATTACACCTCCCTCAATATAGCTGAAGAGGGTACCCAAAGAGGGTTAGGGCTGCCTGAGACCCCAAAATACCAACAAGCCTGGTCCTGCCAAAAGAATTCCACTCAAGTCTTCTCAGCCAAAGTAAAGTTAAAAGTGAAGTTCACTATATTGAGTAGACTCTTAAGGAGCCTAGGTATCTGTGATGCTTGCATTAGGCAAGCCAGACAGAGCAAGTCTGTGCTAGGGCATTCCGTGGCACTCTCACAGAGCAAGTCTGTGCTAACTTATTCTATGGTGCGCTCACACACATGGAGGGAAGAAGGGATTTTTATATACAGAGGAATCCAGGGATGGTCTGGAGGAGGAGTTTGAAGAGGGTCTTCAGGAGGAGTTAATGAGGTCAATACAAGAGTGGATTGACATTTTGATAGACTCCAGGAAGCAGATGGACAATGGAGGGCTAGGCTAGTAACAGAGGTTTGGGCCCAGCCACAATGAAATACTTACAGCCTCTGCAAATGGCTCATCAAGTGGAAAGATTCAATCAGACTCCAAGGGGTCTCCCAGAGCATGTACCTCAAAGATTCAAGGAGAGCTCAAGGAGGGTCCCAGAGCCTGTACCTCATCAGAGCAAATGGTATTTTGTATAACTGATCACTTTAGATTTAAAAAAAAAAAAAAAAAGCTGTCCCCAGTATTGTGTAGATATGTCTTTAACCAAATCAGAATGTTCGGAATCAGAGGGCAGTTTTGAAAAAAACGTCAAGAGTGAGGAGAAAGGGCCTCCTCTAAGCCAATGCAGTAGGTGAACACATTAGTATCTGTAAGAAAATCAACCCCTTGGGATAGGGGAAAGATGGGGAGAAAATTTGTAATTCAAAAATCTCATGAAAATGAATGATGTAAACAAGAAACAAATAAAATGTATTACAAAAAAAAAAAGAATATCAACCCCACCCCTCTTCCTGATTGGGAGGGTGAATGATAAAGCAATACCTAATGTTATAAGTCTGAAGTCACCGCCTGGGACTTCCAAGAGCCAAGATGGCGGAACAGGAAGGAAATTTCCTTAACTATCTCATATTTGCCTCCAAACCACTATAAGGCAGTGTCCTAAAACAAATTCTGGAAAGTCAGAACCATCAAAAAGATGGGGTAAAACCGAAGTGGCCAGGAACTAGTTAAGTAGAAACTTCATAGACTTAAGATGGGAGCAAAGAAACTGGCCTAGAGTAATTTGTCTATCCTCCATTTGTTTTACTTCTCAATCAGCATGCCCCATGCCCCTCTCTGCTTACCCTACAGCCCCCTACCTAAACTCACCCCTTGCCTATTCTTCATTCTTCTTCATGCTCGGTTGTCATGCCTTGTAATCACAATCCCCTTGCCTCAGCAACTTACTTGCACCTCCAAACAATGAAGCTATACTGTATAAAAGATTCTGTATCACTGAGCTATTGACTGCTCTCCTTTCAAATTGGCCTGGAGACAGCCCCAGCTGGAACATTAAAAAGCTCCTTAAACTTTTATTCAGACTCTGTGGTCACTCTGTTAAAACTTGCCATTTCCAAACAATCAAGGAACTTGGAAGTTTGGCAAGAAAGGTCTTTCTCACTCAGATAAAAGGGGAGAGGACAGCGTCCTGTCAGTCCAGGACAGGAAATATTCCAGCAAGTCAGCAGCAGGCCCTGCCTATGACCAAATGAATAATACCAGGATTTGGATAGGTTGGGTGGAGAAAAAAGAGAACCTTCCAATTCACTGCTTTGGGCATTCTACCTGTTCAGACCTCTAACGGCAAGTTATATGAGGACTGGTATGAGTCTGAATCAGGTCCAAGGTTACAATGGTAGAGGCCCTCCAAAAGAGCCCTTTTTCCTTTAAAAATAAAAATAACAATAACAATAATAATGACTTTTATTATCTCAAATAGGAGATTCTTAAGACCTAAATGTGAATGGGTAGAAGAAGAAAAAAAACCTGCCTAAAAAGATCCACGTGGATTACAGAATGTACACACACACACACACACACACACACACACACACACACACTCACATTGTTTAGACCCGCATAGGAAAAAAGAAGCATGGATAAGGAGCTGAGTAAAAATTTGTTTAAAATACCATGGTCTGATAAAAATGGTATTAGGAATCCTAAAGTCTAGAATGTACTGAGACTGATATAAATCGAAGGGACAATGAAAAGTGATTGCTTTCAACTATCTTGGATGCAAGAGGTGGATTAAAGAAAATATAGATGATTGAGATGGCAATGGCGACTCATTTGGAGCTTGCAACAATGTTCTGAGGCAAATTGGCAGGAGTTACTATTGTTACCAATTTACATTTGGCCAAGGTGAGACTTTAAGTGAGTAAAATGCAAATCCAGAATTCAAATCCCTATTATCAGACACAAAACCCCATGATCTGATACTGGCCTATGCTCTGTGTGTGTACAAGTATAAATTAGAGGGAGAGGGAATGACCTCACTTCCAAACTGGATCAAGTTGAATAGAGCCTAGGCAACAGGTGAGGCCTCCTCGGCATAAACGTGGATTAAAAGAACTACAGGCAGTGTGGCCAAGAATGCGCAAGCATAGACTTTCAAGACTTCAGACCGACATGTTGACCCTTCAAAGGAGCCTGTCTCGTTACAATTGTCAGTGTTAAATTTATGATATTCAGGAGGTACACTGTGGGTCTTAACTTCTGTGGCTGTTTATTATCACCTTGTTTTAAGTGCCAGAGTATCAAGCCTAGACAGACCAAAGCAAGAAGTTATAGCTCCTGAGGATGAGTATTTTGGGGGCTCCAGCTTCCTCTGACTACAAAGTTGGTGCTATTTCCACTGAACTATGCTCATAGCTTCATCTTGCTGTCCTTTTTGCATCTGTGATCAATGGAATCACTGAAGTTTCCACATTCTAAGCTAGTTATGACTAGTTATTCTACATCTAAACTAGTTATGACTAGTTATTCTACATCTAAACTAGTTATGACTAGTTATTCTACATCTAAACTAGTTATGACTTTGTAGCATCCTTTTCACTGGGAAATGGAAAGTTTAAAAAATAATACATTGATGTTTTGAGTTAACTAGCTTACTCCCTGTTAGACAGTGACTGTGAAGAAAACAGAGGAGCAACAGGATGAGACTGTATCTGGGAATAAAATAGAATATACAAATCAACTGTACATATGAATTATTAGTTTTCTCTTATTACCTTTTACCCGCTCCAATTAAATTGCTTATTAAGGAAATAGTGCAGGAACATGTGACTGACAGTTATAAAGGGAAGGGATAAAGTAATTAATCTGTTCTAATGTAAATCAAGAAATGTGGGGATTGGTAGGTAGTACAGTGACTAGAACACTGGCCCTGGAGTCAGGAGTTCCTGAGTTCAAATCTGACCTCAGACACTTAACACAAAAAACTAGCCATATGACCTTGGGCAAGTCACTTAACCCCAACTACCCTACCTTCCCCCTCCAAAAAAGCAAAAAATAAAAAATTTAAAAGAAATGTGGTGAGGGGAGTAGGGGTTGTCTTTTTTTTCCTTCTTGATCTCCCATCTGATTCATCATTCAAATGTATATTATGCTAGATGTCCTTAATTTGGGTGGAATCCTCTTCAGCAAGTTAGATTCCTTCATTTTGAATATCATTCTTCAGCACAGGATGGAATTAATTATGATAATTACTTACTTTTTCCTGGGAAAAATGATCTTCTAGAATTGAAGTTAAGTTTTGGGTGAGATAGTGTAAGAAAAGTTATTCCACTTTCCCACTGTCGGTGAAGGCTGGAATTGTCACAGTTTCTGTCCATCAAAATGTGACGTCCATCAAAATGAAGTCTGTTCATATGATCATTCAATGATCACTAGAAGGAAAAACAAAAACCCAGGTCATTTAGATCATTTCATATCTGATATCCCTTTAAAGGAAAACTATTTTTTAAACATTTTTAATGATTCATGAAATGAAATACACCTAAAGATATATTCTGGATTTGCAGGCAAACACATTGCCAAGTTGGCTCTTCCTCCATGCAGTTAGTACAATGGGTTGGTCTTCCAACCCCTTTCTGGGAAGGAATTATTTGAACAATCCTGGAGGGGAAAAGTCCTACCAACTGAAAAGGATCTGAGCTATTTCTAGAGCAGGCAATAACCTCACGGCTATGCAGTTCTACCACAGAAAAGAAGAAAGGAAGGGCCAGAGATGTCAGCTTGACTAGGTCCAAAAGTAGTCCATCATTATTGGCTGTTTTCCTTGAGACTGGATCCAAAGAAATTCTAGACTAGAAAGCCTTCCTTCTTCCCATGGTGGCACTAATTTGTCACAAACGAGAATTCCTCTGAGATGAGATACCTGACTGGGTACTATTGATTGGCAAGGGCAATTATCTTGCCCTAAGGTAAGAAGATCAATTTATCATTTGGGGACAAGTTAAAAATCAAATAGTTAAGTTGAATTATTGGCATGAGGAGTCTAAATGGGGAGAAATGGTTGCCTTGTCCTTAGAGGAATAATATAATCCTGCCTCTTGACAAAATGACATCATGACCTACATGTCTAGGGTGACCAAGGCCTTGCTTAAGCACTGCCCTCCCTGTGAATTGCGTGATCTCTAATATTCCTTCCAGTTCTAGAATACTATGAATCTCTAACACAATGAGGAATCTTAATGAGATGAAAATTATCCAAGAGTCAATCACTGAATTAATGATGAAGAGATGCGTAACTGCAGTGTAGCATGTGCTCGGAGTGCGGGGTGTACTGAAAAACTGTCAGTCAGTCAGTGATCCCAGAGCATAAGTTTCAGTAAACTTAAATTTGAATGCATAAGCAGGATGGCTACAATGGAATTTTACAGAAAGGAGGAGGGGAAGACAAGGGTTTACATTTCAGAAAGCAAACAACAGAAGAGGAAGACAAACTGGTCAAATGTGGAACAGAAGTTTATGCCTCAAGCTAATTTTGCAGATATGGGTAATGTGTATGACCTGCTTGCTTTGAGCAAACATTAGGAAGCTCAAGTTAGAGGCTAGGGCAATTTTTCTTGGCATAGTGGTGGCAAGAAGCCTGACTCAGAAATTCTCTTATCACATTGTCCCCTTTGGTTAAAGATTAGAGATTAGCATGTAAGATCACATTCTTGTACATCCTATCATTTTCTTCTCTGGATACCTTCATATAAATTTTCTGGCAGGCATTTCTTTCTGGCAGCTACTAATATAATTAGTTATGATGAAGGTTTTAAGTATATTCCTTTACCCAATGGAAACATTTGAAAGTCAGTTGCGAATATCCTAGTTCTCAAATGGAAATGGTCTAATTGTGTTGCTTTTTCCAATGTGAAGTTTACTAATCCATTAAAAATTTTAATTTTTCTCCCCAATTTTCTGCTTTCCTTCTGATCTTGGCTGAATTTGTTTTATTTGTACAAAACCTTTTAACTTAATGTAATCAAAATTATCCATTTTATACCTCATACTGCTCTCTATCCTTGGTTTATTTACACGAGAACCTCCAATTCCCCTATCTCTCAATATTCTTTGATGCCAGCACCCCTGCTCTGATTATGATTACCTCCCTTCCAGTGTCCCTGTTCATAACTTCAGCACTAGGCTGGATCCTTCACTTCCCTGACCCTATATATCCCATCACTTGGCATTTCTATATTTATCATACCTCTATAATTCTGACCCTTTCTCTCCAGTTACACAGCTGCCTCCCTTAGTTCTGGCCTTCATCACCTCTCACTTAGAATACTGCAAGAGCCTACTAATTGGCCTTCCACAAGACTCTCATATCTCCAGGCCCACATACACATTGCTGCCAAAGTAATTTTCCTAAATTGAGATCTGAATTCTACTCCCTATTTAATCAATTCCAGTGATTTCCTTGTGCCTTGCTGACAACATGGTCATGAGAAAACTGCAAATATAGTATCTGATTGTCTCATTGATTATCTGGGAATAGCAATAATTTGGAACCTACCAAACAGGCTAAATCAGGTAACTAGAACTTGGGCATAGCTTATATGCTACTGAATATTCTGGGACAGAGAGACACTGTCCTTGGATATGCCTAACAGTATTTGACATCATGCTGGAGCATGTAAGAAAGTCTATGGAAATTAGTTAGACAAGGTACGATAGAAGAAAAATTTACCTACATCTCTGCTACATAGGGTAGGATAGACAAAGTATACTACCAACATAAATGAACTTGTCCACAGTATTCAAAACTTCTCCATTTGCATTTGTTAGCAACTCCAATGCAGTTACTACAAAAGAATCATACCACCAAGTTCATTTCCAAATGTGGAACCGGCTGGACAGTTTCCATCTCATCCAGGTCTATTCACTGCAATGCTGGTTCCTGCTTCTCATGGATGTACCAGCCCCTCACCTTGTCTGACTGGTAGTAAACTCCTCCATGCATTCCCACTCCAGGGTACGCCTCTGACCTTTCAAACTCATAAGTTCATAGCTATCTCTAATACTCCATCACGTAAGAACAAGAAAGAATAAATGCAAAGAGTCAAAGAATGGAGGCCCATTTTCACAGAGAGTTCATGGTCTGTTCCTGACCAGAGACTTTTCAGTCTTCCATACTTGAACCAGCCAGAAAGGAAAAAGAGGCAAGTCACCCTTGTGGGACTTGGTGCCTCAGTTCTGATTCAGTGACTGACTCAAAAGGCTCCCATTTCCCTGAAGAAAAGAGACTAGAGTCAGAATACTCTCCCGTGCCCTGATTTAGTGTTCAGGGTCATTCCATTATACATCATCATACCTTTCTAGCCTCTACCATGCTGCTGGCAACAAGCAGAGCACTCTGTACATGCTCTGAGGATAGGGCTTGCCCTGGTCAGTTTCTAATAGGTTTTAGAAATGGCCTCAATGACCGAAAGGGAAAGGATTAGGAGTTATTAAGGAGACAGCAATGGAAGAAACAATTTTTTTTGTAATAAAAAATATAAATCAATGGTATATAGGGGTTGTTGTGCAGTAGGCCACAAGAATGGCCTCCAGGTTGGTGTTGGAAAGAGCAGGAGAAGAGAAGGAAGGCAAGAGAGGAAAAAGACTAAAACAGGAGATCTTAGTGAAGGACATTTGTGATTGCTCTGCATTCCATTATGTTTCATCATACTTCTCCAGAAGCAGGGTCCTTGGCCTCCCTCGTTTATTTTCTCCTTGTGGGGAACAATTCAATACCAAGTTACATGTGCACCTATAATTTTATTTTACTATTTGCATTAAACAGGGGATGATGAAGCAAAGCAGTGCTCCTGTGTGACAAGTAGTACAACATGAACTGTTTGAACTGTAAAACAGTATCTTGGAAAGACAGATTCTTTTTAAAGCATGTAATAAGTGCCAAGCATGGGGAATACAGCCATAATAATGGTCCCTATTATTAAGTACCTTACATTCTAAAAGAGAAAGACAAAGTATGAAAGGAAGCTGGAAAGGAAAGGAGGGGAGCTGACAAGGCATTTGGTAGGGAGGTGGAACAGTCTGGTTTATGAAGGATTAAGAGTAGTATTGTTGGAAAATGGAAATGACAAATTCTGTGGGAAAAAATACAGGTACATTGATGCATTCTTGGTGGAGCTATGAACTGGACCTATCATTCTGAAAAACAATTTGGAATTTTGCCCCCCAAAGAAATTAAACTGTGAATACCCTTTGATTCGATGTTACCACTACTGCTATATCTATACTCCAAAATGACAAAGAAAGAGGAAAAAGTTGTTTTTTTTTAAATAGCAGTTCTTTTCACATTGGCAAAGAATTGGAAATTGAAAAAGTACCTAAAAATTGGGGAATGACTGAACAACTTATGGTAGATGAGTGTGATGGAATACTCATGCTATAAAAATTAATGAAAGGGATGGTTTCAGAGAAACCTGGGAAAACCTGTATGAACTAATGTAAAGTGAAGTAAGCAGAACAATTTATACTATAACAACAATATTTTAAAGACAAACAACATTTGAAAGACTTAGAAACTCTGATCAACTGTAGAGAACTTCTGAGGGTTGAGAGGCCTCAACAGAATGTTCCTCTTCCCCTTGGATACTGTTGTTGACTGGTAACCATTGTTTGGGATATGTGCTGACCTGTACCTTGCCCAGCTATTCCGGACACGGTTCATAGTATGCATCCATCATATGCTTAAGTCATATGTTGTTACCAACAGGCAGGAGCTAGGAGGGTCTGGATATATTATTTTCTTTCTTGTTGGAATTATTCCCAGGTTTGTGGTCACCTTGTAGTTGCGGAGACTCAGACTTGTGGTCATGAAGACTTCCTTGATGTAATGTATAAAAAGACTAAGAAACATTTGTTTGTTGGCTCTTTGTTAAATGGATATGTAATAAACATTCTATTGATTACACCCCAGATTCTTTTCTTCACCACTTGCTAGCCTACTGGCTGCGCTGGTCATAGCAAGTGGAGCCCAACGTGGGATCCAAGGACTCTCAGGTGTCAGGGCCAGATCAGCTTCTAGCAACAGATCCCCTGGAAATCACTGACAGAGGTATGGGCCTGGGTAAACACACCAGAGGATTCCAGAGACAAGGTAAGGGGAAGGCTCTAAGAAAAGCGAACATCGGTGCCTCAGCGTGCTCAGTTTCACATTCAGAAGTCAGAGCAATTACAGAGACGTAACATGAGAGGTCGATTAGTAAAAGGCTTGAACAATGAAGGGAAAGATTTAAGAGCTGTTACAACTCATTACCTGTAAGAAGGGAGTTTCAGTACAAAGACAAAAATTGAAACGATTTTTAAGGATGGTGAATACATTGCCACTCTGTGGTTTCCCAGTGGTCCTTACGTTACAGGCACCCATTGGGAAGCAGTAAGGGAAGCTCTTTTAGAACATTTCAGAAAGGGGAGAGGAGGAAGCTGGGTCAGTGTTTGCTATAAACAATGCTATCAAAGCTTGCTTAACTGATAAGACAGTCATATATGATATTCTCAGTGTTATGGGGGATAGTGATGAGAGCAATTCAGAGGAAGACAGAAAAGGAAAAACAGGAGGGAGTTATAGAAGCAATCTGCCCTTCAGGGTCTCCATGCCCTGCATATAATCCATCTTGGAAAATTAAAGGCAGCCTTGACAATTTGGAAGGAACCACAATCAGTTCCTTATGCGCTCCCTTTCAAAAATTAATGAAGGAAGAAGGCCGAGGCTTAAGGGAACTTGGGTTGAAAGGAGTTACTATGTTGACTATTAAAAAAAAAGGGGGGGCAGCAGAAAAAACATTAGGAAGTAATCAATGTTCCTTATACACAAAATCAAATTGATAATCTCTTTGAGACATGTGAAGATTGGCAAATTCTTTTAACACATGCTATTCCCATTATGCATTACAAACCCCAGGGTATCCTAAAGTTTTTAGCTTAATAATGCCTTTATCATAACTACTAATGCCAAATCCAACCCTGTACATGGATAATGTTTTTACAGATGCCTCCAAGGAATATAAAGCCTCTATTTATTGCCCACATTTTAAAATATTAAGAAAAATAAATCCACCATTTCAGTCAACACAAAAGAATGAATTGACTGCCATTATTTCTGCACTTATACATTTTCCCATATAATATATATAATACATATATAATATATTAATATAATTATTGATTCACAGTATGCTCTACAGATAGTTCAAAGAATTGAGACTGCTTTAATAAAAAGGACAGAATCTTAATTATTCAATCTGTTTTCAGAATTACAACAGATAGGGATAAAAAGCAACCTTTTTACATTATGCATATACCTTCTCATACTGACTTGCCAGGACCTATTTTTCATGGCAACAAACTAGCAGATCAAATCCTTATCTTCAGTTCAATGGCAGAAGAATCTCACTCACAATTTCATCAATCTGCAAGAATGCTGGTTAAGGCACTTCAGATATCCAGGGAACAAGCTAGACACATTGTGAAGAACTGTACCCTATGCTGGCCTTTCACTCCTGCTGTTTCTAGGGTGTTAACCACCATGGGCTAGGACCCAATCAGCTTCAGAAATCTGAGCTCACTCACTATAATCCTTTTGGTAGACTTAAATATATTCAAGTAATTGTACATACTTACTCAGGCTTCACTTGGGCTACTACTCATACCAGAGAAAAGGTTAGCAATATTCAAGAACATTTCCTTCACTGTTTTTCTACTGGAGGTGTCCCAGTACAACTTAAAACTGACAGTGGTCCTACTTGAAACAATGGCATATTCAGCATGTTACCAGCCTCCCCTATAATCTCACTGGTCAGGCAATAGTTGAACAGAAAAACCGGACCTTAAAAAATATCTTGTGAGAAGAGCAGAACCAGGAAAAATTTGTACACAATCACAGACACCTCGTATGTGTGACGACCAACCTTGATAAACTGGACTCTTCTCATCAAGGCACAGTTATAAGACAACTCTACAAGTCTCAGGATGGAAGGAGATATTTACATTCAGAGAAAGATCCAGAAAGACCAGAGTTTAAATGGAGATTGAAGCAGTCTACAAGCTCTCCTTCTTTTCCATGTTTGGTTTTGTTTCCTCTTTCCCACTGTTCACTCCATTGGTTACAACCCTTCTATACAACCAGACTAATGTCCAATGTGAAAGTATTTGCTTGTACTATTTCATTTTGCACCAGAGCACAGATAGTGATATAAAAACACTACTTATGATAGTCGACATCAAAGCCATAATTCCAAAGACAACACATGAAATGCATCTTTTTTGTCTTGATAATTGAAGCTGAGTATTAATTTGATCCAGTGTATGATCAGTGTGAGCGTGATCCTATAAGGATCCACAAGATCCTATACTTGATTGTATGCTACCATGGGGAGACATGTGTTTCCATCGATGACCAAAAGGAGGTATGATTACCAGAAAAAAGAACACGTCCTATGTTGCAGTATGAAGAATCTGGCCATTGAGAAGAAGAAGACCAGTAGAGGGAAACAATGAATGAGAAAAATGAAACTGAAAACGTCATTCCTGTTTGTCATGTCTCTTATGCCACAATTACAAGTGGCAGGAACAGCTAAGTACTGAGCTGTCGTTGATCACCCTCCATGGGTTGAGATAGTTGGATAGGGTGAGCATGTGCCAAAAGTTGTTTTATCAGGTCACATATTATTTCCAAAGAATTTGATTTTAAAATAACTAACCTCACTTGTTCCATTCTTCCTTTTAATTTTATGCTCTTCTCTAAGTGTTATGTCCCACTGCAGTCAAGTTTGATCTATTAAATATCACTATAAATATAATCCATGGAAAAGGTTTTATCATAATCCAGTACACGTAAATATTACTTTTAACATATCATCTACATCTTTAAGAAAGAAATGTGAACCTGGGGAACTGGACAGAGATCTTAAAGTAGGACTTCTTCAAGTCCAAGACCTTATTCATTTCCCAAATATTACTACTTACACCATGGGTATATTGGTAAACTCTTCAAGATGTTCCTTTTCTTATGGATTAACACAGGCTCTTTGCCCAGATATGGACATATGGGACTCCTCCCCAGAACAGGCCAATTCACCATTTTTGGACTGTAGAATGAATGTACCTAGTTGTTATTACATAAATCAACAAGTTTATGTCTCTTGGCATGATGACACAAATGTCAAGCAACGCCATGGAGTATACCCAATACAAAACTCGTTTGGTGCCAATGGCTGATGAAATCTTGAAGTATAGAAAATGGTGCTCCCTTGGGCAACAATTAATGCCACTTTTGCCATATTTGCAACCAACAGGACTTATCTCAGCAAACATTATAATTCTACAAGGCAGGCCTGTTTGGGAGGACAATATGCCTTATGTGGCGGAATTAGTCATTTGTAAATATTGCCAAATATGAAATTCATTATAATGTTATATTATAATTATAAAATTATATTATATTATAATTGTTACAATTGTTATGTTTCTGAGTGTGTAGGAATGGATTTACATGATTCTATGTTACTTGTCATTATGCGACCATCTATGGTTGTGTTGCCAATGGAAAGTGATCATTGGTATCACGCTCACACTGATCATACACTGGATCAAATTAATACTCAGCTTCAATTATCAAGACAAAAAAGATGCATTTCATGTGTTGTCTTTGGAATTATGGCTTTGATGTCGACTATCATAAGTAGTGTTTTTATATCACTATCTGTGCTCTGGTGCAAAATGAAATAGTACAAGCAAAAATTTTACATGATTTATCTGTGAGTGTATCTAAAAGATTTTTATCACAATCTCAGATAAATAAGGATTTTTATCAAGCTATTAGTGAACTAAAGGATGATTTGCTTATGGTAGCTGAAGAAGTAGAATTGATGCAGGTTAGATAAAGATTGATTTGTCATTATCAATATACATATTTTTGTATGATTAACAAGTTGTATAATGAATCAGAATATAACATTACACAGATGAGGAATAATCTTAATGCAGCAGTTCTCAACCTGTGGGTCACAGCCTCTTTGGGGGTCAAACAGGGTCGCCTAAGACCATTGGAAAACATATTTCTGATGGTCTTAGAAACCGAGACACTTCTCCTCTATCCGTTTCCAGGCAGGTCTGTCCACATTCAAATACACCCACATACAAATATTAAAGGGTCGTGGCATTAGGAAGGTTGAGAACCACTGTCTCAATGGATTGTGGGGTAATCATAATATTTCTTTGGATATTGAAGAATTAGAAAAGTTGGCTTTTATAATAGAAAAAGAAAGTCATGAAAATATGAGGCCTAGTGCCTCAGTTCAAAATATTGTTGATTGGATACAGAGAGCTCAAGGTATTTTGCCTGGTTTTATGCAACAACTGTTGAATTTCCTGGGACTTGGAATCATGATTGTGTTGTGTTGTATTTTCATACCCCTCCTCAATTCTTGTGTGTTTCACTTACTAAGACAAATGACTTAAAATATTCATTTAAATAAAGGTCGTTCTAGTACATCAGCAGAAAGGGGGCGATGTAGAGAAC
>CM053600.1:14541411-14560290 GCA_028646575.1 Pseudocheirus occidentalis | reverse complement strand
CTTAAAAGGTGAAATTTTGAGGTGGGAGAGGATTAGAATGAGAGGAGACAGGGAGAGACAGAATGGGGTTAATCATCCCATATAGAAGAGGCAAGGGATAATTGTTACAATGGGGGGGAATAACAGGAAGGCAAAAGGGAAAAGTCAACTTTACTCTCATTGACTTTTGCTTAGGGAAGGAATGACATAAACTTTAAACTGGGTACCTTGCCACACAGGAGAGTAGGGGGGATGGGGATGAGAGCTGGGATGATGGAGGGGAGGACAGGATGGGGGTGAGGGTTGCTGGAAGCACATACTTCTGTAAAGAGACAGGGACAGGGTAGAGAATAGAACAAGGGGGAGGCAGAATAGGAAGGAGGGACATATAATCAGTCTCTCACAATATGTCCACTGTAGAGATGTCCTGAGTAATTACAAATGTACAGCCTGTATTGAATCGCTTGTTCTTCCAGTGGGGGTAAGTGATGAGGGAGGAAGGGAAAGAATCTAGAATTTAAAGTTCTATAATCAAATGTCAAAAACATATGTTTGTATATATGTATATCATTAATATTATTATTATTAACTACATGCAACTGGGAATTAAGATTTACAGGCACTGGGGTAGGGAGCTACATCCTGCCCTACCAGAAAGTTAGAGGGGCGATGGAGGAGGACATAGGAGAGAGCAGATTGGGGGAGGGGCTTTACAGTGGAATCGTTTTTTTGGGGTTGTGGGTAGGGGAAAGATGGGGAGAAAATTTGTAACTCAAAATCTTGTGGAAATGAATGATGTAAACAAGAAAATAAATTTTAAAATAGTGAAGAAAAAAATTTAAAAAATAAAAATATAGAGCTAAAATGTCTGCTTATTTTGGATCAAAAGCTATACCAAAAACATTAGCAGAAGAAAAGCAAGAATGAAAGATGTGGATACGTTCATCAAAATGTAACACATTGTAACTGTAATGAGATTTGAAGTTCCTTTTGTATTGTGAAGCTAAGAGGTACTTAGCACCTAGTTCATATTAAGCTTCTGTTAAAGAAACAGAAGGTATGAACTCCTGTCTCCTGTTGCTGATGTAACAAGAAGGGGCTGAATAGAGAGGGGCAATACTGTACATAAGGAAAAGCCCTGGAGAAAGAGAATCAGATCTTCTTGGAGCAAGCCCTGTGGAGGCAGAAGCTGCTGCCACCAGCAAGGCTGAAGAGGAAAGCCCCCCCCCCACCCCAAACTGGAGAGAATGATCTTGATTTTGAAAACCTGGATGGAGAGATTTTGATTCTGGGAACTAGCTGAAACTTCTGCTGAGTCCGAGGGCCAGCTAGAGCTTCTGAGGATTTCTGAGAGCCAGCTGGAGCTGCCTAAGACTGAGGAAGCATGAGTGTGATGCTGGTACTTTGCATGAACCTGTTTGTGGCTTTGTCAAGCCATGACTTCCTGGGAACAGATACTGTGAAGGATTTAAAGTGGACTGGACACTGAACTTCATTGTGGAGCAGAACCTGCATAGAGAACAGGGCAAGGAATTGGGAGCCATCTGCCTTTTAATCCAGGTGACTGGTGGATTCAGGAGCTGCCTGCCTTGAGTCAAAATGGAAAGACCTCTCTGTGGGTACTGAGTAGTGATGAAATTGTAATTTACTAGTGACTTAGGGGTGTAGGGTCTGTATTTTCTGATGATTGAATACTGAATTATGAAGGATGATTGAACGATTGAGTTACTAAATGATTGTTCTTTGCTATAAACATTGTGACCACTGTGGTGGAAGCTATGTGGCCATTTTCTGTGTTAAGTTGCTGTGAATGCTATATTTTGATTTCCTATGATAAGCTGCAACACTGTGAATGTTGTATCTTGATTTACTGTGAATGTTTTGCTCTGATTTGTAATGGAATAAACAGTGTTCACTATACTATGTAATCAGAACCTTAAAAGCTATTCATAGTAGCCTTCTTCTGGAAAGCTGCTTGTGCATGGCATTACACACATCTACTCCCCCCAACCCCCCAAAAAGTTGATTTGTTCCTTCCAATGAGCCAAGTATACATATTTACAAAGAGGGAATACGAAATGCTGTTAAATATAATAGTATATTGAGAGGCAAAATTGTTCCAGAATGATAGAAATTACCAAATGGAGGTGAAATCCTACAGCATGACTATACACTATGGCAAAAGTCAAGAAAAGTTAAGGAATTTATCCAAGAGATTGAGATATAAATGCTTCTTTCATTCTGGAACTCTCCCAGTGTAATCCCACTGAAAATCTGTGTGTCATAATCAAGACTATAACTGGGAAAGAAACGGACTCTTCTTCCAGAGTACTGTTAATCTCCCATGTGATGAGGAAAGGCTCAAACCTTTATAAAGCCTTTACTACACACCTAGCACTACGCTAAGTGCTTCATAAATATTATCTCACTTGATCCTCAAAAATGATCCTGGGAGACAGGATTTTTTAATCCCATTTTACAGATGAGGAAACCAAGACAGATAAAGGTGAA
The DNA here is from genome assembly GCA_028646575.1 of Pseudocheirus occidentalis. NCBI lineage: Eukaryota > Metazoa > Chordata > Mammalia > Diprotodontia > Pseudocheiridae > Pseudocheirus > Pseudocheirus occidentalis. Next base: position 14,557,800 of record CM053600.1, on the reverse strand, counting down.
GTGACTTGCTTAAGATCACCCAGAATCCAAAGAACAATTTGAATTCAAGTCTTCCTGACTTCAGGTCCAGTGGTGGCTTCTTAAACTTTTTCCACTTACCCTTTTTGCCCAAGAATTTTTTACATGACCCAGAGAATACAGGTGTATAAAATGAGTAAACAAATCAAACATTTACTGATAAAATGTCATAAACAAATTTATTTTAAAACAAATGTTTTGTCTACATATAATTTTACCATTTGTTAAAGATGAAAGCAAATTTGCATACTAATGAGATGAATGTGCTTATTTATTTATACATAAAGAATTAAATCTTGGCAAAATATTTGACACTGCAGGATGGAGAATATCTGTTTTTCAGACCTGACCGATATTTTCATTTTCATTGACAGTGCTGCTTCACATAAATACATAGAGCAAAATGGCAGAAGTATGTTTAGGGCCACTCAGAAATTGTTGGAAATTCTGTCCTAATCCCAAGCAAAAAATTCAATCCATGATATTTTAGGAAACTCAAGTTTTAAACCTCTGTCACTTGATCTGTTAACAAATTCTTCTTGAACTTTTAATGGCAGATGACTAATTGTTTTTATTTCAATTGAGTATGGTTGATGAAACCAACATAGTTTTTTAGAATCAAAATTTGAAGGAGGTATTTCATAAACTGTGTCCACAGGCATTTCAGATGATCAATTATAACTCTTACAATTAAAATTTTTTGGAAGTTTATTTTCAATTATAAAATCATCTGTAGCTGTAAACATTTGCAAAGAACCATATTTATCCTTTTTTCCCATATGCTGATTGTTTAGTAAAACTTTCAAGTTTATCTATTAACATAAATGTTACATTTTTTCTGTGAAGCAACATGTTTAAATCATTGATTTAAAAAAACTGACAAATAACACAGTTTTGAAAGCCATAAGTAATTATCAAAAAATATTAACAAAATCAAATTTCTGCTCAATCAAATATATAACAACTTCATATTTCAATTTCAATAAGCCATTGAAACTTCACCCTCTGGAGAGCAACCTTACCTTTGCATGTAGTAATAAGCTTTGTAATCTGGGCCCACCTCTTTCCAAAGGTTTGAAGAGAAATGACTATTAGTTGCATGGCTTTTAATGAAGATAATGATTATGACAGTATTGTGATGCACAACATCTAACTCTGATGATTTTTTTTTTGCTATGAGTACCTCTTGATGGGTCATGCATTGAGTAAAAGTGATATGTTCATTCCCACCAGCTTTAACTTTTGCGAGAAATCCAACATTCTTGCTCATCATTGTTCTAGCACCATCAGTACAGACGCCAATGGAATTTTTCCACTATAAACCTTCATTTGTGAAAAATTCATTGATTTTAAGATACATATCTTCTCCTTTTGTGTGCCCTTCCCAAGGGCAACAAATCGATAATTTCTCATGTATGTTTCCTTCCTAAACATATCTTACATCAAGTAACAACTTTGCCATTTTATAAATATTGCTTGTTTTATCTAACTGAATTGCAAACTTTGAGCTTAAGCCTAACAATAAGCTGCTGGAATTGGTCACCAGTAATTTCAGAAATTCTTTTGGAAAGGAATTTTACAAATCTCAATCTCATACTTTTTCTCATGAACTCTTTTTGATCTTTTAAAAGCAGCAGGTAACATGAGATCTCCTGTCACTTAGGGATTTTTAGTTTTTGTAAATAAATAAGTTTCATAATATGCAAGTAAATACTTTTCATTGACATTGACAGTAACAAATTCCTGAAAACATTGTTTTTCTTTATTTGAAGATTTTAAAAGTAAATCAAAATATTCCTTCAGTTTACTGTAGAACACTGCATGGTTGCTATTAGGACGTCTTTTAGTTTGGTTGGTTTCGTGCTCTCTGCAGCCAACACTTCATTACAAATTAAGTAAAGATATTTTTCCAAACTATTATCATTATTAGAAGAAAGTCCATATTGCAAAAATAATTGGACATATTTTCTTTTTCTCATCAATTTAGGTTTACCATAAACTGGCAGCAAAGATTCTGCCACATTGTCCTCAATATATTTTCCCTCTTCTAACTTTATCCACTTATCCACAATCAAAAAATATTTTTGTCCTAAAATATAAATAAATATTGCTAATAATTTGTCAAATAAATATTAGCTTTAGTTTATGAAATTACATTTATTTGTACTTAATTTAAAATTCTAAAATCGATTTAAAATTTGATGTTCACACTTGCATACCCATATAGTGTTGATGGTGGAGAGATATTATTAAAGGGCTTTTGTCTTTACTTGCTGCAATTAAACACTTATGTTTATGTAAAAGAAGGAGAGCATGGCAATTTTTTAAATCAAGCATTCTAACACAACAGAATCCTAAGATTTACTAATCTGACACTTATGTGCTGAGGAACAATGGTAGGAAAATATTAAAGATTTTTTAAAATTTTCTATAATTAAATTATTATGTTCCTTTAAGAGCAGAAAACTTTGTATGTACAGTGAAAGCACTGCAATTCATAACGTAATAGTCTCAACTCTGAGTTGAAGTGTTCCTGGCAGCATTTGTTGGCATCATATGGCATGATATATGCAGTACAAAGTGTGTGCATTGTGTGTTCAGAACCAAGGCCACAGTGAAGCCATGCTATGCAACATGGGAAAATGCCACCAGAAACACCTCAGATTCATTATATGCTTGTTTTGAATTAATTTTGGTTATTGCATGTTCATAAACATTTTATTGTTGCCAAATTTCTTGTGACCCCCCACATTTAGTTAAGCAACCTCACATGGGGTTGGGCTCCACAGTTTTAATAAGATTTTTATGACACCACCTTCATGATGAAAAACTGAAGAGTGTCAAAATCTTGTGAACTCAGTATTAAATCATGGGAGGTAAATGATTGCAGAAAAGAGACTGCATATTATATAGAGTAAGTTTTTTATTAATGTAAAATATTTTAGGTTTATCAGTCAGCAAATGCATTTTATTTTGTCCCTGTTAATTTGCATGCCAGTATAAAACTATTCTGTTGTAAAATATGTCTATATGTTTTTAGTTAAAAGCTGAACAAGAATACTACAATATTAAAAAGACAGATTTACAAATCACTTTATGTGCGTAGAACTTTCAAAATAAAATAGGAAATATTTTCATAGTTATTGAAAAAATTGAATAACCCAACCAATTACCACACTGGCACTTCAAAACCTTAATTCTGAAGAGGACAACAATCTTACAAAATGAACTATGTAAGCTCCCTCCAGGGGCTTCCGTCAAAAGAACAATTTAATGTGTAATATTTTCCAAAGGTAAGGTCCCTAACTTGAGACATTTCCTCCTTCCCAAAATTCTAATTTGTTAGTAGTGATTCTATAGTTCAGTTCTCTCTACTTTTGCTTAAATGAAAAGGAAATTTGTAAGTATCATAAAAATGCTGTATAATTATGATGAAACAAGTCAACGATACCCACACAACTCACCAAATAGGATTTTATGAATGTTTTTATTTAAAAACAAGACAATGCATAGATATGACAGATTCACAACTAGGAAAAGATGCAATTTAATCAAAGCCTTTCTGAAATTTGATTTGTTTGGTTTCACTCATCCATACAGAGGTAACATTTTTGTTAGCTAAATGTTAAGGCAAACTGATGCAGAGGATGTTACTTCATGTTAGGACACTGAACTTCAATGAGGTTGACAACAACAAGTACCTGATAACACTAAATAACAAATGGTTCCATTGATTTTCCTTATTTTCCATATTCAGAAATTATGAACTTGTATAGAATGTGGGAAGAATAATTCAATCGCAAAAAAACACACCCTAGAATGAGTCTTGTCATGAACACCTTGAAAATGAACTTCCTTCAACTACCCATTTAGTAGCAATTATTCAAAACCAGGCCTCCTGGAAGTGCATGGATGATACTAGTCAGGTCTTGGTCATAGGCAAGTACCTTGCATGCAAGCATTCTTGTAAAAAAGTCAAATATAGCAAGTGACCTAGTAACAGCAAAGGTTTATGAATCTAATGGGAATAAGGAATGGGACAGATCTAGAACCAAGATCAAAATATACTTATCTACTGGCCTCACGCTAACAAGAGATGATTTTAAATGAAAAATAAATTCTAAGATTTAAAACCAATGGGAAATACATCCATAGTCTAGCTCACCACCATCTCATAATAGAAAGGTTAATTGAGGGGCGGCTAGGTGGCACAGTCAACAGAGCCTTGGAGCCTTGGAGTCAGAAGGACCTGAGTTCAAATCCGACCTCAGACACTCTGCCCGAAAATTAGCCGTGTGACCTTGGGCAAGTCACTTAACCCCAATTGCCCTCCAAAAAATTTAAAAAAAACTGTAAAAAAAAACAGGTTAATTGATTTATCCAGTGGTACCCAACTCATAACTGGCAAAGCCAAGAAACATGCCTTCTGACTCTACGTCCAATGCTCTTTCTACTAAAGAAAGTAGAAAGTAACTACCAGTTTCTAGGTGCCACAGTAGATAGAACACTGGGCTTGGAATCAGTAAAGCTCATCCTCTTAACTTGAAATTCTGCCTCAGACACTGAGTAGTTGTGTGACCCTGGGGAATTACTGAACTCTGTTTGCCTCAGTTTCCTCATCTGTAAAATGAACTAGAGAAGGAAATGGCAAACTACTTCAGTATCTTTGCCAAGAAAACACCAAATGGGGTCACAGAGTCAAATGCAACTGAAGTGATTGAACAACAAACAACCATATCACTATCTATAAGTCTGATTGTAATATACTTATATTCACATGAGGAGGATGCGTGTGAATTTTATTGCTGAAATCAGACATGAGAGAGTATAAATAACATTAACTACAAGTGGTTACATTAAGTGTAACACACTGGAATCCTACTTCACTGGATGGCATTGTAAGAACTTCCAATTATGTGGACCTAGCAGGAATATAGTGAAAATAGCAAAAATACACTGAAAAATCCTAATTTTTTTTCCAAATGTAGAAAACTTTATTGACCTTGGCAATTAAAAATATATACCTTAAAATCCTCTGAAACTTTTCCTCCATCATCCTAAAAATACATATAAAGCTGTGTTCTCCATGGACAATCCTAGATTGCTGCATTTTAATGTTCATGGGTTTATGTTTAACAAGAAGGTAAAAACTGAAACATTCAATTTCCCCCATAATATTAGAAAATTTTAAAGGGGGTTACTGTATGACCAAAGCATGTGTATATATATATATATATGTATATATATATATATGTATATATATACATGTACATATATATATACATACAGACAGACAGACATATATATATATATATATATGTATGTATATATGTTAACAACTTCATCCAATACCCACCCATTCAAATAGAATGATTAACTCATGATAACTGCATGAATTCATCAAACTGCTAACCAATTGTATCTAGGACACACTTTATAATAATTATAAACCTAGACAGCATTGTATTCTAATGATCTGGCCAAGTTACATTTAGGGAATAAAGTAAAAGAAAGAGGGAGATGAAAGGAATAGAGAAAAGGGAGGAAATGATCTTAAACACTAAGGATACAAAGAAAGGCTTAAAAAAAAAGTCCCTGAACTCAAGGAAGATATTTTAATGGGGAGAGAAGATCTAAATCACTAAGCATGTTGAAGTTATGTGGTAGGAAGGGGGTGAGGGAGAGAACCAGGAAAACCCTCCTAAAGAGGGTAGAATTTGAATTTAGTTCTGAAGGAAGCAAAAAAGAAAACCTACACAATTGTAAGATTGAAGAAGGTGAGCTTTCCAGGCATGAGGCTGGAGGAGGGAGGGACAAGGCATGAGGAGGGAGGCACGGGGCAGGCAGTTCAAAGGCAAAGATGTGGGAGGTGGAGTGTTGTGTAAGGAACAATAACGCTGGACAACTTAGGTAGATCACAGAGTGATTGGAGGACAGTAATGTATAAAAAATAGAAAGATATGAAAGGAACAGTTTATCAAGAGATTCAAATTAAAAATAGGATTTTTGTATTTGATTCTGAAGAAAATAGGGAGCCACTAGAATTTACTGAGTGAGAAACAGAGAGTAAGAGAGAGACAGAGAGAGAGAGGGAGAGAGACAGAGACAGAGAGAGAGACAGAGAGACAGAGACAGAGAGAGAGACAGAGAGACAGAGACAGAGAGAGAGAGACAGAGAGACAGAGACAGAGAGAGACAGAGAGGGAGGGAGAGATGTTCAGACCCACTTGTTAGGAAAACAACCTTGGCAGTAGAGCAGATCATGGATTAAAATAAGGACACATAATATAAGGAGAGGAGTGAAAAGGTTATTCTAATAGTCTAGGTGAGAGGTGATAAAAGCCAGAATTAGAATGGTAACTATACGAGTGAGGAGAATTTAAATGTGAAATAGAAAAAAAAATGGCAACAGTTTCATTACATGTGAAAAGTGGAAGAAAGCCATAGAGAATGTCAGAGAATCTGCAGGCCTGGGCGATGCATAGGATGGTGGGACATTCAAAAGTAAGAAGGGAGATTTGGAAGGGGGAGATTTGGGGGAAAAAGAGAATGAGTTCTGTTTTGGCTATATTTAATTAGAAATGTTTGTGGGGCATTCAGTTTAAGACCTCCAAAAGGCAATTGGTGAATGTGGGGCTGAGGACTGGGACTGGCAACATAAATCTGGAAATCTTTCACTTAGAGATAATTGCACTCACAGGAGCTGATGAACTCTCTAAGATCCTTATTTCTCTCAAAGACCAGAAAAAGGTGAAGTTCAGTATATTAACTTCTGCAATTGTTCTAAATCCATCTTCAAAGTTACTAAACTATAAGTAGTTCAAACAAAATGGAATCTTTTCTTTACTTAGGCTTTACTCTGATAGCAAAAGATAATAGAAAATTAATTCTGAAGGAATGTCTTACTGATGTATCTCACAAATTAATCGAGTTCCTTATTTACTGATATATTTAATTGCTATAATTTTGAAATTATCATGAATGTGTGGTAATGGATAGAAGGAAACCATTTTCTGCTTTCCTTAGTTCTTTATGGAGAGGTAAAAACCATTAAAAAAAAACTTAATGTATTTACATATAATAAAGGCCAGTATATTGGATAAAGAATTCAATTTCACTTTGAAGAATTTTTCCTTACTCTTAAAATGCAGACTTTTAAATGATAGCTAATTAATCACATGTTGTACAAGACAAACCACTGTCCAAGTGGTTTTTAAATGCCATTTTTCACAAACAACCCAGTGGAATTAATTTTCATGCAGTTTAGTAACCCCTGCCCCTCTAAGATGCTGTTTCAGGCAGGTAAGCAGCCTAATCCAGTTGTGTTCATCTTTATTTTCTCATTCAAAGTAATATTATTTCTGTAGAAGTGTTCGTTGCACTAAAAAAAAAAGAAAACACAAATATTTTTACTGGTGTCTCCCAAAATATACACAACCACCAACATCTTTACTATAGTCATTTTTAAAAGCTTTCTTAAAAAAATGAAAGACCTTGGTAGATGAACAAAATTGACAAAAGTATAAAAAGAAAATCAAGAGGTCAAAAAGACAAGGGTGGTTAATGTCAATACAAGGTGAAGTCCCAGATCTAGTGTAGAATGAAACGGAAGCCTGGTGAATCAACCAAGAAGCAAAGATCTTAGGCACTAGAGATCAAAGTCAATTATTAAACAATCTCGATATTTGTGTCATTTTCTTAAATAAGTAACACTAATAACTTTAAAAAACACATTTTTTCAGTTCTTAAAAGCTCGAATTTTCAGACAAGTAATCAATCAAGGTTGCAAATAAAAAATTAAAATGATGCAGTTAATTTTCCTTACAATAGAATGGAATATTAGAGCTGATCATTGAAGATTATCATCTATTTGAACACACATATATAAATATATCTATAGATCTCAAGAGAGAAAGAGAGTGAGTGAGAGAGAGAGACAGAGACAGAGACAGAGACAGAGACAGAGACAGAGAGATGAAAACTTGGGGATTCAAAAGTAACTCATCCAAGGTCAAGTGTTGGATTTGGCCCTAGGTATTTTTACTCCTAGGCCAGTCCTGAATCCATTCTTTTATGCCATGCTGCCACAAATGAGTACCTAACAAACGAGCTAAAGTATAGTATTATTTGCTTGTAGCTCAAAGTAAAAATGAAAACATGGAGCAAAGAAAACCCACTGTGTCAAAACCATATACAGAAACTATTTTGTTGTTTACTCAAATGTCCAACTCTTTGTGAGCTAATTTGTGATTTTCTTGGCAAAGACAATGGAGTGGTTTGCCATCCCTTCTCCAGCTCATTTTACAGATGAGGAAGCTGAGGGAACCAAGGTCACACAGCTACTCAGTGTCTGAAGACAGATATAAACTTGGGAAGATGAGTCTTCCTCATTCCAGGTCTGGCACTCTACTGTAGATCATTAACAAAAAGATAATATGACCTACTTAAGGAAAAGTTTAAGAATTTATAAAATTCAGGACTTTAAGAATTTATAAAAGACTTACAAAAGGGAGCCAAAGTTAAATTTAAAAGTGACTCATAAGGTAATTACTAGGTAAATTAGAGGTAATCTCATTAGTATTGAGGGAGTCCAGGACAGACATTTCATATAGTTTGAGATGAGTCCTTGAGAGAAGCATACATTCCGATGACATTTACTTAAAACTCTGTGCATTAAACTGATAATCTTGCAAATCGGTTAATTTCAGTATGTGAGCTTGAAAATATATATGCTAAGAGAAAAATCATTAATTTTTTTATTATAAAATGCTTTTGTCAGGGAAAAGTAGCATGAATTCTTAGGTAGCCCGTTCATATTTTCAATGAATGAAAAATTGTAAACATGACAATGACGCCATGCACAATTATACTAAAAGAATAAGGTAGACAGTGACACTTTAGTCTTTCATTTGGAAACCAATCCAGTAAATTATAACATTCTTCAAAAATAATCCATTTTTGTCTCTTATTTAAAGATTGTGGCTAAGCAGTAGATAGAACCCTAAGCCTGGAGTCAGAAAAATCTAAGTTCCAGCCCTGCATCAGACACTTACTAGCTGTGTGACTTTGGACAAGTCACTTAACCCGTTTGCTCCTGTCTCCTCAACTATAAAATGAGGATAATAATATCAGTCTTTTTAAAGCCAGACTCTTGCCACTAAAGGTAATAAAGTAATAGTGTTCACTAATATAGCAGCTTAATGTTTACCCAGTAAGATGTGAAAGGCAATTAGCCTAATATCTGGAGGGTATTAGCTGCTACATAAATGGTAGCCATAATTATCATTACTATGACAATTGCAGCTTCTACTTCTCTTGCTCCTATATCTACTACAACTATTACTACTCCTACTATTAAACCTATTACTACTACTATGGCAACTACAATATATTATCAGCATATTTAGAGCTCTGCACTTAATATTACAAAAAAGTCATCCAATATTCCAGTGATCAGTTCTCCTATCTGAATCAACTTATGTCTCAGGGGCTCCTGCACTTCATTCTCCCAGAACCTCACCTAGGTGCTAAGAAGTCTCTTTAAAAATTTTGACCATTATTGATTAAAAAATGCAAATTAAAACAACCTTGAGATATTATTTTACACCTATCAAACTGGCTAAAATGTTTGAAGGGGAAAGTGACAAATGTTGGAGGGAATGTGGAAAAATTGGGACGCTAATTCACTGTTGGTGGATCTGTGAGCTGATCCAACCATTTTGGAGAGCAGCCTGTAATTATGCCCAAAGAGTTATTAAAATGCCTATACCCTTTGACTCAGCAATAAAACTAATTGGTCTATTTTCAAATATGATTAGGAAAAAAGGATAACAATGTATATGTTCTAAAATATTTATAGAAGCTTTCTTCATGGTGGCAAAGAAGTGGAAATTGTGGGGATGCCCACCATTTGGAGAATGGCTGAACAAGTTGTGGTGTATGTTTGTGAAGGAATGCTACTGTGCTATAAGAAATGATGAGCTTGATGATCTTAAAAAAAATAGACAAACTTGCAAGAAAAAATGAAGAGTGAGATGGCTGTGTGCTGTGACAGCAATATTGTTTTAAGAATAACTTTGAGTGGCTAAGTCATTTTGACTATTATAAATATCCAAACTAACTACAAAGGACTTCAGAAAGAAAGACATTATCTGTATTCAGAGAAAGAACTGCTACATAAAAGTATGCATAGAATGATGATGATGATGATGATGATGATGTGTATGTGTGTGTGTGTGTGTGTTTGTGTGTATGTGTGTGTGTAATGGTAGCTATCCCTAGGAGAGGGGAAAAAAGGGGTAAAAAAGAAATGTATAGAACTTGATTATGTCTTTAAGAGGCATTGCAAGTTGTACACAATAGATTTCCAGTTTCATGGGTGATCATCTTTTTTTCTTCTACTGTGCTATGGAAATGCTTACTTGATTTCAGAAATTAAAAATAAATAAAATTTAAAAAAAGAAAAAGAAAAAAAAGAAGACTTGAGAATATCAAATCCTTGCAATCAGAGACTGTTTCATCCTTTGCATTTGCATTCCCAACACCTAGTCCAGTGCCTATCACACAGTAGGAACTTAATAATACTTACTGATTGTTTATTGCTTGATTAATGGATATCTTTATTAGGATGCATTTTAGAGAAGCAGTCGGTCTATTTGCTAAATTATGTTTTCCAGGATTATTTTTTGAATTAAATTACACGTAAGACGTGAATTCAAAAAATGTTCATTGACATGAGCTGGAAGTCTCAAGCAGTAGAAAAGCAATCCCTCAGGCATAAAAGGAACTACTCTAAATTTTAGCTCTGTTAACAATTTTTTACCTTGAGAGAACTATTTTACTCGGTCTTACTTTTCTCATCTATAAAAAGAGAGGATGATACTCTAAGGCAGAGGTTCTCAACCTATGGGTTATGTTCAATTTGATTTTTTTGTGTGTGAACTTTTTTTGGAGGGCAGTTGGGGTTAAGTGACTTGCCCAAGGTCACACAGCTAGTTTTTGTGTTAAGTGTCTGAGGCCGGATTTGAACTCAGGTCCTTCCAGGGCCGGTGCTCTATTCACTGTGCCACCTACCTGCCCTGGTTATGTTCAATTTGTAACAATGAAATTACATCCTGCATATCAGATAGATTCACAACAGTAGCAAAATTACAGTTATGAAGTAGTAACGACAATAATTTTATGGTTGGGGGGTCACCACAACATGAGGAACTGTATTAAAGGGTCAAGGCATTCAGAAGTGATACTCCCTAACTTCAAGGAGTTTACAATCTAATAAAGGCATGAGATATATTAGAATTACTTTTAAAAGACACAAAAGCATAGGAATGGTAAAAAAGAGGGTGGGAAGATTTATAATGAAACTTTTTTTAAATCAGGAGATTCAAGATAGAGATAATTTTCCATATGATTTAGCCTTAAAAAAATAAAAGGTTATAGAATACTCAACACATTCTCCAAATTTGTCTTTTCTCTTACCAGGTGGTTCTGTGTTGGCTCCATGATGACTATCCATGTTAATATTCTCTGGATCTTCTGAAAGAATGAACATATGAGGCAGTCAGTCAAACCAGTCTCAAAACTCTCCCTCAATCTGAATAGCGCTTGTTTTGTTGTAAATAGAAAATATTTGTTTTTGTTATTCATGAATTTAAGTCATATTTGATTAAATAAAGTTTAATTTCTTTTCCCACAGATAAAACTGCAGTGAATGTATATCAACAATTGAAACCACTTGGCAAGGAGAACAGACAAGATTCATAAAGAGTCTTTTATACACACAGACATACATACACAGAGACCCACACACATATGTATGTGTGTGTGTGTATATGTATATATGCAGGTGTGTGTATCTCTGTCTCTATACACACATATATGTAGCCATTATTTCCAATAATACATGAAGGAGGCTAATAAGAGAAGCAAGACTATTTTGATATTTGAAGGTCTTTGGACTCACACTTATAGGTAAGTACAATGTGAAGTACACAGAAAACAAACATGGACTATGCACAAAAGACAATACTATCTGTAAGTTACATCAGTTATATGCCTGTGATTTGACTTATAAATTTTTTAATTGTTCAAATAGAAACTTCAGTCTACTTCCCTGACTGAATTACAGCAAATTCTTAAGTAGTATCATCTGAATTAATAATTAATAACTATGTCATGCAGTATGACATAGTAAAAAGAGTTGGGCTTTGGAGCTAATGTCAACCTGGAAAAATTCAGTACAGCTAGGCAATCTAAATAAAGGTTAGCATTAAAGCAGAGTTGAGGAATTGCAATCTGGGACAACATAATGCCTTATTCAGATAGGGATACCCTGGGAGGAATGGGAGATGGCACAGTCACAGATAAAAACAGGACAATGTATAGTCTGGATGCACAGAACATTTGAGCTGCAGAAGAGGAGTGTTGAGGAGCTACAGTAAAAGGGTTGCAGAAATGTCTGGGGGTGAGCTTGGCCGCGTGCTCCCTGAACAGGGCTGGTGGGAAAGTGTTCAACTATGTTGATTTTCTTGGGGACAGTTATAAGTTGCTGGTGAGACTTGAGTTTGACACTAGGAAGAAGATATGTACTGGTTGTGTGAGCCTGGACAGGTCACTCAACCTCTCAAAATCCCCAGGCAATTCTCTTAAGTCTATAATTTCAGAGAAAGTACCAACCTGCGTTTGTGGAGAGAGTGTTCTCACTTGGGAGATCCTTATATCAATGAAATCACAAGATCAGTCCAGGTCCTTGTCCATATTGTATTTTACATATATTGAAGTATTATTTTTTACAAAAAGCTTATATTAATTGTATAAAGGAACCTATTTTGATGAATTTTTATTCATATAAGCACCTAAAATAGCTACCCAAGTATATTTCCAGATTGTGTACTCCCTATGTTATAGGCTTCACCAAATGACAACTGGAGGAAAATTCATGAGGGGAACATTCCTGGTGTCCATGGGAATGGGGCCTGGGGAATTAGTTCTGGTCTTCTTTTCTTCCTGCTTCAAGCCTATCTCCACCTTCAAACAGAGTTGCTATGGTGGAAAACATAGAGATATATCCCTTCTCCCCAGGAGTTTTGTCTAATGAAAAACATGAGATAGTTAAGATGCATAGAGAAAAGGGCCCAAAATCTACTTGTTTTACACTTAAACAACTTTCCTTCTTTTTTTTTTCCTGGGCGGGGAGGGGAAGGAAAGGCAATTGAGGTTAAATGACTTGCTCAAGGTCACACAGCTAGTAAAGGTGGCAAGTGTCTGAGGCCAAATTTGAACTCAGGTCCTCTTGACTCCAGGGCTGCTACTCGGTACACTGCACCACCTAGCTGCCCCCAGACACAAATTTCAAAAACTTTGAAGCCATGGAGAAAGATTATACATATGTATATTAAATCAATAATTTGACATTCCTTCTGAGATAACTTCATTTGATTATAAGCCAATAGAACTAAATATTTAATGGTTAAAATAATTTAGTAATTCCTCTGTGACAAGATGGAACATTTACAGTGCATAAATACAACTCATCCAAAATAAAGAGATAATTCATGAAAGAATCACAGACTTAGAGCTGGAAAAACGAATTCAGTGGTCATGGCATCCAACTCTTTCATTTCACAGAGGGCTAAACTAAAATCCAAAGTGCTGCAAATTAAATGTGTGTATGTGTGTGTGTATGTATGTACGTATGTATGCAATATGTATATACATGCAGAGACACGCATATCACATACTCCTCTGAAATTCCTATGAAAATTCATGGGGATTATATGTCGAGTATCAGCTTTTATAAAGTCAAACTTCTGCCACTAAAGATGACAAAGTAATAATGTTCCCTTATATAGTGATTTAATGTTTACTATGTTCTTCCTAAAAAAAATTCTGAGGCTCATTGTATTAAGCATTATCCCCCATTTTATAGATGAAGAAAGAAATTCAGAGGAGTTAAATGATCTGTCTTTCATTACTAGCCTAGTAAGCGTTGGAGTTGGGATTTGAATTCAGGTCTCCTGACTCTAAATCTGGTACATTCCACATTACCTTTCATAAATATGTACCATATGTCCCTAAAATGAATTTTTTGGGGATCGAGGCAATTGGGGTTAAGTGACTTGCCCAAGGTCACACAGCTAGTAAGTATTAAGTGTCTGCAGCTGAATTTGAACTCAGGTCCTCTTGACTTCAGGTTGAATGTTCTCTCTACTGCACTACCAAGCTGCCCCTAAAATGAATTAAAAAAAAATCTGCAGTACTCAATACATTTAAATGTGTGACAGGATGAAAAAGAAATGGAAAATATGGAGGTGAAAGAAGAGAAATATGGAGATTTTCCTTCTAATGATATATCTGAAGATATCAAGTCCTATAAATTAAATAGAAATTTTGGAGAGAGTGGGCAAGAAAGTTAACTAAAAACCACTTCCAGAAAAACTCTTAAAGTTCTTCCATGCTACAGAGCAGACTGAGCTACAACTGACAAATGGTAAAATGGTTTTAATTGTCTTAAGTTCCTCCACGACATAAAAAAATATACTTAATGCCACAATTCCCCTCATTGCTACAAACCATAGAACCCTAAAATGAGGATGATGAGAGTTAACAATATTATAACACTTGTAGGTTTGCAAAATGCTGTATGAATAATATTTCATTTGACCCTCTTGGCAGCTTTTAGGACCTAGGAACTAGTATTATCTCAATTTTACAGATGAGGAAACTGAGGCAGACCTTTGTAGGGTGACAGAGCTAGTAAATACTTGAGACCATATTTGACTGAGATACTCTTAACTCTAGGTCTCACATTCTATCCACTATTCCACCTACCCATTCTCAGAAGAATCAAAAGTGAAGATGATTTGAATTGCAAAGAGGAAATATTGAGCATGTTATTCATGACAATTCTACTCATAACATAGTCAAAAGGATATAATCAATAAATGTTAGCAAGCAAGGAGGTGGGCAGATCCATACAGTAAATAAGGGATAAAATAAGTCCTTTGTGAAGGTTTCAGTGATGTCCAAAAACCCAGAGGGAAGTCTCTGGACTCATGAGTATATGTTTTAGAGAGAATTTATGGGAAGAAATGTACAAACATGACACAAGATAAGATGGTGTAAATGAGTTTAAAATGTGTGTGTGTGTGTGTATGAAGCATTCGTGTCAATAATATAAAAAATCCACTGAAATCTGAAGCATGTAATGATCAAAAATTAGGATGATGGCATCAAAAGGTAAATATGATTTTTTGGTTCCCACATACTGGTTGGCAAACTACTTGGGAATTTGCCAGTGGTTCAAGGGGTTCATGTTAAAGATTCTTTAATGGAACCTTAAGCAGTACATTGCAAAGAATGTTATGAGTAGTAATTTGGGTTACCGTGGGGTTTTACAACACATTTTTGTGGAGGAGGGGAGAGATTAAAAGAGTTTGTGAAAAACTCACACTGGGAACCACCAAACCACATGCATCCAGAATAACCTAATCTCCAATTTATAGTACAATTCAACAGTACTCAAAAGATGGAAGACAATGTAAAATCTTTATTTCACTGCTAATTCTTTAAATGAAAATACAAGTCAAACTTTTATTAGCTATTTCAGAAAAAAGCTGAACAAATTCACTGTCAGTAACAAAATCATTTAAAAAGAAAATTTCAACTGATTATAGGCTAGTAGAATTAAACATTTAGTGGTTAAAATACTTTAGTAATCCCTCTTTCACAAGATTAAACATTCATGGAGCAGCAATGCACCTCTTAACTAAAATACAAACATAATTCATGGGATCACGGATGTAAAACTGGAAGACAGATTTTAGGGGTCATCTAATCCAACCCCTTCATTTTAAAGAGGGCCAAACTAAGGTTCAAGGGGCGAACCATTAAGTGCAACTCTGGTCCTCACTTGCACTGAAGGACTTCAATGCTAACTGTTACAAAGTTCCAATAAAAAAAATTTACATGCACATATGCAAAGCTCAAATATATTTGTAAAAAATAAAGAAAGAAAAGTGCAGGAAGTCATATCTTTCGTTGGCCTTGGTGGTTAGCAGTTTTTCTAAAGGCATAAAACTACAGGGCATGTAAACAGGAAATTGATTTCTAAACCTGTGCAAATGTTGGCAACATAGCTCATTACTAAAAGAATTAACCTTTATTCAAACATAAGCATGTGGCTTGCACCCAAGAAGAGACTAACTGGCCTATGACAAAGCTACATCATAGAGAATTCATTTTTATTTAAATGAAAGTTATTAACCCCAATTTTCATCCGCAGATCATCAGGCAAACAAAAATGTTACACTTATGATTTCTACTATCTATCCTTATCAAAAAAGATATATCTATAGTAGAATTTAGTTTACA
>CM053600.1:14519773-14540911 GCA_028646575.1 Pseudocheirus occidentalis | reverse complement strand
GAAACTGTGAACATTGTACTAAATAAAGATTTGTAATGGAATAAACAGAGTGTTCACTAATACTGTGTAATCCGAATCTTAAAAGCTCCTCACAGTAGCATTCTCTCAGAAATCTACTGCTGATTGGCTTTACAAGGAGTAAGGAGATATGGAGGTAGACACAGTATGATTTAGCTGTAGATTGGCTATTTGTGTTAAGGGAAAGTGAAGAATCCCAGAAAATGCTGAGGTGATAAACCTGAGCAACAAATTACAAATGTGAATGGCAGTACTCTCAACAAAAATGGGGAAGTTTGGAAGAGGAGAGGGGAAGGCAGGGTAATTTGGGTTAGGTGACTTGCCCAAGGTCACACAGCTAGTAGATGTTAAGTGTCTGAGGTCAGATTTGAACTCAAGTACTCCTGGCCCCAGGGCCTGTAATCTATTCACTGTGCCACCTAACCCTCTCCTTTCCTTAATTTCTAATACCCACATTTTATTGCATAATCATAACACCCTGTGGTTTTGGTCCAAAAACTGGTTTGTAACATTTCATTGTGTAATCATCCCATTATGTAATTCTGTTCATCAGACCACTTAAAAAATAAATAGAGCAGCAACGTATTCACCAGTGGCATGTGGATATGCATTTATCTCTCAAACATTGTCAGCCTTGAGCCTAGGATTCTCTGTGCACATTCAATTTTAACATATATTTATGAATATTCTGTGCATCCTAATCTTGCATCAAAGACAGTTTAATAATAAATGATTTTTAATATGTAACATTTTCCACAAACACAATTTAAAGACAATATTTGATCCTAGACAGCAGGGTTATGTTCAATTTGTAAGAATGAAAATACATCTTGCACATCAGATAGATTCATAACAGTAGCAAAATTACAGTTATGAAGTAGCAATGAAAATCATTTTCTGGTTGGGGGTCACCACAACATGAAGAACTGTATTAAAGGGTCATGGCATTAGGCAGGTTGAGAACCATTGTGGAGTCAATTGGGAGCCACTGGAATTCACTGAGTAGGGGAATGACAGTGCTTTAGGAAAATCACTTTGGTAGGTAGTAGAGAATGGATAGAGGGAAAGGGCAAAATGAAATACATTTTAATACTGGCAGTTTTTTTCCCGTAAAACTTCACATAATGGTCACACCCCACTTTTTTGTTAAAAAAAAAAAAGAATAAAATTTGTGCTAATTTTGCAGTAAAATATGTATTTACCCCCAAACTCTGTCCCGGATATTCTTTTTTTCTCTTTATACTGTCATTTGGCGACTTCATTAGCTCCCTCAGGTTATGTTCTATATGCACATGACCCTGATTCCTATATCTAGACCTGATTTAATGATTCTTGAATACTAGTCCCACATCACTGACTACCTACTGGATGTGTCCTATAAGTCTCTCAAAGTCAACATGTTCAAGACAGAATTCACTATCTTCACTCAACCTTCTCTTCTTCCAAACTTCCCCATTCACAATTGTAACTTGTTGCTTACGTTTATCTCCTTGGCATTTTCTTGGCTTCTTCACTTTCTCTTAACTCAAATAGCCAATCTACGGCTAAATCATACTGTGTCTACCTCCATGTCTCCTTACTCTCATAGCCACTAGCCTATTTCACTCCTTCATCCTCTCTCACCTGGGCTATTACAATATCTTCCTAACTGATTTGTCATTCTGAAGTCCTTTCCCCCATCCATTCTCCACTAGCTACCAAAGTGATTTTCCTAAAACAGTCCAGTGGCTCCCAATTGACTCTAGGATGAAACATCATCTTTAAATTTTGTGTGTGTAAAATGTTAAATGTGCTATGAATAAATAAGTATTCACATATTAGGAGTATGTGCTCAACAGATTTTATGGATAGGAATGCATGATCAAAAGTTTGGAGACCAATAGTATAAGGGATAGACAGAATCAGGAAAATCTGAGTTCAAACTCCACATCTGACATAGTAGCTATATGACCCTGGCTTATGTATGACTATTTAATCTCTCAGTGCCCAGAAAACTCTCCTAAGGACATAAGTTGCAGAATAGTTGTCTGCCTACATTGGTAGAGGAAATTTCCTCATCTGGAATTCCTGATAGTAATAAAATAATTGCCCTCATCCAAAATGTTGCCCTTCCCAAGACAAATAAACCAACAACTCTGTTTCACAATGTTGTCATAAAGCTCAAGTGCAATAATGTAATGTACACCATCTTTTTATATTTTTGCTTTTTTGGAAGGGGGAAGGTAGGGCAATTGGGGTTAAGTGACTTGTCCAGGTCACGCAGCCGTCATACACAGGGCCTGAATCTAGCTTTGACTGATCTTTTCTTTCTCTTTTAATTTTATATTAAATTTTGTCTTATTTTCATACCTGTATTCTCTCTTTCCTCTTTCCCTCCTCCCTCCTAACTGCTCAAGGAAAACCTCTTTACAAAGCTGTATAGTCAAGTAAAACAATTTCCTGCATTGGTCAGCTTTAAAAAAAAAAGGATTCACTGTGCTTTCTGAGTCTTTCCAATTAGAGGTGGATATTATGCTTCATTAAGAGTTCTCTGAGGGGCGCTAGATGATTCAGTGAATAGAGCACTGGCCCTTGAGTGAGAAGGACCTGAGTTCAAATTCAGCCTCAGACACTTGACACAAAAACTAGCCATGTGACCTTGGGCAAGTCACTTAACCCCAATTACCCCCCCCTCCAAAAAGCAAAAAAGCAAAAAACAAACCTGGTTCTCTAGAATTGTGGTTGATCATATTTTTGAAGTGTTTCAAAGTTGTTTGTCTTTACCATATTGTTACTGGTGCATACATTCTTCTCCTAGTACTGCTTACTTTATTTTGCATTAATTCATATAAATTTCCCCAGGTTTTTCTGAAGAACAAAATAAAACAAAAACCCAACAAACATCCTCATTATTTCTTACAGCAAAATAACATTCCATTTTATATTCCATAACTTGTTCAGCAATTACCTAGTTGATGGGCATGCCCCCTTAGTTTCCGCTTCCTTGCCACCATAAAAAGGACGGTTATACACATTTTTGTGCATATTAATCACCTTTTTTCTTTGATTTCTTTGGGATCTAGACCTAGTGGTGATGCTGGTAGGTCAAAGGGCAGCTTGACTTGGTTCCAAGACCAATCTGCTCTCAGTTATGTGATATTTCTGTAGTTTTCAAAGACGTGTCATCTCAGAAAACTCTAGAATGTTTCAACAGGAAAGAACTTTAGAGAACATATAATCCAACTCCCTTATTTACTCTGTGTGTAAAAAACCTCAGGTCTCCAAAGGCTGTGATCTGCACAAGGTCAGGGTCTTGTGTCATTGGCGCTCTTTTCAGTGTGCAACTCTCTCAGGAGTCCTGCCCCCCTGGGTTTTTGCTTCCATGTCTATCACTTTGCTTCCTAGTTACCCATCTGCTATGGAGAAAGAAGGGAGGAAGCATGAGATAGTGAAAAAAGAAAAGACTTTGGTCAGAGAATCTAGGGTCTTATCCATTGTTAGCTATATTCATTTGCATTAAAGTACTATGTGACTACTTAACTTCTTAATGCTCAGACAATTCTCTTACCATAAGTTGCTTGTCTTCATAGGTAGAGGGAATTTCCCCAAGTGGAGTTCCCTTCATCAATGAAATAACACATCTGGCCTTCTTGCTCTTACCCATGATGCTGCTTTCCATAAGACAAGTAAGCCAACAACTCTGTTTCACAAAGTTACTATGAAAATCAAATGCAACACTGCCATGTAAACCAGCTTGGCAACGGGGTTTCATATGAATATGACTTATGTTATTCTTCTTATCCCTCTTGTCCTTCCCTCCAGCTGTTCAAAGCTGCTGGTCACTGAGGAAGGGTAGGCTAAGATGACAATGATGGATTATGTTTGCACTCATATATAAGAGGGGAGAGTTAGTCACTTTTCCAACATGTATGTGCAAAAAGGAAGGAGAAAGTAAGGGTCTGTGCGTCACTTAGATGGGGCTTCAAGAAAGAGGGGCATCTCTCCTTAGGGTAGCGATTCAGAGCACTAAGCCCACCCTCTGTCCCCAAATCCCATTTGAACTGGGTATGCTAGAGCCCTTGGGAGTAGGGTACAGGGGGAGAAGTTGGAATTATCTATGTTAGTTTGTCTTAATATGTGTAATGTGTGAGAAATGCTGGCAGTTTGGTATCCACAGATTCTATAAGAACAATGGGAATTTACATGTAGGAAGGCATAAATCTATAAAGAGAGGCCTGAGCTAGGCTGGTGCAGACCAGTTGGGGGACAGTCACTGACTTTTCATTAACATGAATGCTTAATGAGCAGGTTGGGAGAGTTGTAACCCAGAAGAGCTGGAGCCAGTCCCAGCTCTGAGGGGAGGAATGGTGCGAAAGTTTAATGAAACAGCATAAAAAGGGCTTGCCTTTCTGATCCTTTTTAGTCTTGTTTGAGTTGAAAAATACCCTTCATCCTTAATTTAGTAAGAAAATACAGACAGAGATGTCTTAGGATAAGAACAGGAGTTTATTCTCTTCCCCAGGAGAAGAGGGCAGTCTGCCCCATGCCTGGGCATGGGAGAGAAGGCATATTTCAAAGGGTAGAACCAGAATTTATCTTAGTCAAGCCCCCTTTCCCAGCTGTTTCGTCTCTCATTGGTAGAGAGGCATACCTTACCAAATTCTTCCCAACTGGGACAGCAAGAGAAGAGAGGGGGGAGGGTCCCACCAAGGCAGGAAAACAGACAAAGGAAGGTAAAAGTGATTGACAGCAGCCATGGAAGTGGGAGAGGGGAGGAAGGGAAGGTTAACAATCCCAGATTGAGAAGTTTTCCCTCATTCCACACAGTCTTTTCAGGGAGGCTACCCATTTATTCATTACAGAATAAATTTTGAAAAAAGATCATGAAACTTCCTGGATCCTCAACAAGTGTGGTTTATTCCCTAGACAGAGCACACAGATTATCATTTATAACAAACGGGAGGGTGTAACCTCTCCATCAACAAGTACTTTTCAAGAAAAAAGAAGACAGAGAGTCTGAGATCTAAATCTTATTTTTGCCAACCTACACCTGCTCCCTCCAATTTTCTGTCCACCCTCAAGCATACAACAATCAACAAACCAGATGTTTTGTGACCTGATGTCAGGGACACCCACTTTTATCTCAAATGTCAGAATGAGACTGTCAGGAGAATTAATTTGATGCTTTCTTTTTCACTTGTAACTTTATTCTTTTATACATAGTTTACATAGACTAGATATTGCATAAATGACACTTCAAAGGGCTAGAACATTAGTTTTCATTCTGATAAAATATTACAACTTATAAGGTGGAATCCTTATAAGTTAGTCACTTTTCCAAACCTAGATGGCTTGCTTCTAGGCTCAGAACTCCTTGGGCTTCAGATGTTTTTTTTTTTTCAAAGAGGAAAATTAGAGTGGTAGACATACAGATTTCTCAAGCTTATGGGGAGAAAAAAATGAGTTACTCTGGGTCACAATACCTATCTTCAAAGTCCCAGTCCTGTGATCTTTTCAAGTTAAAACTGAGTAAACAGTTTCAGTTAAAAGAAAATTCTTTACTAATCCTGTTTCCTAGCCTTATAATGATCCCAATTTCTCTCTCAAGAACTATGCTTTAAATTCTTCAACTTGTTATTAAGTTATGAAGACCATAAGGGCATACTACTGGAGGCTCTCAGAACAGGTACCAGAAATTCCCTAGAATAGTTATAGTGAAGATGGAGAGGAAGCCAAGAACTAGAAGAGTTACTTGAGAGTATGTGTGCTAGTACATATTTTTGGAAGGCCATCCAAAAGGCTGTGAGGTTTGAGGCTTGAACCAGAGCAGATGGTGGCACTGGGGATGAAACGAAAGTCACTTTCATGACAATCCCACTGAGGTTTACAGTGCTCACCTGAAAATTCTTTTTTTTTTTTTGAGAGGGGAAGGTTGGGCAATTGGGGTTAAGTGACTTGCCCAAGGTCACACAGCTAGTAAGTGTTAAGTGTCTGAGGCTGGATTTGAACTCAGGTCCTCCTGATTCCAGGGCCAGTATTCTATTCACTGCTCCACCTAGCTGCCCCCATCACCTGAAAATTCTTAAGGGTTTTGATTTAGAAAATAGAAATGCATTCAAATCCTCCCTCTAAAACACCATAGTACATTTGTTTTACAACTCTTGGGAATATGTATGTATGTATGTATGTATGTATACACAATATGTATAGACAGACATGCAGATACATATGTACACATAAATAGTAAGACTGAAGAAATATATGTAAACAAATATATGTATGTATAATATATAAATGAACATTTAAATAATACAATTTAGTAACAATAAATACATATTGTAACATATTATATATGCTACTCTTGAGAATATGTGTGTATGTATACATACCCAGTAAACATATGGAAGTACGTGTAAATACATATATACACAATAAATTGTAAGGTTCAATAAATATTGTATATATGTATATTTAAATAATAAAATTTAATGATAACAAATATCCAATCATATGTATATAATTAAATAATAACAAATATGTATATAACACATAACATGTGTGAACATCTCCCCTCCCCTCCCCTCCCCCCATGTATATATACGTAAAACTCCAGTTGACTTTACTGGCAAATCACTTTGGGATTTGATACAAGAAAACACTGAAAAGCTTATAAGTTGCTTCCAACACTATGACTAATTGACAAAGCATCAACTGTGTGGGGAATTCCTAGAGAAGAAACTTCCTTTCTGAGAACCTTCCCGAGGGAAATCAGCATTTCCCCCTTCCATGGGTTTTGGCTGGAGCTCAACTCTTAAGATGTGTTTGAAAAGCCTTCTGAATATGAATGACAATTTCCTGGGCCCGATAGGTGATAGGATAAGGAGGTGGAAGGTAGCTGTGGAAAGAACACTGAATTTGGAGTCAGAGAGGACCTGGATTTAAATTCTGCTTCTCTAATATACTACCTTTGAGACCTTGGACAATCCATTCAGGGTTCACGGTTTCCTCATCTGAAAGAAGGGTTTCATAGATAATCTTTAAGGTTTTTTCCAGCTCTAAATCCCATAACTCAATTCCAGAGACTTAATTCTTTACCGTGGGATTTTAAATAGCTGATGTTTTTTGCCCCAGGGAATAGGTTTCTTCACATCTGGGTGCCTTAAGCCTCAGTTTCTGTGTGGCTCTGTTTTCCTCATATGGCCCTGGGAGCTACCACATGCTCACAGCTAGGGGAACATTGAGTCTAAAGCACCCAGCAGCAATCTTGAGAATTCAAGGGCAAAGTCTTTGAATCCAAGTTGGTCCTAAGTGAGCAGAACAGAGAATTGTTTGGGTAGGATTATTGAAGGGACTCTGAAATTCCAACGCATGGCAAAGGACGGCTGCCACTAGCCTTTGATTTAAGCCATTCTGCTTTTAAATAACACCTGTTTAAAATCTCCTTAATCAAAACACTGGGAGACTGGGAGATTGAGTTACTAAGACGGCTTGAATGTTTTTTCTGATTTGTGGATTTCATACATTGACACCAACCTTCAAGGAATATATGGGCTAAGTGTGCTTGAGGCCCAACCTCAAAGGACTTTTCTATAGGGGCAGGAAATTAGGAATAAGTGCTACTGGGTACAGTCTAGACAATCAGGACTGGATTAGATCTGACCTAAATTTCTATGACTGTCCACTTCCCTATATATTTTACCTCAGAAGCTTTCCCATTATTAAGTTGCTTTAAACAGAAGTCACAGTGAAGGGGTTAGGGTTGCTCTGGAGACCCCAAAATACCAACATGCTGGGTCCTGCCGAATGAATTAGACTCAAGTGTTCTCAGGCTAAGAAAAATAAAGTTTATTAAAAGTTCGATATATGGAGTAAACTCTTAGGGAGCCTAGGTATCTGTGATGCTTGCACTGGGCAAGCAGGCCAGAGCAAGTCTGTGCTAGGTCATTCTATGGTGCTCTCACACCACATGGAGAAAAGATGGGGTCTTATGTACAGAGGAATCTAGGAGTGGTCTAGAGGAGGAGTTTGGGGAGGGTCTTCAGGAGGAGTCAATGAGGTCAATGCAAGAGTGGATTGAGATTTTGATGGGCTCAAGGATGGAAAGCAGATGGACACTGGAGGGCCAGGCTAGTAACAGAGGTTTGGGCCCAACCACAAAGAAAACTTATGGACTCTGCAAATGCCTCATCAAGTGGGAAGATTCAATCAGACTTCAAGGGTTTCCCAGCCATGTACCTCAAAGATTCAAGGAGAGCTCAGGGGGGCTCCCAGAGCCTGCACCTCATGGACAGTACAATTAGTTGCCAATCAAGCCCACTGTTTGTTTCTTTTCTTTCTTTTTTTTTTTGGAGGGGGGAAGGCAAGGCAATTGGGGTTAAGTGACTTGCCCAAGGTCACATGGGCTATTAAGTGTTAGGTGTCTGAGGTCACATTTGAACTCAGGTCCTCCTTACCCCAGGGCCATTTCCAAAGAATAGAAGGCACCTAGCCTCCCCCCCCCCCCACCCAATGTTTGTTTCTTACTGTAAGTCAGTGTCTCAGGGTCATCTCCTGTCTCCTGCTAGCACCAGGTATTGTCTGATTTCTCTTCTGCCATCATACCCCATTTTCTCTCTACTGAAATGACAATACCACTCTAAAAGAGGAGGTGAAATGGGTCTGGAAGCTACTTGGAGGCAGAGGATCTTCTATTGCCCCTTTAACATTCTAGTTCTAAAGCCATCTCCCAATACTCAACTCTTCTGCTAAGGAGTAAAACCACTGTGGGAAACAGATGGGAGGAATTTTGTTTCTGCATAATTAAAAGTGCTCCTCTCTTTGAAAGCAGAATGTGGGGCGGAGGTGACTGGTTCTAATCAGAGCTGTGATCTAGCAGGGCAGGGCTTCTGATCAGGTAGCTTAGAGGCTAGTACACGTGCTTGCTGAGCAGATTGACAGGACATGACATGAGAAGTTAAAGAGGCTGCACCCAGGCAATGGAGAACAAACAAGGTGGGAAATTCGAGTGGAAGCAGTATCAAAGAGCTCACATTTGTCTGAGTCAGTGTACTCCATTAAGGGAGCCACCCATTTATTCAGAAAGAATTAACATAAAATAAATGCCATGAAAACCTTCCTGGCTTCCCAATGAATATTGTTTATTCCTAGACTAAACTTATTTCTCACACCAGCATGGTTTAGAGGAGTTTAGAAGTTTAGAACCTTCACACTTCTGTTCTTGAGTCTAATTCATTAAATTAGATTTAATTTATCTCAAAAACTCAAGGAGAGCTCAAGGGGGGGGGGGTCCTAGGACCTGCACCTCATCAAAACTCCAGGTGTGAGCAAATAATTTGTAGAGGGACCAGATGGAGCTTTCCTGGTACTTCTGAAATCCCAGACTTCTGACTGATTTACACAATAGGCTCTCAAATGCTGGTTGACAAAATGGCTGATTCCTTCCCTTTTAAGGAAGAGAATAAACTATACCTCTTAAAGGTTTGTCAGTCCCCTTGTACTTCCCCTTCCCCCTCGCCCCTTAGCAATCTTTTTAGTCTGGGTCTTTTTGCAAAGTAAATAGTAAAATTTTGCAATTTTATCACCAGAAATCTCAAATACTATCAAAAATCACTACCTTCACAAACAATATGCTCTTTGGCTCTAAACAGATTAAAACTAATATTTTGCTAAAGATAAGTCACTTGACTCCATAAACCTTCATTATTCCCAGATCTCTGGGCTGTGTGAGAAAAACTCACAAATAAAGAAGAGACAGTTCCTGATCTCCCACTTCCTTTTTTTTCTTTTTTTTCCGTTTAAAGCTATACCTTTTGTTTTTAGAATACCTTCTTTTTCAAATATAACCCTTCCCCTAACCCTGCATAACAAAGAAAGGGGGGAGGGAGTTCTCCTGTTTAAGAGAACATTCTACCAGAGGAATTCATGAATTGGTAGATAGCTGAAATCCTGTTTTTTTTACAATTTGATTTTCACCTCAACCAGATTTTACTAAGTGCGCTCTCTGTGACAAGAACTGTAATAAATATGTATCCAAGCCAACTAGACAGTTTGTACTCTCAAAAAGCTCACATTTTAATAGAAAAAGGCAATGCTCTAGTGAAGTTTTTTTCAGCATGAAGGAGATTTGGTTGTGTTTGTAGGCAGTAGAAAAGCCACTAGTAGATAAGGAGAGATTTAAGATTCGTTAGAGGTGGTATGAGAGAGGTAGTTAAACATTTTGCTGGTAAGGCTAACATTTCTACCAGGGTCTCTGAATAGGAGAAAGCTTGAGGCAGTGAGGGGGAAACAGGCCAATCAAAATTCTTTGTTTTGAATTATCTGGTTAGGTAATTTACCCATTACAGATCCAATCAGTAAAGTCTTTCTCTAATGTATTGTCCTGGTGTAGATGTGACCTTGAATCCTGTGCAGTGAAACACAAGTTATGGAAGGCCCCAGCAAGCTGGAAAGTCTTTGAACATCAGTCCTGAGATAGGCTGAATGTCTCTTGTTTAAGGACCACCAGCTCTGCTAGGCTCAGAGCATCAAGTCGGCTTCAGAGGGATAAATTTTGCCCCCTTCTCCACCCCCAAAAGCCATCCACTAAGTCAGGGTGGGAAACCTGTGGCCTCGAGGCCACAGGTGGTCCTCTAGGTCCTCCAGTGTGACCCTTTGGTTGAATCCAAACCAAAGGGCCACACTTGAGGACTTAGAGGGCCACATGTGACCTCAACGCCTCAGGTTCCCCACCCTTGTACTAAGTAAGTTCTAGGGGAGTTGTTCGGTTTTGAAATAGTGCCTTCAACAATGAAATCACAGATCCTGGAAATGTGAAAGTGGTCAATTGGGAAACTTCTGTTATTTCTTCTAGAATGGCTTCTAGGCCCACTGCTAGCCATTTGTTTTGTTTTATTTTGTTTTGAGATTGGGTCTCCCTATCTCACCTGAGCTTCTCACAGAACTAATCCCTGTGGGAACTGATCCCCTTACCCACCCTTTCCTTTCCCTTCCCTGTGGTGGTGTTTGAAGAGGCTAAAGAAAGAGGGTATTGACCTGCTCACCCAGGTCAGGGATGAGGCAGGCTTAGTCTCCTATGCTAATCAGCAAGGGGATCAGTTCCTACAGGGGATCAGTTTTATGAGTAGCCTGGGTGAGAAAGGGAGACTCAGTCTCAAAAGAAAAACAAAAAAAATACAAAAAACCAAATCATTAGAAGAAATAGCAGAGGTTTCCCCAACTAGCCACACTGATATTTCCAGGATCTGTGATTTCAGGATCAAAGGTACTCTCTCAAAACAGAACAACTCCCCTAGAGCTTAGTAGATGGACTTTGGGGATGGAGGAAGGGGGAAAATTCATCCCTCTGACACCTGGGTTTAGCAGAGCTGGTGGTCTTTAAACAAGAGACATTCAACCTACCACAGGGCCCATGTTCAGAAGCCTTTCCAACTTGATAGCCTTCCATAGCTTGGATCCAAGGTCACATTCACATGAGGATGAGACATTAGAGAAAGATTTTACTCACTGGCTCTATAAAGGGTGTATTGCCAGATTTGCTGAAGTTCACCAAAGCTTAGAACTCTCAAGATTAAGTGATCCACCAGTCTCACCTCCTTCAATAACAGAGATTACAGGCGGTACCAGCCCTGTCTATGACCGAGTGCTTCAACTTGTCTAAGTTTAGTGATGTGGAGGTGATAGACCAGGGATAGGATAGATTGGTTGTTGTTGGCTCAGTGAGAACGTTGGGACATTGGTCTCCCAGAATGCTCCTCATTTTCTCTTGTGTAGGGTCATAAACTCACATCATTCCCCATAATCTTTCCTATAACCTTTGAGGGTGAGAGTATATGTGTTGGGAGATGAGTACTTTGGGATTGTCCTCCCAGTGCCTACAAAACCAAATATTGAAAGAATAAGTGGGATAAAGCTTTGCGGATATGCAGGTTTGCTGAAACTTTTCCTCTCTTATTCTCACTATTTGGACAAAAAAACTATAATCAAAAGGTGGGGTAGGAGTCCAACTACAGATTTTACTTTATTCACATAATCCTGAGCAATATTTCATATCATTCCTAGAGCTTAAATTCAGAACCCAGCCAGCACAGTAGTGCCATGGTCAGATAGAAGTTTAAGGTGGAGGAGTTTGAGCATTTTCAAGTTGTGTTCTGGAGACTAGTAGCCTACTGTAGATTGTTAGGAAAACCATTCTCTGCAGGTTCTAGAGCTGAGGCTCATCATAGGATCATAGATTTATCTAGAAGAGAGCTTAGAGGCAAACTAGTCCGTTTTTCTCATTTTACAAATGAGGAAAATGGGGCTCAGAGAGGTCTCATGATTTATCCAAGGTCCCATAGGTAGTAAACTTTGGAGATGTGATTTGAACTCAAGTCTTTGATTCTAGTCCTTTCTAGATGGCACTGTAAATATATGGAATTTACATTTGTCAAGCTATGAATTTACACTTTTAGTCGCAGACCCATTTCTCTTAGTGGGCCCCATTTTTCCAGATAAAGAATAATGTTGTGTCTGTAGGAAAAAAAAAAGTTTGAGAAACACAGAACGAAAATTGTTGACAGGATCACTTGAATGGTGGCTGGAATGAAGAACCACCTGCTGGTCAGTATTAGTATTGCACTGATTTTTTTCCATAACTAATCACATTGTTAGTTTTAGGATGAGCTTTAAGGCATCACACGCCTCCTACACCGGTGTCACATTAAAATTGTGCTAATTTAGATGTCATTGAAGCAAGCACTGCCAAGCTTTATCTTGCACGCCTAACTTGGATTACCCTCTTGGTTTGCCTTCCAAAAGCTGGTGTTCCCACTGCCTTATTTACTCAAGTCTGGGTAGGCTTAGACACGGATTAGGCAGCACAGAGTAATGGAAGGAAAACTGGCCTTGAAGCCAGCAAAGACTAGGTTCAAGTCTTAACTTCTCTGGCACAGACAGAGGACAAATCACAGGGCCTGAGGCAACTCTCTGAGATACTAAACTATGTAGAAATACTGACTGACCTATGCCGGCAGAATGAGTTTTCTTACTTCGAAGTTCTCTATGAAAATGAAATAACAGGCCCAGTCTTGGAAGACCTGAGTTCAAATCTAGCCTCAGGGCTCTGTGGCCCTGGGCAAATCATTAAAACGGTCCCAGCCTCAGTTTCCTCAACTGTAAAATGAGCATAACAACAATAGTACCATCCTCCCAGGATTATTACGAGGATCAAATGAGATTTTTTATATATATATATATATATATATATATATATATACATACACACATATATAAATATAATATGTATGTATTATATATAAAATATATTACTTTATTAAATTATGTTATTTATCAATATATTAAGATTAACAATACAATCAATAATATAATAATTATCCATATAACATTATTAATCATATTAATATATTATTTATTATATAATATGTATAACTTTTTTTTTGGAGGGCAACTGGGGTTAAGTGACTTACCCAAAGTCACACAGCTAGTAAGCGTGTCAAGTGTCTGCGGCCGTATTTGAACTCATGTCTTCCTGACTCTAGGGCTGGTGATCTATTCACTGCACCACCTAGCTGCCCCTCAAATGAGCTAATATTTGTAAAGGGCTTAGCACAGTGCCTAGGATATAAGGGGCACTTCAATAAATTCTAGTTGCCTCACTCTTTCTATCTTTTGACTCTTGACTGCCTCTCTGGCCTTCAAACTAACTTCCTAACAGAGCCCTTCTTGCTACATTATCCACATTTTTTCCCCTTGACCTAATTTCTGGGTAGATGTACTCTGATTGTCTGCCCCTCTACTTCTCTGCCCTGTTGCTGACTGCTGGCCTCACCATTGAGACCTACATAATAATAACAATAAAATTGCTGTGATAACATAATAACAGCAACACCATAATAATAACATCATGTACATGGGAGGGATTACATCTCAGGTAATAGCTAGGTGATGTCGTGAGCCTGGAAGACTTATCTTCCTGAGTTCGAATCTGGCCTCAGGTACTTTCTAGGAGTATGACCTTGGGCAAGTCACTTAACTCTCTTTGCCTCAGTTTCTTCGTCTGAAAATGAGCCGATGGCATAGGTGAACTATTCCAGTATCTCTGCCAAGAAAACCTGAAATGTGGTCATGATGAATCAGACAGGCTGAAGAGGACTCAACAGACATGTCAGGTGCTTTGCAATTATTATCTTTAATCCTCTGAAAATTATTATCTTTAATCCTCTAAATAACTAATTATCTAATCCTTACAACAACCCTGGGAAGTGGATAATATAATTATCTCCATTTTACAGATGGGGAAACTGAGGCAGAGATTTGCCCAGGGCTACAGAGCTAGTAAGTTTCTGAGGCCAGATTTGAGCCCAACTATGTGAATCCTGAATCCATACCCATTGCTTTATCTACTTAGTTGGCCTATTCTTTACGTGGCTGGCTTTTCTGGTCCCTGCATTACCAGATCTTGAGTAGTTGTAACAGCAATGCTACTTGCAGTTGCCGTGGGGGTGTAAGATCAATAACACCAGGGCACAGGAGAGCCGCTGCTGACATGGGTTTTTTTTTTTATCTACTTTTCTAAAGAAAAGCAACTCAAAAGGGGTCAATAATCTTACTTTGATCAAACATATATATATCTATATATCTATATATCTATATATAATTCACTCAGTTCAGGGTCAAAAGTCAGCACCTTGAACTTCAGAGAAAATAAAAACAGAAATTACAGGCAAAAATAGTAGCATAAAGACCAACAGACAGGGCTTCTAACCGTCTGATCAAATAATACATACATCACAGATCAACAGGCAGATCCAACTGTCTGACCATTACATATATACATAGTCGCCAGAAAGAGAAGCACCAGCATCTGGATTTTCAAAGCTGGGGGGACATGGGGTAGTCACAGGGGGAGGGGGCTCCTTAATGTCTTCCCAGAGTCTCATCTGACTGTATCACATGAACACTCTTCCCATGAGTAAAATGCTAACCTCAGAGTATATCTACATTTTTTCAGGGTCAGAGGGCATCACAACTCTCGTGATCCACTGCCTAATTACAAAGTAATAAAAGGGGTGGGTAGGGGGGCTAGGTGGTGCAGTGAATAGAGCACCGGCCCTGGAGTCAGGAGGACCTGAGTTCAAATCTGACCTCAGACACTTAACACAAAAACTAGCCGTGTGACCTTGGGCAAGTCACTTAACCGCCAACTGCCCTCCAAAAAACAAAAATAAAAGGGGTGGGCCTTCCTGCAAAAACAAGCTTCCTGTAATCAAGCTTCTCTTCTTGGGCTCCACATGAGGCTTATTAATATATTTGCTTTTTGGCAGGGGGAAGGTAGGGCAATTGGGATTAAGTGACTTGCCCGAGGTCATATAACTAGTTTTTGTGTTAAGTGTCTGGAGCTAGATTTGAACTCAGGTCTTCCTGATGCCAGGGCTACTAATCTATTCACTGTGCCACCAGCCCCCTCTCAAGCTGATATTTTAAGGTGTAATATGCAATTTATTTCAGTTTAGGATTTTCCCACTGTATAACAAAAATAGTTTAATTGTAGTTTGTATATATTTTTTTCTAAAACAAAATTATAAATAACGTTCAGTTTTATCTAACTCTTTGTGTGTGACTCCATTTGGGGTTTTCTTGACAAACATATTAAAGTGCTTTGGCATTTCCTTCTCCAGCTTATTTTGTAGATGAGAAAACTGAGGCAAACAGGGTTAGGTGACTTGCTCAGGGTCACACAGCTAATAAGTGTCTGAGGCTAGATTTGATGGGAAACTGAGTCTTCCTGAGTTCAGGCCCAGTATTCTATCCACTCCACTACCTAATAGAGTGGATTAATTTAAAGTATATGCAGGCAAGTATGTATTGGAAGCAGGCCTTGAACCGGCATCTTCCTGACTGTGAGGCTGAACTCTCTAGCCATTACACCATCCTACCTAGCATAAACACAAAGAAAAATTGGAAGTACCGCCAAATTTGAGGAGAAATGACTATAGGTAAATTATCACACAGAATGTCATAATTATGTTGTCTAACATAGATAGTCCTTTCTTCTTTCTACTCTTCCTCCTCTTCTCCCTCTGTCCCGTACCCTTACATGTGTCTGCTCTTTCCGAAGGAATATAATTTTTTCTTCACTTATGCTTTGCGGGGTGTGTTGGAGTGGCAATGAGGTAGATTTTTTTTCTTCCCTCTTTATTCATGCTGTCATTATTTGTTTTTCATGTGATTTTCATTTATGACTTTCTTGAAGTATAGTTCTGGAAAACCAGGCTTTGAAAAAGTCCATTCTGATCCAAATGGAGCTTTGCCTTTAAATCCAAATCACTCTGACTTTCACCACTGATTGGCCAATTACTATTGGTCCTGATGCAAGCTTCCCTAGCTCTTAGTTCAGTTTTTTTAAAGATGGGGGAAGGGAAGACAATTGGGATTAAGTGATTTACCCAAGATCACATAGTCTGAGGTTAAATTTGAACTCGGGTCCTCCTGATTCCTGGGCTGGTGGTCTATTCACTGTACCTCCTAGCTGCTCCTTAGTTTGGATTTTGACAGTTCAGGGTATAAATAGCAATTGTTCCTGTTCTAGTCAGAAACCCTGATTATGGGAGGGATCTTGATGGATCCTACCTTGATTGATTCTTTTGTGAAGGCAGATTAGGCCATCTTTTGTTTCAATTTTCTTTCTTTTTAATTAGTTTATTTTGCCTCAATTCTTATTTAATCACTTAGTGAGTGTTGCCACAGACAAATAGACCAGAGAAGGTCTGGCCAAGGACCCCCACTGTATTTAGGGTCTTCACCAGTCTTCCAGTATCCATGTCCAAATCTCTGTTACTCTCAACCTAGCCTAGCCCTCCTGGTCTGTTATTTCTAGGTAGCCTTCACTTACTTCCCACCCTTAATCCCATTCTCTTGGTTTGTAGAGTCTGACCTCTAGACACCCCAGTCCCATCAAGATCCTTCTTAGACTCTTCCTCAAGACTGTTCCTAGACCTGTCCTCCTCCCATAATCTTTCTGTATATAAGACCCATCCTGTTTCCATGAAGGTGCTGAGATTCCTTAAGAGTTTAGCCAATGGTAAGATTTCTTAAGAGTCTGACCAATATGGCAGATTTTTAATAAACTTTGGTTTTGGGGGTTTTTTTGGCTGAGAAAACACTTTAGTCAAATTCATTTTGTCAGGACCCAGCATGTCACTTTCTTGTAGTATCTAGCACCCCTAAACCTCAACACCTGTAATAGTCAAAGTGGTTCTCTCTCTATGTCTTTCTGTCTGTCTGTCTGTCTCTGTATGTCTTTCTATTTCACTCTCTTTGTCTCGATCTCTGTCTTTTTCTGTCTCTGTATATCTGTCTCTCTGTTTTACTCTCTTTGTCTCTGTCTCTGTCTCTCACTCTTTCTGACTCTTTCTGTCTCTGTCTCTCTGTTTCTCCTTTCTCACTACCCCCTTTCTCCTTTTCTCCTTCCAGGGGGATCTGTTTCTTTTCTGGTAGCTCTTCTGAGCTACTGACACAGTCTTAAGTTCTTTCAGCAAAAATAGACACCCTAAGGCTGAGATCTTTAGAGCTTTCCCAGGTCTGCCACCTTGGCTGGGCTCTGAAGTGATTCCACCTCTCAGGTAGCAGGTGCCAGTTGAAGTTCTGAAGTTTGTTGCTAGACCCAACTAGAGGTTTTCTCTGAGCCCTAGATTGGGCTATGCTCAGCTATACTCCAAACTCAATCTGTCTAAACCTTAAACTAAGCATTGCTGAACTCAGCTTTAGGGGATGTGTGTGTGGAATAAGTCTGGAAAGGTAGGTGGGCACCATATTATGGAGGTTCTTAAACACCAAGCTTAGGAATTTTTATTTTATTCTATAGGCAATAGGAGGCCCCTGAAGGCTTTTGAGAAGAGGATGGCCAAAATTATGCAATCAGAAAATTGTTTTGGCAGCTGCAAAAAGAATGAATTTAGGAGAGAGAAATTTGAGTTTAGGAGACTATTTAGGAAGCTACCATCTAGGGAACACATCCCAATTGTCTAAATTGGGTGGTAACAGTGTGCAGAAGGAAAGATGGCTGGAAATGAAATGCTTAAATGTTGGCAGTTAAAATGCTTACTAGGTAGCACAAAAAATAGGTAAGACTATATTAGATTACTCATTGTGGACTAAGAAGAATAAATGCAAATGGGGTAGAGGAAAGAATGGGCTGGAATTGTCAGGGCAGAGTTTTCTGAAGGAGGGGGTCTTGAAGTAGACTTCAAGAATTTGTTACAAATAGGTTTTGAGAAGGATTATTTGGAGAACATTCCTGTTATAGGCAGATGGGTTTTTGTAGCCGGGAGGATCGTGGGATCATTGATTGGCAGCATTGAACAATTTCCCAAATGCAATTTAGCTTACTTCCTTAAAGTTTTTTAGATTCCAGGCCCAACTCATTGTACATTTGTAGTGCATGTCCCAGACATATGTGCTCATGTAATCACTTAATGGACTATAAATATAATTACATGCCATAGTTATTTTTTTAACCCTTTGATTTTTCTTATGCCAAAATTGGGCCTATCCCTAGACAAGATGAAGTGGAAAAGGTTCTTTTGTACAAAAAAATATATATAGCCACTTGTAATGGTAATGGTAATTTGAAGATCTTCCCTGCCTCTTAATGGGCTGAATGTAATCACATGGAGCCTGAGGTGGGAGGAGTTTACTGAAAGATAGAGTAGCTTCCACAGGAAACTGGGAGTCAAAGGAGTTAGAGCTAGAGGGAAGAGAGGACACACCCAGGGAGACAGCAAGGCTTATGAGTGTTGGCTTGTTGGAAGGCTAAAGGATGGAGTGGCTCTCTGCTTTACTCTCTTTGTCTCTGTCTCTGAGGAAGTAGGGGTATGGTTGGGTAACTGTTGCCATTCCACTCAGTTTTCCTTTTGGGTAACAGTATAATCTATAATTTTCCTCTGTTTAAGTATCTTATCCTTATTGAAAAGTCTTATATAAATATAAAATGTGGTGTTCAAATATCATGTATTCAGCTTTTTGGTTTTGAAATTCAGTTTTCTGGTGTCTGATTAATATTTTGCTTCTGTCCTCTAAATGGAGAGTCTGTTATATTTTGTGATTGAAAACTCTATTTTGTGATTGAGAACTATACTGGAATGTTGCCATTGGCACTGTGACTATTATATTGGTGCCACACAATTCTTTTTTGTCGTGACAAAAATTGGAAAGTGAGGTGATGCCTATCAATTGAGAAATCACGGAATAAGTTGTGGGATGTGAATGTGATAGAATACAGTTATACTTTCCACATCATGGGGGTTAGGAGCACAGTGCCCTTGTGATCTGGGAACTCTAAATCAGTGGTTCTCAACCTTCCTAATGCTGTGACCCTTTAATACAGTTCCTCATGTTGTGGTGACCCCCAACCATAACATTATTTTTGTTGCTACTTCATAACTGTAATTTTGCTACTGTTATGTATCTATCTGATATGCAGGATGTATTTTCATTGTTACAAACTGAATATAACCCACAAGTTGAGAACCATTGCTCTAAATAAAATTTTTTTGTTCCTCCCTTCAAACCAGGGAAGACTGAATTTTTTCCCCATTTTTCTTTTATGGAGTGTTTGCAATATCTTAGGTATTATGTTAGGTTATATTATACAATACTATAGTATATGTTGTGCATTTCCGAGTTTCTAAATGTTTTCTGTGTCATTTGCTGGCCTTCATGTATCATCTGCAACTTCTGCAAAAGTCCCCCCAAATTCTCATTTTTTTTCTTATGCCAGCCCATGATATACTGAACCTGCTGTGGGGAAAATCACAACGTGGAAGGGGTAATGATACTATTATGCTGCAAGAAACGAGACATAGATTATTTAAGCAAGATATTCAAAGACGTATACGATCTGATAGAGAGTGATGTAAGCAGAACCAGAAGGAAAATTGATGCAATAAGATTCTCAGTTATGAGGCACTTAATAGATGCTTACTGCTTGATTAGATTAGGGAGCTCTTTGAAGAGGCTCTGCAATGTAATGTTCTGAGGTTTGATGTAATCAGCTCAGTATCTCCCACACCTAGGAGCATTTAGAGGACCTGACTATCTATGAGAAATTTGTTTTGTATTTGGATCGTGCTGAGGACATCTGCGGTGACTTTGGTGGTCATCTTTGGCAGGCATCCACCGCTTTCTTGTTTCTTATTGGATAGTCATCCCGGGGTCATTGTAACAGAGTTGTCTCTGGCTGTTTACCTAAGAATCACAAATGAGGTGTTTGAATATTCATCTGTACCTTTCAGTCATATATTTGACTCTAAGGATGTGGTCTACAAGAGAACATTTTTTACACAAGCTTGCCTCTTTCTTTCTCAATGACTTCTTCAATATATGTGTAGGACATTCTGAGAAAAATTGCATAAAGATGAGGAAGTAGGGGTATGGTTGGGTAATTGTTGCCATTCTACTCAGTTTCCCTTTTGGGTAACAGTATAATCTATAATTTTCCTCTGTTTAAGTATCTTATCCTTATTGAAAAGTCTTACATAAAATAATCCCACAGTGCTTTCAGGGAATATGTCACTTTCAGAACTAAAAACACAGGAAAGCTGGGTGCCTCCAAATAATGACATGTCAACTGCCAAAGAATTTAATTGCATATCACCCAGAGGTCTACAGGGAGGTAACTTGTGGACATGAGTAGATTGCAGTATCATACCAAGAAAGAATTGTGTAGAAATGCCCTAGAACAGTGGTTCTCAACTTGTGTGTTATGTTCAATTTAAATACCTCTGCATGTCAGATATTTACATTATGATTCATAACAGTAGCAAAATTACAGTTATGAAGTAGCAGTGAAAATAATTTTATGGTTGGGGGTCACCACAACAAGAGGAGCTGTATTAAAGGGTCACAGCATTAGGAAGGTTGAGAACCACTGCCTTAGAAATTATTATCAAGAAGCATAACCAGAGAAAAAACCATTTGACTACTGCGGAAGCACTATCAGGATAACCCAGGATCTGGCAGCTTCTACACTGAGGGATCGAAGGGCCTGGAATATGATATTCCACAGAGCAAGAGAGTTGGGATTGGGACCAAGAGTCACCTACCCAACAAAACTGAGTATAATGTTCCAGGGGAAAATATGGTCAT
>CM053600.1:14485422-14519273 GCA_028646575.1 Pseudocheirus occidentalis | reverse complement strand
GGAATGAGCAATTTCTAAAAAGCCATCATACAGTAATATGTTATTACAATATATTACAATATACTATATTATTAATATAATATACACATATACTATAATGTATTGTACTTTATTATATTAAATATATTTATACTATATGTATTCTATATAATTATAGGTCATACAATTATATATAACGCATCTGATAAAATAAATTGTTATGTATGTCATATTATAATATATAATATTATTTTATCAGTATGCCATTCGTTCTAAAGATTTAAATTCACAAGCAAAATAAATCAATTATATTTGCCATGAATAATGGGAAATATTTTACATTACAAGACTATAGAAGTAACTTCCTTTGATAGCATAAAAAAGACCCAACATTTCTGCTTGGTCATAAACAGTTAGAATACAAAAAACAGAAATCTGACATTTACTTTAAAATCATTTAAAATAATTTCATAAATGTCCTTTACACTGCTGTGAGACAAAAGGATTCAGTACCCACAAAAAGCTTAATGGTTATTATTTAGGCCAGCTTCAGCAGGAGGTACTCTGGCCCAGAGAGAGGATGAAGGGACTTGTGGAGAACATGCCCTGTGTGGGTACCATCTGAAGAACAGCTCTAGCGCAGCCCCCTCACAGCTTTGGAAACGAAAATCTTTACCTGGTTTGCAAAGCTCTGAAATTTTACTTAATAACACATCAATCTTGTCATCTGGCCAGTCATGGAGAATTCTTGAAAGAATGTAAAGATCAGCCTCAGGAATGTTATCTTTGAAAAAGTCACCTAGTTACACAAAACAAAATGAAGAAAAGTTTAGAAAAGGAAGGCATTTCAAAGATCCTTTTAAAAAAATTTATTTATTTATTTATTTACTTTTAGTTTACAACATTCAGTTCCACATTTTTTTCTCCCTCCCCTGCTATGGTAGCATGCAACCTTAAAACATGAAAGGGTTTAAGAGACCTTTTGCTCACAATGTAGAGATGAATAGAGACCGGACCCACTATTTTAATTCCCTTTACCAATACAGCTCAGCACCATCTCTCTAATATTGTCTCAGAAAGCTCTCTAGAGCAGAGGTGTCAAAACATTCATGATGACATGCAAGCAGAAACACTCCAGAGTGTGACTGGAACCGGCTTAAAATGTAATTGGGAAATACTATGTTTTTAAATTGGGAAATATTTAACAAAATTTAAAAAAATAGAATAAAATATGGATAATGTTAGTATGTGGTTTTCTAAGTCAATATGCAACTACAGGAAAAATTAATGGCCCCTACATCTATTTGAGTTTGACATTACTTGTCTGTTTCACTGAGAAGATGGACTTGTCCAGGGTCACGTAAGTAATGTGGTACTTTAGGTACCTGAACTTCAAATGTCATTTTTTTTTCAATTATTGAGCATTTTTTCTCTTCTTCCCACTCCCTCTGCCAAACCATGGGGAAAAAAAGAAAAATAGGAGGACTTGCAAACAAATGAGCACAGTTGAGTCAAACAAATTCTGAAATTGTCCATGTCCAAAGTATGTCCCTACTCAGGAAGTAAGTAGCATTCTTCATTACTCATCCTCTGGAATCATATTGAAAGCACCAGCTTCAATGCCACTTCTCTTTCCTACTAGACCACATTGCCTCACACAAAGAAGTAAAAGGGGACAAGATGGGGAGGCAAAGTAGGGATAATTAGGAATGGGATTCAGGTTCTACCTAAGAAATAGAAGAGTTTATATGCCGTTTGTAAAGGTCATGTTTATCAAACCAACATTGCCACCAGAAAGAAAGCACATACAATGAGAAGGGAAAGCTATTTTTTGTTTCCAATTTCAAATCACTTTAGGTCTAAGTCCATATGTCTGCTGAATCAAGAGAGATAGTAAGGTGAAATCTTCCATTTCTTTCTGAAATCCCTATCTAAACTGTGCTAGGGCTACAATGATAAAAAGTTCATAGCTGAAGCTTTCTTATCTTGGACACCTTGATTCTAGGACTTCATGGACTCAGTGTAGAGGACAGATGAATCCCAGCAGTAAAGAATACATATGAAGAGGTCTTATATTATTACAGTCTTCATTTTGGTCCACAGCTTGAAGCATGATGAGACAGTGGGACCATTTTCATTTAGTGAGCGAAGACATATTAAAGCAACCTTTTGAATTATGACATGTTCCTTGAAAAGCTTTAAGACTGAAAAGATTTTTTTAAAAAAATGAGTAGAAAACTTTAAAAAATTTAAAAATTAAATTAAAAATAAAAATATTCTCAAATTTCTCTTATAACCCAAACCAATTTTTAATATTGTTTTGAAGTTCTAACCAAGATCTAACCCTCTTATTCTGTCCCACATAGAGGCAAAGCATTATTTTGCCTATGTGATAACATAACCAAGTCTTGGATTATGGCTCTAGAGTAGGAAGGGACCTCAGAGTTTATTTTGTCCATCTCCTCTCACTTTACAAATAAAGAAATGGAGGTATATAGAGGTTAAGTAACTTGCTCAAGGTCACACAGCTAATAAATGGCATAACCTGCATCAGAACTCAGATATCTTCTTCACTGTAAATTCCATCCCCCCACCCCCCCCTTTTTTTTTTTGGTAGGGCAGTTGGGGTTAAGTGACTTGCCCAAGATCACATGGCTAGTTTTTTTGTTTGTTTGTTTGTTTTTTGGTTAAGTGTCTGAGGCCGGATTTGAACTCAGGTCCTCCTGACTCCAGGACTCTATTCACTGAGCCACCTAGCCACCCCGCCCAGCCCCAGCTTTCTTTTCCCCTTACATTTAAAATTACCTGATGTGAAAGTTACTCGACTGGTGTCTTGTCCAGTTGGTTGAAAACAAGAAATATTTTCAATGACATTCGGAAGGTCAAATACAGTCACTTTTAGATTTGGGTATTCTTGTATCAACACTTGGGCCAAAGCTCCCGTACAGCCTGTGGACAGAAAAGAATTCTGAACCAAAAATACTTTCCTGGCATTTATAAAGAGCTTGAAGCACAGCCAAGTTTGCTTTAGGCGACATGGAAGATACAAGCTAAAAGATGAGTGTAAAAGAATTCTCCTTAATTACAGGCTTCAACATTGCAAAGGCCTGTTATTTTCTAAGTGTGGGTAAACCTTCTACCTACTCAGATTGCAACCATTCTATAACTTAGCAGATAGGCTTTAAGAGTCTGTGGCTAAAACAATTCATCATTTTGTGACCAGCATGACAAGCAACCTCTCAATAAGTTTAGCAAAGTTTGTCTTCAGAAAACAAAAACGTAGTAGAGATCATCATTCAAAGCATTTCTAGGTTAGAGTGCTGTAACACTAAAAATAGGAACAACACCACTGAAGAATGAAGTAATGCAAGAGATGCTTCTGCATTGCTCTTTTTTTATTCCTACTGTCAGTGACATAAGGGAGAAGGTAATCAAGCACAGAGATTCCTACTGATCAGGTGTGACTCCTGACTAAAAACACACACACACACACACACACACAGAGTGTAATAGTATTCACTAGGCATTTGGCACAAGAACAATTTCAGGCATAAAGAATACACATGAAGAGCTCTTACATTATTCCAATCCTCAATTTGATCCTTAGCTTGAAACACTGATGAGATGATGGAACCATTTGATTTTAATAACTTAAGATAGGTTACATCAACCTTTTTTGTGATGACATGATGCCCACAAAACATCACAAAGCAGACATCTTCACTATGTCCACAGGAAGTGCTAACATTATTAAAACAACCACAAGAGCCGTCACCAAGAGGAAGTAACTTTTTTTCTTGTGGGTAGGTTAGCAATTGATGAGATACAAAATACCATATATGAAGGGAAGGTCCTAATTGGGGAATAAAATGGAGGAAACAGTGTGAAGACTTCTCAGAGTTCTAGTTCCTGCCCATTTTATATCTTTAGTGATAATAAAAGCATAGTCCATTGGAGTTGGAAGACCCTTGGGAGATGATCTAAACCAGTTCTTAACCTTTTTTGTAACATGGAACCCGTGGACAATCTGGTGAAGCCTAAGAATCCCTTCTAAAAATAATTAATTTTCAATGTATAAGATAAAATACATTTTAACAGAATCACAAAGTTGTTATGTACAAATTCCCAAAATTATAGAAGAAACCCATTATATTTAAATAGTTATCAAAGTACTTTTTAAAAAAAAGTTAGGAGACTCACAAGTTAACAATCTGTGATCTAGTGGAACGCTCATTTTAAAGATAGGAGAAGTAAAATGACTTGTCAGATGTTCCAGTTAGGGAGGGGTGTGATGAGAAGAGGTTCTTTGGCTCAGATTATAAAATTGGGATGTTATACTAATAAGGTTCCACTGTCACTTCAAGACCTAACATATAAAACCGATTTGTTCTTGAAAGGTCTTCATATAGCCTTGTAACAAGAAAATATATGAATTTGTGTCCTATTTCTATAATCTGTGAAATTCAATTAAAAATATTCATTTTATTTTATTTACTTATTTATTTATTTTTTGCTTTTTGGAGGGCAGTTGGGGTTAAGTGACTTGCCCAAGGTCACACGGCTAGTTTTTTGTGTTAAGTGTCTGAGGCTGGATTTGAACTCAGGTACTCCTGACTCCAGGGCCGGTGTTCTATTCACTGCGCCACCTAGCCGCCCCAAAAATATTCATTTTAAATTAAAAAAAAAATGAGGAAAAAAATTAATGGTACCACTTTACATTTTTTTTCATTAGTGTCTTTGAAATTCCTGACTTTTCTTCCA
The DNA here is from genome assembly GCA_028646575.1 of Pseudocheirus occidentalis. Taxonomy (NCBI): domain Eukaryota; kingdom Metazoa; phylum Chordata; class Mammalia; order Diprotodontia; family Pseudocheiridae; genus Pseudocheirus; species Pseudocheirus occidentalis. The sequence continues at coordinate 14,514,533 of CM053600.1, read as the reverse complement.
AATGAATTATTATTTAACTTGCTAAAATCATCTTTTGTAGTTTAGTTGGAATTAAATAATTTATTAAAATGTTATAAATTAATCTTAAATAAAATTAATTAAACAAATAATTGAATTAAATAAATTAAACAAATTGTTCTTTTTACTATATTGGCTTTGCCTACTTGTGAAAAATTAATATTTCTTCAATTATTTAAATTTGATTTTATTTATATATTGTTTTATAATTATGTTCACGTAGTTCCTAAGTCTGTTTTGGCAGGTATACTGTCTATGATTATTTTAAATGGGATATCACTTGTTATCTCTTCTTGCAGGGTTTTGTTGGTGATATATAAAATGCTGATGATTTATGTGGTTTTATTTTTGCATCCTACTACTTTGCTAAATTTTTTAATTTATTCAACTGGATCTTTAGAAATTTTCAAGTATATCAGCATGTCATTTGCAAAAAGGGAAAGTTTATTACCTCATCTCCCATTCTGATTTTCTCCCCCATCCCCTTATTGCTATTGCATTTCTAAAACAATACTGAATAATACTGATAACACATAGTGTAGTTTCCTTGTTTATCTTTTAAATAAATCTATTTTAACTTTAACATCAACTGAAGCACACTAAATTCTATTCTAGCCCTTTAACTCTTGCATCTCTCATTTTTAATCCATTTTGCCTTCTGCTTCTGTTTTGTGGATACGTTTATCCTATTCACATTCAAAATTGTAATTTACTAGTCCTAATTATGAATTTTAGTCTTTAATCTACTCACCCCTCAAAGTCCCTCCCCTCTTTTCCTCTCCCTCCCTTCCACCCTAATTTATCCACCTAAGAGTCCTTCCCTTTTCTTCTCTTCCCACCCTCCACTTTAATATACCCACCCTTCAAAAAGTCCCTCCTTTATCCTGTCTCCTTCCCCTCTTATTTCTAATCCGAATTTTTGTGATAAGGAAATAAAGTCTAAGAGAACTTAAATAAAAATGAGTAAACAAAGAAGAAAGAACCCACCCATAGACAGCTGCTGAGGATGGAGAAGATCTTGGTTCATATTCAGAGGAAGATAGTGAAATAAAAATAACCACTCCTGATGAGGTGTAGACTCCGGGGAACCTCCCCCCCCCTTTTTGGGCTCAACTCGAATCTTTGAGGTACATACTCTGGGAAACCTCTTGAAGTCTGATTGAATCTTCAGGAGGCATCTACAGAGGCCATAAGTATTTTGTTGTGGCTGGGCCCAAACCTGTGACTAGCCTGGCCCTCCACTGTCCATCTGCTTCCCACCCTGGAGCCTATCAAAATATCAGTCCTCCTCCCCAAAGTCATTACTGGAGTCAGACCTCATTGGCTCCTCCTGAAGATTCAGACTTCAAGAGGTTTACTCATTTTTATTTATTTATATTGTTTATTATCAAATTATTTATTTATTATTTTATTTTAAGCAGCTTGTTATTATAATCAAGTTCTAGTTCCAAGGTATGGGTAATGGTGCTGCCCCAACCTGAGGGATCCAATCTCAGGTTCTCCTCTCCACTCCTAAAAGAACAACTGTTTTACCTTGACTTTTATTTTTTTACTTTTCTGCCATCCATTCTGAGGGAATAATTCTGTCTCATTTGTGTAGGAAATTTGGAGAGCCTAAAATTTTCTGACCTACTCCACCATCTTCTCAGAATCCTTCCCCAGTTCAATTTTAACAATTATCTTTAAAAAATTTTCTTTTTAGTTTTCACTTTTAAATAACAATCCTCTCACTCCCACCTCATATACACACAAGAGAAGTCTTCATTGTAAGTAAAAAGAATCAGACCAGTCAACACACTGACCACAATTGACAAAGGACACACCACTGTCTACCTATAGACTGCCACTTGTCTACCGAGAGGATGAGGAGGAGGATAATGATGATGAGGAGGAGGAGGAGGAGGATGAGGATGATGACAGCTAACCCTGACACAGCATGTACTATATTCCAGGTGCTCTAGTCCCAATATCCCTCAGGAGACTGCAAACTTCAATCCTCCCCTCTGGCAAGTGCCCACAGCTCCAAGCTCACAATTATCATTTATTTGATCCCCATAATAACCCTGCAGAGTAGGTGCTATTATTTATCTACATTTTATAGATAAGAAAACTGAAGCAAACAAACCTATTAAGCTTCTGAGGCCAAATTTGAATTCAGGGCTTCCTAATTTCAGACCTGATGCTTACCCAATGCATCCGCTATTACAGACCTGCACAACTTTGCAGTAAGTAGGGGCCAAAATTAAGATAAGCTAACCTTCTTTGGTCCACAGATAGGTTAGAGCAGAGAAAGAATGAAGATGGCTCGTGCTGTGGGTCCTGCAACAAACAGGAGAGTGCCCAGCGGCAACTCTGTATTTTCAAGAGCTTTCTGGAATCTTTTGGTCTTCAGGACTGCACTACTGGTTCTTTGGAAGCAATGCATTTTATTTTGCCTTAATGCTTTTTGGTGCTGTTTTAATTTTAATTTACATTACTGGAGACATTTTGTTTACATTATTGTAGCAATTTTTTTTTTATCCTTTTCCTGGTCCTCTCTCATCTTAAAAATGTTTTTAATTCTGTATAGTTTAACTAGAAGGAAAATTATTTTGGCAGAACAAATCTCAAAAACAAAAGCAACTTATGTTTGGCTTTTTCTTGACTGTAGTAAGCTCTGTCAAATAATATTCACTCAGTTTGCTTTCCATTGGATTTGAGAGGCCTTAAGACATCAAGTGGGTATTCTTGGGTTGTGAACGAGTGGCCATTTGGCAGAGGAGAGAGGCTGCTCTTGGAAAATCCAGTCCTGGCTTGGACACATTCTAGCTTTATGACTATGGGATGAAGTAACAACCTCTCAGTACCTAGGCAACTCTAATGGTGTAATAATATTTCATTATATTCTGCAACAATATTTTATTATATTTAAATGCCACAATTTATTTGGCCATTTCCCAATGGACTGGACCCAATTTCCTTCTAATTCTTTGCTACTACAAAAAAAGAGATGCCATAAATATTCTTGCTTATATGCCACACATCTAGTAGTGATATCTGTGAGACAATTTATACAGTTTAGTAATTCTATTAGTACAGTTCCAAAACATTTTCTAGAATTTTTCACAAACTACAGAAATTGAGTGACAACAACAAACAATAGTCTGCAAGGAAACTTTCAATTATCAAGAAAAAGGGACAGCTAGGTGGTGCAGTGAATAGAGCACCTGGCCCTGGAGTCAGGAGGACCTGAGTTCAAGTCCAGCCTTAGACACTTAACACTAGCTGTATGACCTTGGGCAAGTCACTTAACCCCAAGTATTCCTCAAAAAGCAAAAAATAAAAATAAAAAAGGCAAAAATCAAGGAAAATTGATTCATCATGAAGGACTTCCTGTTTAGGTGAAATTAAAGGAAGAATTGGAACACCATATTCGTAAAGCAAAGCAGATTGGAGTTTGTACCCCAAAGTAACACATTCTGCAAAACTGAGTTTAATCATCAATGGAAAAAAAAGGACTTTCAACAAAAGAGGAAAACTTTTAAGGCATTCCTTCAGAAGAAAACAAGTGAATAGAACATAATATTAGGAAAAAGCATCAAACAAGTTACATAATAAGACAGGTATACTCATATTAATAGGAAAAGAGAGAGCAGTGGAAGTAATGAATTCCTGCTTCTAAGCCTAGACAAGTAATGGGTTCGTAACAAAAAAATTTTTTTAAATGCAACCTTTAAGGTCTAGTGAGACAGAATCCCTATGGGTATAATTCAAAGGGAATTAAGTGAATATTACACAGAGAACCGAGTTAATAATCTGTGGACCAGAATCCAGACTCCCTCATAGTATGAGAGATATTTTCAGCAAAAGAAGGGGGAGGGATGGGATCTAAGGTCAAAAGGAGAAGGCTGAGAGTATTCTTGTTTATTTATTTATTTCCCCCCTTCGTGGGGGGCTCTGGGAGAACAAAGTAAAAACCTTAGGAGGGAGATACCTAAGGAGTGGATACTGAATGGCTCTGACCCCTGGAGAAGAACCATTTCCAAGGTTTCACAGTCCACATCGAAGAGCCTTGAAATGGGTTGTAATCAAGAATATTGTACACTTTAGTAGTAGTATTCTCTCTTGCTTCTCAAAAACTGACTTCTACTCCAGGGTAGTGGGGATATCAGCATTCCTATGAGTAACCCTAATTCCTGGGAGGAGCTAGTGCTGTGGGGGAGTGGAAGCATATGTTCACAGGGAGGATAAACTGTCCTGAGAATAAAGAGATGGTGAGTAAAAGAGCTTGGAGTTTGACAGGCATCACTGAGTCTGGAAAGGAAGGAGCTCTTTCTACCATATTCTACTGCTTCCTTTATTTATTAATATTTCTGAGAATGCTGCTCCTCAGAGAAAGATCCTTTAAAAAAAAAAAAACAAACCAGAGTTGGGAAGCCAAAGAGAGAGATGTATAATTGCACTAACAGTTGAGGTGTTCAGGTGGGAGCAGTGCTTTTGTTTTTCATAAGTTCCACCTTCTATGAGGAACACAGAGAGCATAAAGAAGAAAAGGCAAGCACAGGGCCCATGAATACGAGGCTAGACTAGCCAATATACCAGGAGGGGAAAAGAGTAAAGATGAGAAAAAAATCCTTAGAAAAATAAATTTGGTTTGGACCACATTTCACACTGGATACCAAGAGAAGGTCCAAATGGATACCCGACTTAGACATAAAAGGTGAAACCATATGCAAATCAGAGGAACAAGAAGAAATGACCTTTCAGATTGCTGAATGGTGGAAGAACACAAGATCAAACAAAGAAGAGAGAGCATCAAAGAAATTAAGGGGAATAATAATATTGATTATATTAAATTGGAAGGTTTTGCACAAGTCTAATGTAGTTAAACAGAAGGGAAACAGGTCACTGGAAAAAACAAAACAAAAGCAAAACAAGACATTGATATGTTATTCTAAATCAAATCAGACTCAAATAATTTACCAAAGGAAATAACTCCTGGTTCAGATAGAATTCACTCATAAATTAAACAATTACAGAGAAATTAATACCTTTGTTACATAAGCTATTCCTTATAAGTGAGGGAAGACACTTTATTAAATTCCTTCTACAAGAAAAACTTGGCCCTGATACAAGAACAACAGCCCCAAAAGAGGGCCCACCAAGCCCACTAATTTCTTCTTGTGGGCAGCCTAGCAACCAATCTATAGATCTGAGAATAATCAGCATATGAATGGCAATTAAATCCAGGGAAGATGGATGAGATCACCAAGAGAAGTACAAAATAGGGTTCAAGACCGAATCCCATGGGAAGTTTCTACTGCATATTCTTATTTGTGTTGGAAAAGTGGCTAAAAATGTTAAAAGAATCATAAGCAAAAAACAGAGATCTAACAGGAGACTGAAAAAAGACATCCTCAATAACAGGTGAATCGATAAACTTATCAAAGAGAAAATAATTAATTTTAAAAAGATGACAAAGAACATAGCAAAATTATAAGAGGCAGCTCAAATAACCCTCAGATCCCAATTCAATGCAATATCATAGATTTGGAGCTGGAAGGGACTGTAGGAGTTATCTAGTCCAACCCATTTATTGTACCGATGAGGAAAGAGGCTCCGCGTGCTGACATAATTTGTATATGATGACGAAGGAAGGAAGGAACGGGGCCATGACTCAAACCACAATCCTTTGGCTCCGGAGTTCTTTCCATTATACCATATCATTGAATATATAATGATATATCTGAAAGCAAGGACTAATGAACCGAGTATGTATTTATGGAAACCTAGAAACATCAACAAAACCACCAAGAAAATTTGAAAATCAAAGGGAAAAGGTACAAATTTTAAAATTAAAAGAATTTTGAAGCAGTAATCTAAAGGGAACTGATTTTCTTAAAAAGACTAAACAAAATCTCTACTGTTAGAGAGAGAGAGGGACAGACAGACAGACTGAAAAGGGACGAGGTAAAATTCATGAGTCACAGTCGATCCAGTAAGGCCTATGAACTTTCCTCAGAAGAAATTTTTTAAGATGTATGAAATAAATTTATTAGATTACAAAAAGAAACCAGCTATATACTGGGGAATAGTTCGTATTCTTTTTTTTGCTTTTTGGAGGGAGGAGGGCAGGGCAATTGGGGTTAAGTAACTTGGCAAGGTCACACGACTAATAAGTGTTAAGTGTCTGAGGCCGGATTTGAACTCAGGTCCTCCCGACTCCAGGGCCGGTGCTCTACTCACAAATATTTTTACACACACAGGTCTTTTCCCTCTTTCTTTCTTCTCTTTGGGGATACAGACTTAGTAGTGTTATCTCTGGATCAAAGGGCATGCACACATTATCGACTTTTTTAGGCAAAGTCCCAAGATGCTTTGCAGAATGACCATTTCAAATCACAGCTCCCCTGACAGTGTATTAGCAAACCTATTTTCCCTCAGCCCCTCCCACAACTGTCATTTCATTTTCTTTTCTGTCATTTTTACCAATGTAATGAGTATAAGGTAGAAATCCAGAATTGCTTTAATTTGCATTTCTCTAATTACTAGTGTTTTAGAGCATTTTTGTCATATGGTTGTTGAGAGCTTGGATGTCTTCCACTGAAAAATGATCCCCAATTAAGAACGGGTAAAGCATACAGGAAAAACAAACAAACAAACAAACAAAAACTATATTAAACTTTTTCTACAAGAAAAAACTTGCCCCTAATTACAAGCACAAGAGCCCTCAAAGAGAACAGTATCACTACTGAATACTGAAGCAAAAAATGTTACGTATCATATACATACAATTAGAAATGACTGTCATTCCCTAAGAGATAAGTAATCAAATGAAGAACTGCAAATCCCAGCCATTTGTTCCAAATCACTAATAAGGAAATGAAAATTAAAACAATTTTGAGGTTTTACCTTATAGTCACAATGGTTAAAATGATTTAAAAAAGAAAAAAAGGTACATTGGAAGGGTTATGGGAAGACAGGCACACTCATGCACAGGTCAAACTGTAAATCCAACTGTTTGAGAAAATAATTTGGAATTTTATAAGCATATAAACAAACCATTCAAATAAATAAAACATATAAATATTTTATACCCATTCACCTAGTGATGCTTACTGGAGATGAACCAGAGACATGTTAAAACCAGAAAATGAGGCATCACATTTGTTAAAATATTCACAGTAGCGCTCTTTATGGCAGTAAAAATGGAAAGAGTGTTCATCAATTAGACAAGGACTGAAGAAAACTGGCCTTCATGAATGTAACAGAATAATGCGCCATAAAAAAAAAACAACGAATATGAAGAACTCAAAGATGCTTAAAATAATTTGTGAAAAACGATGCGCAAAGTATGACAATGCATTCACTAACAACAATAATATAAACCATTTGGTTTGTTTGGGGAGGTAATTGGGGTCAAGTGACTTGCCCAGGGTCACACGGCTATTATGTGTCTGAGGCCCAATTTGAACTCAAGTCCTCCTGACTCCAGGCAGGCATTCTATCCATTGTATCACCGAGCTTCCCCAATGATATAAATCGAAACAGCATTGACAGGGAACCTAGGATCAGAGACCTGGAGCTACAAGGGACGGCCTCAGAGGTCATCTAGTTCTGGTCCCTCACTTTACAGCTGAGGATACTGGGGGCAAAGAGATGAAATGATTTTCTCAAGGTCACACAGACTGACACAGTCTCAACTTAAATCCATATCCTTTAACTCCAAATCCAAAACTCTTCCTGCTCTACTATGATACCTCTGGATACAAGCCTGATTAGCCGTAATGGGCGATTCTGGTTTAGCGGAACAGCCAATGAAACACATTTCTTTCCTCTTGGCAGAGGTGGGAGCCTATGGGTAAAGGAGGCTGTATACACTATGAGACTTATTACTCAGACGACCCTCCCCCCCCCAAACTGCTCACTAGATTCCTGCCACAGTCTGAATTACTGAACTGGCCTGACTATAACCACAAGGAATAATCATCAAAACAAGATAAACCCCTTTCCTAAGTCAAATTCTTTATCTAAAATGGAGGACCCAATAGAAAAGACAAACTCATCAGCTTCTTTGCATAAGCCGTAGTAAAACGTGACCTACCTCCCAAATCACAGGCAGAGCGAAATCTTGAAAGATCAAAAGCTGTTGCCACATCCCTCGCGGTCAGCTTGCTGATGCTATGCATGGCATTCATAAAACGTAGTTTCATCCCCGTGCTGTGATAATTCGAGTCCTGAAAATAACATAAAATAAAATAAAGATACTATTCAGAGGGGTGGCAGCCACATTTGCATCTTGTTCAACAGAAGGTCAAGGTCCAGGTTTAAATCCTGCATGAACCAGGTGTCTTCTCTTATCAGTTTCACAGGTATAGACTACACTTGGAACCGCGCCAGCTGTCTAACCAAATTGTGCCATTGGTCAAAAAGGGAATCATGTGAGAGAGAATGAATGAGTGAGTGTAAAACCAGCCCTGTAATCAGAAAAAGCCAGAGGCTTACAGAAATCAGACAAATCTGACGCTTCATGACCCCATTTGGGGGTTTCTTGGCAGAGATGCTGGAGTGGTTTGTGATTGCTTTCTCTAGCTCATTTTACAGATGAGGATGCTGAGGTAAACTGGGTTAAGTGACTCGCTCAGGGTCACATAGCCAGTAAGTATCTGAGCCCATATCCAAACTCAGAAAAGTGAGTCCACTGCGCCACCCAACTGCCCAAGATATTTACTACTTGCCTTCAAAACAGAAAAACCAGATATTTATGTTTTATACTGTCCGTGAGGCATTGGGACGCCGGCACAGGGCAGCAGCACAGTTAATTTGGGTACTCAGTAAAACTGAAAGAACTCTTGATTTGTGCTCAAAGCACCTGGATTCAGATCCTAGCTCTGTCCCTTATGACAGGTGAAACTTTTGGCAAATTGTTTAACTTTTCTGGATTTCTCTTCTCTTTTATATTGGGCCTCTGTATCTCATGCAGGCTGGAAGTGCAGGGGTCTGATTCCAATGCTGATCAGCACGGAAGCTTTAAATTGCTGTTTTTCCAAACTGAGTCAATTCACCCCTCTTTAGGCAAATTGGTACTTCAGCCTCCTCCTCCTCTCCTGAAAATTCACCATATTATAGCCTGAGCGGCGCTATCTGATTGGCTTTAGCACCACTGCAATTTAGAACTCGTAAGCTCAAATGATCCATTAGCCTAAGCCTCCACAGTAGCTGGGATTATAAGATTTATACTCATTCATTCACTGCTAAGTGGTTCCAGTGGCACATTTGGAAGAAAGCTGACTCAGTCTCAGGTGCAGCCTCCATGACTGGCTTTCTTCACCCAGAAAATGATGGAGCCACCACCATTTGAGCTCTTTAGTCCCTTAAGGCTCAAATTCTACAATCCTGTTCTTCTAGAGGAACAAGAAGGCTTAATCACTGTCAGTATCTTCCCCCTTCCCCTAGCTGCCTACATATTAATGATTCGCTTCTGTACATTGGTAATTCCCACTTGCCTAACTCCCCCTCTTGGCTCTATCCATATGTTGTTAAGGCCTAGGGGAAAGAACACATCAGAAGGGATCCTCCCAGGTGCCAAAGAGGGAACTTTGCTTTTCAAATTGGTTACAAGAAGGCACTGGCCTTTTGTAGGAGGAATAAGGTGGGGCCAAAGTAAGGGGCTAGTTCTTCCTCTATTCAATTTCCAAGCTAAGCCTATGGAACGCTGAACTTTAGAAATTATTTCTGTATTCCATAATCCACAGGTTAAGCTGTAGACTCAAGGTAAAGCTCTACAGTTTAATTTGGCTATTACTCAATTACTTGTTTAGTGACAGGTACTCCCAGGTTCCAGGCACAAAGTACAAAATGTTAACAGTTCCCAGGCTATCACAATATTAATGAGAAAGTGGCAATCTTCTGGCCAAACTAGATGTTTGCTCCCCTCAGTATATGGAGACTGGAAATCAACTGATCAGAATTTATTAAGACAGAGGAAGGCTTCAATGATGCCTACCAGCAATGTGTCAGTAACTGGCTAGACACTGGGGATATAAAGATGAAATCCAAATGATCTTTGCCCTCAAAGGGATAAGTGTATAAATACATATAAACAAATACAAAATAAATACAAAATACACCTGAGCTGAGTCAGGGTGCAAAGAAGAGCATTCCAGACATGAGGGAGAGCCTGTGCAAAGTCCCCATAAGTGGGAAATGGGGTGTTGTTCATAGAGAACATTATGCTACGCAGGGCAATTTGGCTGGAATGTATGATCCTGATTAGAAGTAATATGAAATCAGCCTATAAAGACAGGCTGGAGCCAGACTGTCAATGTCAAACAGAGAAATTTTATTTTATCATAGAAGCTTTTCCTCTAGATACATAGAAGAATAGGAATAATCCTACTAGAATGAGAATTTAGTCCAACAAATTTTTTTTTTTGGAGGCAATTAAGGTTAAATGATTTGCCCATGGTCACACAGCTAGTAAGTGTCTGAGGCCAAATTTAAACACCGTTCCGCCTGACTCTAGGGCAGGCACTCTATTCATTGTGCCACCTAGCTGTCTCACTATGACTCTTTTTTTTATAACCAATGATGTTCCATGGATCACCTGTTTTCCCCTCCTTTCTATTATTCATGTTGCTTATTATTAGCACCTTTTCTACAGTACAAGAACGAAAAGAAAAAGCTGGTTAAAATTCACAGCAAGCGTTCTCTTGTTTCCAGAGGAGAAAAGGTTTTTTGAGGGTGTTAGCTTCAAAACTATTCATCAAAATGAAGGTTTGTCATTATTGATGGGATTTCTATGATCAAAGCCACGCTTGCCCTTGGTAGAAATGACAATTAAGAGGGATGTAGTTTTGCATTTTGTCTCCCCTGTTAGAATGTGCACTCCCTGAGGCCAGGGACTTGTTTTTCCCTTCTTCTGTATTCCCAGAGCTTAAGTACAGTGCCTAGTACAAAGTAACTTCTTAAGAAATGCAGCTGACTTAAGTATGCCATGAAAAACTTAGACTTTTAGGCTCTACTGCATCTAGACAGGGCTCATCATTTTTAATCTCATCACCTTCCCCTCAAGATTATGGATATTAGAACATCTGAACTGCCAACTGATGTTTTATCCAAACCAGGAGGATGCAAACTCCTCGATGATACAGACTGTTTCTGGGTCTTTAGATCGTTAGCAGTTGGCACAATGTCTTATACTTACGAGGTGCTTAATAAATGTGCTTAAATTAATACTTTTTTCAGTCCTACTACAGACTTCTTAACAACCTTAAGGAACAGGTGAATGGTTCTAATTCCATGCCCTAGGGCCTTTCAATCATCAGTCTCTTAGTAAAAAGTATGTAAAACTTGAGATTGGCCACTCTAACATACATTACCTGAAATAAGTCCTGAGCTTTCTTCCCAAAAGCTTGATGGTTCTGATTTGTCCCCTCTTTGACAGCAGATTCCAGGTGTGTAAACAGTGGCCAAACATGATCATTAGCATGCATGATGTAGCCATGCAGAGAATACTCACTGTCAGATACCAAATACTTATCAGCTAGATCTGTGTTACTGTAACCTGAAAAATAACGTAACTGATTCTGTCATTCCTGAACTTAACAGCTTATGTAAACTTTTCAATAAGAAGAGATTTTTATTTAGCACTACTTGAAACATTAAAACATAACATAGATTATTTTTTTTGTTTTTAACAACAGAGCTCATAATTTTACCAAATTACATAATTTAGAAATGTACAATGTCCCAAACACTGTATTTAAAATCTCCTTCCATACCATTAACAATTTTAGGTCAATGCATTTCCAAACCACTTCACACAGGAAAGAAATTATAACTCTAAACTGATAAGGTACAGGCTTTAGGAACCCCCTTAAACTCTGAATCTTCCCATTTGATGAGGCACTTGCCTGAGACCATAAGCCTTTTTGTGGCTCAGCCCAAACCTCTGTTACTTCCTAGCCCTCCACTGTTTCATCTTCCAGTAGAGGAACATAACACAGACTATTAATACTGATTAATGACAATGATGATATCTAGTCATGCACCTTGAATTCAATGCTGACAACAAATTATGTACAAATAAATTTTTTTCTGTCTTATTTATAACTCTTAGCTTTATGTTTTATAAGTGATATTTGCCTAGTTCCCCTAACTGTTACAAATAGTCTTTCAGATATTTTTCTTATCTGGCCCCTTTGAAAATATTTCACTTAATATGCCTGAAGCAATTTTTAGATACCCCTGAAGTGCCCATGTATTTCTGTCCCCACCCATATTGGATCCATGCCCTTTAAGGAAAAATATCATGGAAAGGTATAGGTAAATAAAGTCTTTGACCTTTTAATCTCCTTCCCAGATTCTGAAGAAGGCTCTTATAGACTTCCTCCTGCAAAGATTTCCTGGACCCCATTCTAATAGCTCAAATTACCTTGGCTGGTTTTCTTTAATAATTGAAGTGCTGTGCAGGAATCAAGTAATCTCTCGGTCCCACACACAGATGCATTTATGTGGTCAGCAACATCTTTGGCCTTGAGAAGGGCTTTGCCTTTGAGCAGATCAAACACCTTTAGCTTACAGGCCACAAACACTGCCTGCATGTGAAAAAGACAAAAGGACTGGTCTTTAACAAGATAGAGAGAGGATTTATTTAAAGTAAGGATTCTAAGATGATATTTTTATCTCAATATAGCTGTTTTCTCTGACAGCTCTATGTGTTTTATTTTAAGCATTGAAAAACATTATTCAGAGAAGTGGTCCATAGGTTTCACCAGGTTGTTAAAGGGTCCATGACACACAAAAAAAGTAAGAAATCCTGATCTAAATGATACTTAAAAGTTCCTTTCAGGTTTCATGCCTATTAAAAAAGACAAGTAAAACCAAAATTTAAGAGACTTACTCTAGTTTTAGGGCAAAGGCTGTTTATTTGGTTGGTAAAATCAAATCAAATCAAATCAAGGTTAGGTCCCTTCTAACCAAACTTTTCTTCAGCAGATAATACTGAATCTATTATCTTTCCAGAGTGGGTTTTACAGAAGAGGTAAAGACTATCAATCATTATGAAATATCAAATCTGCTCCCACAGGGTGAGATCCAGTTGTCAGATTCAGTGATCTGGTGGTCAAAATTTTAAAAATCAGGACCCCACTGGTTTCCCAGCTTCTTTCACTAGATACAAACCCATTTAATTAGATGATGCTGGATTCCTTTGAATGTAATCCAGTGAAGGGCCAAAGAACTCCTTTTTATCTTTAATAATTTCTAATCAAGTTAGCAAGATTAGGCATGCTCTTTGATTACCTAGAATACTTTAGTAGGTATAAAAAATAATTACTGACTTAATAATGTCTCATACAAGTCAAATACAATTGTATCCCTTTAAAACACCAGGTTAGAGTGATAGGATGAACTCTTTCTATCTTAATTTAACAAGGGCATTTCTGACAAATGCTTCTATTTTGTTTGGCTGGGAAGGAAGTAGAAAGATATCATTTCATCTTGCACTGGTATGTTATAAAACAGCTTTACTGAATTAAATTCTACAAATGACATCTTTCAATGTAAAATTCAGCAATCTGATTCCTCCCTCCATCCTTGAATACAAACGTTCCCATTTAAATAAGACTGCTATGAGAGTTTTAATAATAACCAACCACCAAACAGAACTGGTTTGAAGCAAAAGGGTTTTATGAAAAAAATGGGAAGGAGTCAGAGGCTAAAATATCACCCTGAGAAGTGACAGACCACCTCATTAAGACTTGAAAAGCATCTGAGTTTTTAGTAGTCATTTTGCAAAACTGTTCTAGCTTTGCCTTGGAGGTTATTTCATTACTTGGTTTAGATTTAATTCATGGATATGGTGGCTGATGGGTGGGGAGTAGGAAGGCATGGCATTAGCTGGTTGTTTAAGGACAGGATTGGGTACTGGGGAAAATATGGATACACAAAGCCTTCCTAGATGGATTTTTTACTACATGGGAATTCTGCCAGCTAAGAGACAGAGATATGGTGCATGGAGTTATGTAATAGAACTGTCGGTATTCAGAAGACTGTGCTGCTTGAACCAGTGCTAAAGTGAAAATACTTGCTCGCTCAACTCAATACTATGAAATGGGGAGTATTTGGGGCCTAATAACGAAGTGCTCTATGGCAGAACTGCACAGCCGGCAGTAGGTAGGGGTCAAAATTAAAATAAGCTAAACTTCTTTTGGGCTGCAATGCAGATAGGTTTTTAGAGGCTGACTTTCCAAGTAAAGGTATAATTAATGACTAAATTATTTTGCAAATAAACCATATTTAAAAAAGGGGAAATTTCAATTAATATCAATTAATTATACTCATTACTTAGGATTTTTATTTATCATGAAATTGCTCCTGTCAGATTAGTAACGGACCGATGATGTCTGGTTGCCACAGTCACGTGACAAACAAGAGACCGTGTGCATCGGCAACCCACCCACCAAGTTACACGATGCGCACAATAGTGACTAGCAGAAAGCGGGTTAATTGGGCACAGACAAAACACTCCTTACATCTTTACTTTCTTTTACATCCTCTACATTTTTCTTGGGCCACCCAAAATCCTTTGGTAGTACACAAATGGCCTGCAGGCTGTATGCTGTGTAGGCCTACTTTATGGTAATATTTCTTAAGCAGAGTTCATTATTTTGTTTTTAAACTATTCCAATAATTATGTTTCAATAGAATTAGTTTCTTTTATAATCCTATGTATTTTATTTTGTATATTTAAAAACATTCTGAGGAGACTATAGGCTTTACCACACTGCTAAAAAGGGTTAAGAACCCTGCTTTAGGGGATGCTTACAGAAGCTGGATCACAGGGGGATCCAAGGAGAAGCTCTGAGGAAAAAGTTATTACAAAACAGAACTGCACGACCTTAGTTTCTTCTGTAGCAACAGCGCCAGAGCTGGTCAAAGTTCTATGGAGCAAGGTTTCAATAAACAAAGGACACCTACTCTGACCCAAGCATCCCTCCAGGCAACTTTGTGAACCCCAAATATCTCCCCATCAGTACAGGTTCAAGCAGCACTGTCTCCTGGATGCCCACAATTTTATTACATGACTCCATCTACCTTATTCTTCCTAGCTAACAGAATTCCCATTTAATAATACAGTTTATCTAGAAAGGTTTCATACAGTCACATCTCTCCCCAATACCTAATCCTGTCCCAAAATAACTAGGCAGTGCCATGCTTTCCTCCTCTCCACTTACCTGCCACCAACTCATGTTATCTTGAGGCTCCACAGGTTTGTCTCCTTTTGTGCACATTCCCTTCCTCCCACAATGAATTTCTGCAGGCACAACTCTTTGGTAATCAAACAATTGAGACATATGATTTGGGTTTTAAGGCCAAGGAAGAACTCAATCCAATTCACATTTGGGAAAAAAAAAAGTTTGAGAGCAAAAAAGCAAGCAGACAAAAATGCTCATCAGAAACTTACCATTGTATCATTTTGAGTATAATTATACACATTACAACTCACCATGGAACAACTCACAAATCTGCTTGGATCACATTAGAGCTGGCTCCTGCTTTCTCTTTTGTCTACAGTGTTAAAATCAAATTGTTGTTTTACTTTTATACACACTTGGAAAGATCTAAAATCTTCCATTTTAAAAAGCCTAGTTTGAGCTTTTCTTTGCTAGGAATCAGCAAGGCAGTTTTTGGAAGAGTATTTGCCTTTCCCTTCACTCCAAAGTGTGACCTTTTTTCGAAGAGCTTAATTAAGGGGATGAGATTGGCAAATGCACAGTGCCTACTTCGGTAAACTGACTTAGAATGTCTTTTCTTTCCCTTTATGAAATCTCCTGAGGAAATCTGAGGCAATGGGCTAAGAAAAAAGATGAGGTACATGTTGTTAGACAAGCTTATCTATATGGGGATTCTACTCTGAAAGCCTGAGGTTTAGGTCATTTTAAATGAATCTAAATTAAATTTGCATGTTTATTTTTGAGTTTTTCCTCCCTGGTTCACCTGAGAGACATTAGCACAAGGTTCAAGAATAAAGCTAACTTAACTTGTCTGTGAATGCACACTGCTGTCCCTCTCCCTCCCCGCCATGGGTAAACTAACTTTTTCTTTTTCTTTTTTTTTTGGCTTTTTTGAAGGGCAATTGGGGTTAAGCAACTTGCCCAAGGTCACATGGCTAGTTTTTGTGTTAAGAGTCTGAGGGCAGATTTGAACCCAGGTCCTCTTGACTCCAGGGCTGGTGCTCTGTTCACTGCACCACCTAGCCACTCCCTGACTTCTCTTTCTCAAACCAGATTATTTAGTTTACAAATTACCTGAAGGTGACAAAGTTGCAGCTCTTAACTCCTTCTCTAACCACACCTTGAACATAGTGACAGAAGTTGATTTTTTTTGTGCTTATTTTATTTCTCCTCTGGTTTTTAATCTTGACTAAGCTAAGAGTTATTTAGGGCTTGGAGATGCTTTCCCCAAATAAGACTTCACTTATATATACAAAGTACCCACTCAGCTTGAAAATTGCTTTTCACTTACTGATGGGGACTTTCTCTTTCCACTTGGGCAAGGTCATTAATTAGAAGAAGAAAAAATTAATCATGGCACTAAATACCTTTGAAGCTTTAAAGCCGTCCAAAAGTTCTACAAGAGTAGATGGAAATTTGGTCAGGTTTTCCTCGCCCCCACTGCCTTTCACCGCAGACTGTCCCATCACGAGTTGGCCTACTTCCTTCTTTCCTAGACTCCCGGTAGCTCCAGAAGAGAATGCGGCGTCACCTTCTAGCTTGGTGGCTACATTTCGTTGAGTAGAATTGGAACTGCCATATTCTTCATCACTTGGAACTTCAAAGGTTTCTACTGAAGGGATTGAGTCATGCTTTTCATGATGTATTGCATCTTTAGGGGGTGGATAATACAACTCCACCAACTTCTTGCAAAAGTGGTTCAGTGGGAATCCTACCACATTCAAGAAGTCTCCATGAACATACTCAACCAACATGCCCCCAAGGGCCTGTATACCGTAGCCACCAGCTTTGTCCCTGTGAGAGAGGAGAAAGGCAGAGAAGAGAAATTACAACCTTGTAGGCCAAGACACTAAGGCCAATTCCAGAATTTAGTTTCATGCCAAGCGGATGAGGAATATGAGGGTAAACCAGTTATCTCCACTAACAGGATGGTTTCATATACAAATATATATGGATTTGTATAAATATTTTAATTTACAAATAAGTATCTTTGTATAAATATGTATAATATAAAAATATTAAGGAGTTGAAGATTTAGTTCATACTGACATTAATTCCAAAGGTAATACAAGCATGACTGATGATAATCTAAAATTTGATGGTTGTGAGATGAAGGTATCTTTGAAAATTATTATAATGTGATAATAACAGTTTATCCTTTATATGTCAACATCCTTCAAAATGGCAAAGAAATACTCTAACAAACTTTTTTTTTTGGAGGGGGTAAGCAAGGCAATTGGGGTTAAGTGACTTGCTCAAGGTCACACAGCTAGTGTGTCAAGGGTCTAAGGCCAAATTTGAACTCAGGTCCTCTTGACTCCGGGGCCTATGGTCTATCTACTGCACCATCTAGCTGCCCCTCTAACATACTCTCATATTGTGTTTATACATATGTACTGAAATGGCAATTACATGTCTAGTTCACATGTAATTATAAGTTTCCTTGTCAGAATCAGAGCTATCTTACTGCCAAGGTCAGAAATAGGTCTTTGAATCCTCTTTCCTGTTTGAATTTCTTGCCTGCTCTCATTTTCTCTCCTAATTTTGTTACATAAAAATTATTCATTGCCTAAAAGTTTCTTGTGCAATTTATAATGACCTATTATAGGAACAAAGCACTTCAAAAATATAAAAAAAATTTAATAGAAGCATTTTGGTTTTCTTTGGCAAAATCTGAACAAGATGACAATAGATACAATAGAACAAGATGACGTCAGTTGCACTGTTATGACTAACACCTATTTTTTCTTTAAATAATTTTTATTTTTTGTTAATCTGAATTTGATGAGTTTCAACAAACATGTACATTCCCACACTCAAAGAACAGAAAAATATGCATGTATACTCTATTACATATAGCCTGCATTTTTTAGGGTAAATAATAATTTTATTTATTGAATAATAATAAATAATAATACTTTTAAGGTAATAATATATTCAACATATTAGCTTTAAAGCTGCTCTGCTTGTCTGTAGCACTTATTACATGAAGGCAGTTAAGCTCTCTATAGAGAAGTAACATGGCATCACGAACAGAAGACTGTATTTGAAGTCAAAAACATTTGGGCTCAAGTCCTGCCTTAAACATATATTACCTGTTATCATATTTCTTGCCTTCTCAATGGGTGGAGGAAGGGCAGATGGGTGGGAAAGAATTTGGAACTGAAAATAAACATTTTAAAAATAACAAAATTAAATGAATGGAGCTGTGTTAATTCTGAACCGCATGGGGCATATCGGTTTTTACAAAACACTTACATTGGTTCTCCACTATGAATGTATTCCCATAAAAGCTCCTCCGACAGGTCAGAAAATTTAACTTTGGTTTCCTCATAGAATTCAAAGACTTCTGTGTCTAGCTGCTTACCTGAAAGAAACAAAATTCTACCATAAGCCAAGACTTCTAGCCTCAATGAAATGAATCAAGAGTAAAGACAATTTTAAAGATTACATTTCTTAGTTAAAAATCCACAACATTTTACTTCTGTCAAATCCTTTTAAGCTGTAGTTGCCTTAGTTTACTCAACAGCAAAACAGGGATAATAGAGGCAGCTAGGTGGCGAAGTGAGTAGAGCACTGGCCCTGGAATCAGGAGGACCAGAGTTCAAATCTGACCTCAAACATTTAACACTTACTAGTCCTGTGACTTTGGGCAAGTCATTTAACCCCAATTGCCCTGCCCTCCTGCCTCCAAAAAAGAAAAAAAAAAGAATTCTTTTACTAGAGGAACGAATCACATTGCATGATTCTTTCAAAAAAAAAAAAATGGGGATAATAATCCTTACATTTATCATTGCTGCTATGGGGTTTAAAAAGAAAATTTTAAAATGCGTGTGACAGCCAAATTTACTTCACTGGTGTTTGGCATCCTGATGGTCTCATTGTAAGACATGTACCACTTTATATACAACAAACATAAATAGAATTTTAAGCTAGGAAGGAATAAACCACTATAGAGACACAACACTTCAATGTTCAAACTGTTCTACCCACCGCCTCCAATCTCTGGTCTATACAGACAATGCAGCCCCGATCATATGGGACTATAGTGCACAGGGAGCCAACCACCAAGCACATTATCTTTGTTGCAGTCCTGTCAAAAGAAAGAGTCAAGCCTCTCCATGAAGTCTTTACAGGATATCGACGTACTTCAGGGCGGGGCAGGGCAGGGTGGGCAGAAGATACCTTAGGTTGGTATTTAGAGATATGACAAATTTATAAAGTCTGAAGAACAAGCCATATGAATATGACTCAAGTAATTTCTTGGGACCTCCTTCATCTCTAATAATTAATTTTTTAAAAATGTGTATCTTTGTGGTTTTCTTTCACTTTCCAATCCTCACCTTCCCTACCCAATGAGTCATCCCTTAGAGCAGTGGTTCTCAACCTTCCCAATGCTGTGACTCTTTAATACTCATAAGTAGGCGTATCTGCATGTGGGCGGACCCGCCTGGAGACAGACGGAGGAGCTGTGTCTCCATTCCTAAGACCATCGGAAATATGTGTTTTCTGACGGTCTTAGGTGACCTCTGTGAAAGGGTCATTTGACCCCCAAAGGGGGCATGACCCACAGGTTGAGAACTGCTGCCTTAGAGCAAAAGATAAAAAAAAAAATCAGCAAAACTAATCAACCTATCAGTTTAGTTAGATGCAGTTAGGGAGTCTTCCATACCCACAGCTTCTGCAACCAAGGGAGGGAAGTATCTTTACCTCTTTCTTTTTTGTCACTAAGCTTGGTCAACATCAACACACAGAATTCAGTTTCAATTTCTGTTCTCTTTGCATTTACATTCACAATTAAAAAAAAAATTAAATATCTATTCCCAAACTTTAAAAACTACTTTCACATCACTAATCTCTCAATTAAAAAAAAAAAGCTAAACAAAATTGGGTCTCTGGAAACACTGCATAATCATATAATCTTCCTTGGGTCCATTCTCTATAGTAAAACCTTCTGACTCCACATGTATACACACAAGTGTCTCTATGCCTGCATACATATATGTGCACATATAATACACATGGCACACATAGAAAAGAGTACTCTACAAGTTTATGCACATACCTGTAATACGTGTGTCTGCATGTATGTATACAGAATTCTGTATGTGTATGTGCATATCTACATTTACATATATTCCCAAGGTACCTCCACAAGGCTTTCAGGAATTTAGTGGGTAGATTCTAGAGGTAACCTATCAAGAACTGCCACCTAGTGGTGCCTCAGAGCAGTATGATGGCATTTCTTTCTTTTTTTGCTTTTTGGAAGGCAATCGGGGTTAATTGACCCAAGGTCACACAGCTAGTAAGTGTTAAGTGTCTGAGGCTGGATTTGAACTCAGGTCTTCCTGACTCCAGGGCCAGTGCTTTATTTACTGCGCCACGTAGCCGCCACCAATTGCATTTTTTTTTTTATGGTGGTAGTGGTAAAGTCCTGAACTCATGACTTTATTTGTATAGGGAACTCCCCTCTACATAAACTCTTTCTCCTAATGTAGACGGATACACCACTCTGCACTGTACAGCTTTAGAGAGTTGCCTGGGGCAGTGACAGGTGAACTGACTTTCCCAGGATCACACTGCCACTCTGTGTTACAGGGGACGTGAATCAAGGTCCTCCTGGCTCTGAGGCCTGCTGTCTACTGCCAATCCTAAGCTGCCTTTCACAGTGCGTGAAGCATTACTTAGCACCTGTTTCATATTTTATCACTGTATGTAAGGGAAAACAAACACACAAAAAAACCCAACCCATTCCCTAGACATTTAATAGTAAGAAAATGATTTGGCTGAAGGCATGAATTTAGAGATACAATCAAGTCACCTGACCACAGGAGCTACACAGCACCAAGGAAATCCTTGCCATAATCCTGATTCATTTCTGCTAACAGTGAAAATAATAAGTGGTTTGCAAATATCAACCACCCAACTTCTTTTTAAAAAAATTTTAACATTTTAATTTAAAGTTTTGAGCTCTAAATTCTAACCCTCCCTCCGTCCCCTCCTTTAGAGGTTATGCAGTCAGATACAGGCTATCCATGTGCAATTGTACAAGGCATTTCCATATTAGTCATTTTGTATAAATGTATAAAATCAAAGAAAAGTGCAAAACATAGCATGCTTCGATGTGTATTCAATCAATATCAGTTCTTTGTCTGAGGGGGAGAGGATGCTTCATCATTAGGCCTTTGGGATCATCTTGGATCACTGTATTACTGAGAATAGTCAAGTCATTCAGTTCTTCACTGAACAATACCCAACTTATTTTCTTTTTATTTTTTTGGCTTTTTGGAGGGCAATTGAGGTTAAGTGACTTGCCCAAGGTCACACAGCTAGTAAGGGTTAAGTGTCTGAGGCTGGATTTGAACTCAGGTCCTCCTGACTCCAGGGCTGGTGCTCTATTCACTGCCCCTAACCCAACTTCTTTTAGAAGATCATGGGTGAGAGAGAACTGCCAATAGAAATGAAGGGAAAGACAAGAGAAGATAGACTAGAAAGACAGTCGATATAAAACTAATGTTGAATGTATCGGATCCTTTAAAAAAACGGAAGCTAAGCATAAGATATTTGTAATTATACACGAAATCCTCTTTTTCTTCTCTGTGTACATTTTGTTGATGTTCTGTCCTTTTGCTTGAGACCCCATTGGGGATTTTCTTGGCAGAGACGCTGGAGTGATCTGGCATTTACCTCTCCAGCTCGTTTTACAGATGAGGAAACCGAGGTAAACAGGATTGTGCCCAGAGTCACATACCTAGGAGGTGTCTGTGGTCAGAATTTTAAAAAAATTTATTTATTTATTTACTTTTAGTTTACAAAAATCAGTCCCCGAGTCCCTTGAGTTTCAAGTTTTTCCCCCTCTCTCCCCGCCCCTCCCCCCCAATGGTGGCATGCAGTCAGGTATAGAATCTGCAAATACTTCCACACTGGACTTAGTCTGGTTGTGTAGAAGGGTTGTGACCGATGGAGTGGACAATGGGAAAAAGGAAACAACGTCAAACATGGAAAAGAACATCAGCGTGTAGACTGCTTCAGTCTCCATTTAGACTCTGGTCTTTCTGGATCTTTCTCTGAATGTCGACATCTCCTTTCATCCTGAGACTTGTAGAGCTGTCTTATACCTGTGCGTTGCTGAGAAGCGTCCAGCTTATCAAAGTTGGTCATCATATATACAACATGTCTGTGATTCTGCTGTTCTCACTTAGCATCAGTTTGTCCAAGTCTCTCCAGGTCAGTGTGAAGTCCGTCTCCTCCCCATTTCTTATAGCACAGTAGTATTCCATCACATTCATACACCACAGCTTGTTCAGCCATTCCGCAATGGATGGACATCCCCTTAATTTCCAGTTTTTTGCCACCACAAAGAGCTGCAATATTTTTGTACGTGTAGTTCTTCCTCCCGCTTCTACAATTTCTTTGGGATACAACTGTGGTCAGATTTGAATTAAGGAAGATTAGTCTTCCTGACTCCAGGCTAGGTGCTCTATTCAGTGCACCAGCTACCTGCCCTCAGTGTAGATACAAATATTCATATTTGATGTTTGCTAAGTACAGAACAATAAAAATGTATTTAAAAAAAACGTTCCTAGAACGAGTATTTTTAAATGACCTCCAGGTAACATTTGGTGTTTGAAGGGGGAGTCAGATGACCTGCATCCAGATTCAGGTTGTAATACTTTGCTAGTTGTCCAACAAGCTTAGGCAAGTCACAAACTCATTAACCTTAGTGAGGCAATCACCAATCATTTATTAAGCACTTACCATGTGCTAAGCACTCCAAGGGTTGGGAATAAAAAAAAGGGGGGCAAAAACATAGTCCCTACTTTCAAGAAACTCATTCTAATAAAGGAGTCAACAGGCAAAAAATTATGTCCAGACAAGACACATACAGTGTAAATGGAAAGGAATCTCAGAGGGCAGGTACTGTTGGGGGGCAGGGAAGAGCTGCTGCAGGAGGTGGGTGAAGAATCAGGGAAGCAGAGTTGAGAAGGGAGAGCATTCCAGGAATGGGAGACAATGAGAAGAAAGGTTTGGAGGAGGTAGATGAAGTGTCACGGGTGAGAAATGACAAGCAGTGTGGATCTGAGATCTATGGAGGGGGTGAAGGATAAGGAGACAAGAAAGCCAGGAAGGGCCAGGTCTGAAAATTCAACTAGAGGATTTACACCTATTTGATCCTGAAGGAAAAGGGGAGCTAATAGAGTTTCTTGAGTTGGGTCTGACACAGACCTATACTTTGGGAAAATCACTTTGGTGTAGGAAAGAATGAAATAGGGAGAGACTTAAGGCAGAGAGACCAATCAGAAGGTTCTTGTAAGAGTCCAAGAGAGGAGGCTTAGGAGAGACGTGAAGACAGAAATGATATGAACTAGCAATGAACTGGACAGGTGTGGGTTAAGTACAAAAGAAGGTGACAGCAAGGTTGCAAGCATGACTGACTAGGAGGATGGTGCTGCTCTGTAATGGTAATGAGAATGGGAAGATCTTCCCTGACCCTTAGTAGGTCGAATGTAATCACATGGAGCCTGTGGTAGGACAAATTTGTTGACTGGGTGAAGCAAGAAGAGGCGGAGCAGGAAAAGAGTCAGAACAATTAATGAGGAGGGAGAGGGCAGAGAGAGAGAAGACACAGGCAAGGAGACAGCTAGGACTGGGGGAGAGAGAGAGAAAGAGAGAGAGAGAGAGTGTGTGTGTGTGTGTGTGTGTGTGTGTGTGGTGTGTGTGTGTATGTGTGTGTGTGTGTATGTGTGTGTGTGTAGGAAGGCCCAAGCAGGGGGAAGGCTTTGGGATGGTATTGTTTCCTTGAATGATAAGTTGTGTTAACTTCTTTATTGCTATGATGGATTTGGTTTTCATGTGTTGAGATTTGGCTTCTGATCTTCTGGTATCTGAATAAATGTTTTGCTTCTGTCTTCTATATGGAGTCTGTTATATTTTGCATTTCAGAACTATGCTGGCATATTCATTATTGCTGTCGTTGCTGTGAATATTGCCTTGGCAATACATGTTCTTAACAGTAATTATGCTGTTCAGTAACGTCTGACTCTTCATGACCCCACTGGGGTTTTTCTTGGCAAAGATACTGGAGTGGTTTGCCATTTCCTTCTCTAGCTTGCTTTACAGATGAGGAAACTGAGGCAGAACAGGGTTAAGTGACTTGCCCAGGGTCAGATATCTAGGAAGTGTCTGAGGCCAGATTTGAACTCAGGAAGACAAGTCTTCCTGAGTTCAGGCCCAGCACACAAACCACTCTTCTGCCCAGCTGCTCCCTTAATAGTAACAAGGAAACAGATTATAGGACAGTGGCTTAGAAAGGGGAAAGTAAAATAATAAACTCTGTTTTGGACACAATTAAGCTTGAGATTCTATGAGAGATCCAGCTTGAGATGCCTAAGAGGCAGATAGTGATGTGAGGCTGGAGGGCAGCATAGAAGTTAAGAATTAATAAATAGAACTGGGAATCATCTTCATTAAAATGTCAACTGAATCCCCTAGAGCTGATGAAACCACTGAGACAATATAGAAAGGAAAAGAGGAAAAAGAGAGTCTTGTATACACTCCTAATGAGTAGGTACAACCTCGGGGAAAACTCAGCAAAGGAGAAAGAGGAGCAGCCAAACACATGGGGTAGCTAGGGGGTACAACGGATAGAGAATAGGCCCCGAGTGCAAATCTGACCTCAGACACTTACTAGCTGTGCGACCCTGAGTAAGTCGCTTAACTTCTGTTAATTTCCTCATCTATAAAATGGGGACAATAATAACACCTGCCTCCCCGGGTTGTGGCGACGATAAAATGAGATATTTATGAAGTACTAGTTAAATGCCAGTGATTATAATTTGAAAGACCAGAGGAGGGAAGTGTCACAGAGATCTAGAGTATCCAGGAGAAGGGTGTGATCAGTAGTGTCAAAGAGAGGATGAAACACTGATTTGTCAATAGAGATTAACGGTAACTTTGGAGGGACCACACTGGTAAACCAGGGACAATATTACAAGCAGAGTTAACAGGCAAAGAGGCAGTGTGGCTTAGTGGACAGAGTGCTGAAACTGGAGTTAGAAACACCTGGGTTCAAGCCCTGCCTCAAACATTCACTGGCTACGTGATTGTGTGCAAGCCATTTAACTCAGTTTCCTCAGCTACAATGAAGGGGTAGATCCGATGGCCTCTAAGGTCCCTGCCTTTCCTAAATCCATTATCCTAGGATCTATAGTTTTATGAAATAAAAGTGAAATATTACCTTTACTGCTGCAATGAACGATTGCTACTCCAGTAAACACACTGTGTACTTTTCCATTTAACCTACAAGATAAATATGGTGTCACACATTTCTTATTTTTCACACCAAAACCTTAAAAAAAAAAGCAATTTCTTCTCTAGCTGAAGATCAGCCAAGAAAAACCACATTTACTCAATACATATACCCTTACAACTACATTTCATAAATTGCATTTTAATTCCCTCTCCCCCTGCCCAAAGTATCTGGGATTTTTTTCTCCTCCATCCTTCAAGTCATTTTTCCTAAGACAAAAATCAATTTGTAAAGCAACTAGTGAATGTTAATTGACTATGCAATATTAACTCTTCCATTCCAAAGTTCATAACATCTATTGGTTGAGGCCTCTTTACCTAAGGTGGACAAACACGGAGAGAAAGAAAACCTCCATGAATGGCAGCAGAGATGCAGCTAAGCCATGCTCCAGGGAACTAAGGGTGAGGGGTTAAAGGCGTCTCACACCCTAAGTGATATTGGAGGGCAGCTTGTAGCATATGAATAGAAAGGTTTGGGAATCTCCAACAATCTATTGCTTTTCTCAAAAGGCTACTCACATTAGTTCTTGACTCTTCTTAATAAAGTATTAAAACTCAACACGTATTGTAATAGAAAACACCTCATTGTTCTGGGAAGGGCCTCTGGATTAGGGAGGGGAAGGGCCTTTGCATACTGACCTTGTCAATCTGGCTACACCAATAGCACTCTGTTCAATTCTGGGTGACACATTTTTGGAAGGACATTGATAGGCCGAAGAGTACAAGCAAGTACCAGAGTACTATTACCAGAACAGTGAAGCATCTCAATCAAGTTACTGCTATCTGTGGTTCTCAACCTCAACCCTAATGCTGTGACCCTTTATTACAGCTCCTCATGTTGGGGTGACCCCCAACCACAAAATTATTTCCGTTGCTGCTTCATAACTGTAAGTTTGCTACTGTGATGAATCGTAATGTAAATATCTGATACGCAGGACGTATTTTCATTGTTACAAATTGAACATAACCCACAGGTTGAGAACAACTGTCAGCTGTATGAAATCTAGCCAAAGCAAATGGGATAATTTAACCCGGAGAAGGGAAGGCTAGGGAAGAACATGACAGCTTCAGTATTTGAAGAGTCATCATTTGAAAGAGGGACTCAATGATGATTTCAGAAAAACCTGGAAAGATTTACATGAACTGATACAAAGTGAAGCTGATGCAAAATGAAGTAAGCAGAACCAGGAGAACACCGTACACAGTAACAGCAATATCGTAAGAGGATCAACTGTGAATAACTTAGTTACTCTCAGCAATACAATGATCCAAGACAATTCCAAAAGACTCATGAGGAAAGACACTATCCACCTCCAGTGGAAGAACTGATGATAGAGTTTGAATGAAGAACAAAGTATCCTATTTTTTCCCGCATTTTTTTTTTTGGAGGGGGGAAGGCTGGGCAATTGGGGTTAAGTGACTTGCCCAAGGTCACATGGCTAGTAAGTGTTAAGTGTCTGAGGCCGAATTTTTTTTTTTTTTGCTTTTTTGGAGGGCAGTTGGGGTTAAATGACTTGCCCAAGGTCACACGGCTACTTTTTGTGTTAAGTGTCTGAGGCCGGATTTGAACTCAGGTACACCTGGCTCCAGGGCCGGTGCTCTACTCACTGCGCCACCTAGCCGCCCCTTCTGAGGCCGAATTTGAACTCAGGGACTCCTGACTCCAGGAGCTCTCTATTCACTGCACCACCTCACCACTCCTACCCTCCACTTTTTAAAATGTTTTTTTGTGTTTTGTTTCACAACATGACTAATATGGAAATATGTTTTGCATGACTCTATATGTATAACCTATATAAAATTATTCACCATACAGGAAGAGAATCAAGAACTCGAATTTTTAAAAAACAAAGGATGAAAATTGTTTTTATATGTAATTGGGGGAAAATATTATTTGAAGAAAAAAAAAGACAGAAAGGAGAAATGATTTACTGTATTCTGTATTGGCCCCAGAGGGCTAAGTTAGAAGCAAAGTGTGGAAGGGACCAAGAGGCAAATTTAAGTTTTATATAAAGAAAAACTTCTCATCAGAGCTATCCAAAAGTGGAATGAGCTGCTTCCTGAAATAATGGATTTCCTTTCACCTAACATCTTCAAAAACTAGATGACTCCTTGTCAGGTATGATGTGGAAAGGATTCCTTTTGGGTCTAAATTGGACAAGATGGTTGCTCAGGTCTCTTGAAACTCTAAGCTTCCCTTACTCTACAGGAAGCAGCACTTGGATGAGATCACTACATTCCAAAGTCTGGTGTTGACTTTGGAACATCTGTTGACAATTTTACCTGTTTAGCTAGGGCTGCTGAAACTGGTGGTGGTGGTGGGGGTTGGTCGGGGGAGGGTAAGGGGAGGACACAAATCAGCCAAAGTCACACAAAAAAATCACAAACTCCAATACCAAATTTATTGCAATAGGGGACATAACTGGTCTGAAAACCAGACTACCTATCTGAGCAGGGTAGCCTTGTATAGTGGGTTGATTTAATCATTCTCCCAAGCTGAAGGATGCCTGATGTGCAAAGAATTAGAGTAAAGGAATTTTTCGGTTCTTTAAGGGACATGTTGTAACCTGTGAAGTATCCTATTCAGCTCTAAGTCACTTAACTTACAGAGGCAGGTGGTGGTGCAGGAGATAAGCACCAGGCCTGGAGTCAAGAAGACTGAGTTCCACTGGTTATAACTGCTCTTTATAACATGACTAATATGAAAATATTTAATATGAATGTATACGTAGAGCTTATATCATATTGCATGCTGTCTTGGAGAGGAGGGAAGGAAGGGGAGAAAATTTAAAACTCAAAAGCTTGTGGAACTAAATGCTATAAAATAAAAATAAATAAATACATTTTTTAAAAAAGAAAGAAGACTGAGTTCCAATCTGACCTCAGACATTTATTAGCCATGTGGTTCTGGGCATGTGTTTGACTCAGTTTCCCCATCAGTAAAATGGGGGTAATAATAGCACCTACCTTACAGTGTTGTTTAAAAAAAATGAAATGTTTGCTTATAAAAAAAAAACCCTAAAACATTTAGCACAGTACTTAGCATACAATAAGCACTACATAAGTAGTTCTTTCTCCAACGTAAATTTTCTGAGCCTTAGTTTCAATATCTCTAAAACGGGGATAAAAGGGCGGCTAGGTGGCACAGTGAACAGAGCACCAGCCCTGTAGTCAGGAGGACCTGAGTTCAAATCTAGCCTCAGACACTTATCACACTTACTAGCTTGGTGACCTTGGGCTAGTCACTTGACCCCAATTGCCCTCCAAAAAGCAAAAGAATAAAAATAAAATAAAAAAATAAAATAAAAAATAAAATGGGATAAAAAGAACACCTACATCACAGGGTTGGTGTGAATTAGATAATATATGTGAAATGCTTTACAAAACATAAATTACTATATATAAAATATATACATATATGTGTGTGTGGGTACACACATGTATATACACATATAGGCTATTGTTATTGTTATTTATTCCAGGGATATTTCTGTCTAACAATTCCTATCAACTGTCTAGAATCTGAATATCCTCTTTTTAAAAAAATATTTCTTTTAAATTTTTTTT
>CM053600.1:14454198-14484922 GCA_028646575.1 Pseudocheirus occidentalis | reverse complement strand
TTTCATGATTTTCTTGCATCATTCTCATTTCTCTTCCCAATTTTTTCTCTGCTTCTCTTGTTTGGTTTTCAAAGTCCTTTTTCAGTTGATGTATAGCTTCTAGGCATTCTTCAAGTGTCTTGGAAGCATTTGGTGTGGGTGTTCTGACTGTGTTGTCTTTCTCCTGTTCCATGTTTTGATCCTTTTTGTCCACAAAAAAGCATTCAAACTTTGTTTCTTAATCTGAAATAATAATAGCACCAACCTCCCAGGTTTGTTGTGAGAATCAAATGCAATATGTCCCTTTGCAAACCTTAACAGCACTACAAAAATGCTAGCTGTTATTAATGGCTTACAAAAGTCATTTATGTCCCAACAAGGCTTAAATTATAATTTCCCTACTGGTAGTAATAAATTGATGGATTTTGTGCTAAATATTCTATGATTCTTTGTTCTTAAATCTTCTTTTTTTTCTGTGTGAAAATAAATGATCTGTTCCAAATATGACTCATATTTATTTTTTTTGGCCTTTGCTATGGAGAACCTGTAGCCCATACCCTTTTAAAAATAATTAGCAACCTTATAAATAGGAACTTTCCCTGGAGAATGTGGGCTTTGGGTTGAAGGGGCAGTGAATATGAGAAGTAAGGCACCTACTTCCCCAATTGAAAAGGCAGGATTTTCCAGAATGGTGAACTTGGGCAGACTGAGATAGAAGGGAAAGTACAGAGTCTGGCACAGGTCTCCTGATACTGTGGTTTCAGATGAGTGGTGTCTGGCTATTCTCTGTGTTAGAGTAGCGCCTCCTCTTTCTTGGTCTTTCAACCTGGTGGAGAGAGGGGATTTCCCTGTTGACTTCCTCTCCACCTACCCACCACTCCTTCTCTGTCTTCTTTGGTGGATCCTTCTCCAGATCATGCCCTCTAATCATAAATGTCCTTAAAGGTTCTGTCCTGAGTCCTCTTCTTCCTTTATACTGCTTCACGTGGTGATCTCATCACTTTCCATGGCTTTAACTGCCGTCTCTATGCTGATAATTCTCAAATCTACCTTTCCTACCCCAATCTCTGTGCTGATCTCTAATTTCACACGTCCGACTACCTTGCAGATATCTGAAACTGAAAGTCCAGTAGACGTCTTAAACTCAACATGTTCAAAACAGAATTGATCTTTCTCCTAAACCATTACCCCCTCCAGCCTTCCTTATTATTGTAGAAGGTTGGCGAAGGTGAGGTTGGTGACTTTACACAGCCCTCCCTCACTCAAATCCAATTCAATTGCTAGCCATGTCGTCATTTCCTTGATGTCATGGTCTTCTTCAAGAATGAAGGACAAACCACAACCTGTAAGTAGTCCAAATTGCCCTACTAGGGACCCAAATGTCCACTTCCTGTTGGGCAACTCAACGTGTCCTGTCCTGTCCTCTCCTTTCATGGGGGTATTATGACCTTATCTGATAATGTTCTGCCCAAAGGAAGGTAAATTTTGATGACCAAAACCTACCTGATTACCTTGGGGTTTACCGGCTACATTACTTTCTCAAAGACCAAGCCTCAAAATCAATTTTCTCTGGATCTCATTGATTGGACAATAATAGGTCCTTGCCCTGCCTAAGCACCACTTAATAGTCATTTTTTTGGGTCCTTCTGGCTCAGAGTGAATGCAAATAATAATTGTTTGTCTTTCAGTCAGCAACTCTGAGGGTCTTCTCATCCCCGTTTGATTTTTTTTTTTTTTTATTAAAGGGGCCATGCCTCCACTCACTTCTGAAAAAGGCCTATTCGCTGAATGGGTGTTGCCTCATTCAAAGTGAGTCCCTGAAAGGATCTTAAACTCAAAGGGCCAGGGACTCCCATTGCATCCTGGGCCACTTCCAGTCATCCTCATGGATAGCTGGCCACTGGACCCAAATATCTCTGGAGGAAAAGTGAAGCTGGTGATTTGCACAGCCCTCCCTCCCTCAAATCAAATTCAATTGCAAGTCATGTCATCATCTCCCTGACGTCATTGTCCTTTTTGAGAACAAAAGATTAACAAACATACATTCTTGTAGAAGGCAGCACTATTCTTCCAGTCCCTTATGTAGAAGTCATCCTGGATTATACACTATCTCTAACAGCCCCCCTGCCCCTCATATTAAAGCTGTTGCCAAGTTTTATTGATCTCACCTTTATAATATCTCTGGAATAGTCCTTCTTCTCTCCTCTGATACTGCCACCAATCTGGTGCAGACCTTCATCACCTCTTGCTTTGGTTATTACAATAGATAATTGCTAGGTCCACCTGTCTCAAATCTCTCCCCACTCCAATCCATTCTCCATTCAATCACTAAGGTGACTTCCCTAAAATGCAGATTCAATCATGTCACCCTATCCCCCCACTCAAACCGCAGTGACTTCCTGTTGCCTCCAGGAACAAATACAGCATGTTCTGCTTGGCATTTCAAACCTTTTGTAACCTAATCCCCTCTTACCTTTCCAGTCTTCTTATACCGTACCCCCCTTCCTCCAGGGACACTGGCCTCTTGGCTGTTTCATGAACAAGACACCCCATCTCTTTGTTCTAGGCATTCTCTCTTCCCCTCCCCCCGCCATGCCTGGAATGTTTCTCCTTCTCTGCTCCAAGTACCGACCTCCTGAGCTTCCTTTAAATCTCATCTAAAACTCTACCTTCTAAAGGAAGCCTTTCCATATTGGTTTTAATTGCAGAGCTTCTCCGTTTGAAGTGATTTCCTGTGTGTTTTGTCTGTAGCTTGCTTGGAGATGTTTCCACTTTTGTTCATGTGTGCTTTTTTTTTTTTTGTTCATGTCCTTTGCATGTGATGATGTTTCTGTGATGGGGGAAATAAGCAGCTTTCCTATTCCTGACTCTTATACACATACATACACACACACACACACATAGACACACGTGTGTGTGTATGCATGTATACATACATATATGTAGTGAATATCTTTATCGGATGGTATTATGGTACTAACCACATTTTTTTTCCCAAGGACCTATGCAAAAACCATACTCAGCTTCGTTTGAGAGATTTCCCTGAGGGCCAGGGGCAGAACTGGAGGGAGAAATATGACCTCCCTCCTCAGAGTAACAAAATCATAGAATTTAAGAGCTAGAAAAGACTTCAATGGCCATTTAGGTCAACCCACAGACAAAAGGAATCCCCGCTCTAATATATTTGATAAGGGGCTAGCCAACTTCTGTTTGAAGATCTCCAAAGAGAATCACCCCAGGGCTGAACCAAGGTCCATGTGAGTCCATAGAATGAATACCTTCTTGGGGGTTCCTGGGATGAGAGTACAGGAATAATGCTAATTATTCCAGAAAGCTGTATCAGCTAATCATGGTTAAATAAAGGCTATTTTAAGATGTAATGTATATACTTATACTATACACTTAGATACACATGTTGTCTATCCCATTAGAATTTAAGCTCCTTGAGGACAGGAACTGTTTCACTTTTCTCATTTTATCCTTTGTGATTAGTATGAAGCCAGGGAAGTAGTTGCTTGATAAATGACTGTTGATAGATTGATTGAAGATTTTTTATGCATTTTAATTCCTTAAGTTTATATTCAGTATCTTTGTTTTATTTTACCTTTTATTTGCTTAAGTGCTAGTAAATTATAGTCTCTCCATCAGGTGTGATATAAGGAGACCATGCTGAGCTTAGGTGAGGACTATTGGAAATGGTAAATAGGTGTACAGAAAGAGATTCCATGGCAGAGAAACTTCAGGGTGTCTAGACCATAAAAAATAGTGAACAATGAGGTATAGTGGAGCAGATTTAACTTCACTGTAAGGAAATGTTTCCTAATAATCAGTGCCAAAATGGAATGGGATGACTTAGGATATAGTAAGGTCTCTCTCATTGTAGGTCTTCAAGAAGAAGTTGGTTGACCATTTTTCATCAATATTTTAGAAAACATTATAGAGATATGCACTGAATTAGGTAGCCTTTGAGTACTGCGTCCAGCGTAGCAGGGTCCTAGAAGTGAAACCTAGAAGGGGACAGGAGGTCATGTGGGAAAGGAAGGAGATGAACACACAAGCTTACGTTAGCATAGCCTGAGCAGGCTTGGGAGGCAAGTAACTGTCCTGAGCTCCTCCAACAGGCTGCATTTTATTGAGGTTATTCATGACATGACAACACTCCAAAGTTGTACAGGTCACAGCAACACTTCAAGGTTGTACAAAACATAAGCAGAGATAATGAAAAATGTGTAAAGATTATATGGGCATATAATATTTAACTTTATAGACCTTTGTGCTGTCTTCATGATAAAGTCACATAGAATTTTTGGTCAAGAAATTTCCCTGCACAGCTGCATTCCCATAGAAACATACTTGACTTCACGGTCATGCTTCTACTTTTGCAGGGGACATGTTTCCTCACATACCTTTTACTCTTTATGAGTTTAGTGGGTTCAAGCAATGGTCATATGGTTTCCTGCCTTTGAAGTCCTTTCCAACCCTGAAATTTTGCAAGAAAGCAGAGAAAAGAAAAATAATGTCAAACTAGATTTTGCTGCTGTGTTTTCTGCTTTCTTGCCTTCTTTTTCTTCACAGATACCCTAAAAGATTTTCTAGTATACATTCACACAGGATTAAGTCTGGCGCATTGTCCTCTTTTATCTATGTTCATCTATTTACTTGTACCTACAGTACCTGCAACAAGCACCTTAAAAACGCTCACACACACTCACACACACACACACACACACACACACACATATACACACACAGCTATGCCTCACTTTATATAGTCCATGGTCTCCAAAAGAGTTAGGTTTAAATAATTGTTTTTTCTGGCAAACAAAAGTAAATTTTAAATGCAATGAGTAAACTTAGTATTTTAAGTATTTTTTTATGCTGGATTATTTTGTAAAGTCAATAATTCTTTAGTAATGGGAATAATAATGACTCTTTTCTTTTTAAAATTTCCTTAAAGTGAGGTACCACTATACACACATACACATATGTACACACATGCACATGTGTGCACACGTATATGTCAGCCCCTAACCCAAATATAGAATCAGCCTTCATGGTTAAAGGTTACTTCAGTTCAGTTCAGTTCAATTCAACTGAACACAATTCTGTAAGTCTATTGTTTAAGGGAAGTGAAGAAAAATTCAGGAAGTTAAGACATGCTGAAGATGCTTTATTTTATTTTATTTTATTTTATATTGTTTTGGATACAAAAAAGTACCTTGCTTCACCGGTTTGAAGGAACTGGAGAGTCACATACCAGTGAAGTGCAAACAGGAAAGTTAAAATTAATTCTAGTGTTTGAGTTTTTCCGGGATCTTAGGGATAGTTCAGACTTGGGTTCTACACAATTTTATTGTTCCCAAAACAGTATGGTCCAGAGCAAAATATGAATGCTGTACTTCTAGTCTAAGAACTACAAGTTTTTGACATGGATTGAGTCTGAGCAACACGATTTTGGGTTTGTCCTTGGTTGAAGTTCCAGTAGAACTCCTACTATTGGGTTGCTATTGAACTCAACATTTATCAATCAGCTGGAGAGCTCTGAAGGTTCACTATGACAGAACTTCAGATTTTACTTTGGTCTGGGATTCCTGCCCTAGTTATTCCACTCCAGGCTTCAGACTCTGCTGAAGAATGGAATTGAGACCCTGATCCATTCCTAGGGATCAGTGCCCTACATCTACCGCTTGCTTCTATATGTCCCCCTTGCTTAGTACATAGTCTAGGGTTTTTGACCATACCTTGTCCTGGGTCACCACTCTTAAATGTGCATCCACTCCTCAGTCCCATGCTAAATCTGTGACCCAGCAATGGGTAGTAAGCCACAAAATACCCAGTTGGACTCTGTTTCTGGTCCCTATGCAAGATCAAGGTCCTCTCTTTGGGTCTGGGCCCTATTCTTGTGCTTATGTACAACTTTTGGCAGATCCTCCTGGAGTCCTCAATCTGTTCTCCTGGCTGCACTACTTTTCCAGTGGCCACAGAGAGCTCTGTCTGTCTTGCTATTCCAACCTGGGATAAAAGTGAGAAAAACACTCACTATGATATTTTTCTTCCCTTGGATTTCCAAGTCAGGACTTTGTTATGTTTTCTAAAAATTTGTAGAGGAGAGCTTTGCTATACTACTTTGAACTACTCCATCATTTTGGCTTGTCTTTCCAACATTTAGCCAAAGAGGAAATCGGGCTGAGTATTTTATAATACTCAGCTATAAAGCTATAAAGTAAAGGCATTAAAACCAGCTGTCTGATGTAATAAGCTTTAGGACTCTATCACTGAAATGTGGGGTTTCAAAGAATGTCTTCTCAAGCCTTGTGATACACAGGTACTATACTAGTAGTCTAGGGATTTGCCATGAGGTGGACAAGAGTCTCCAATGAGGATTGATGTTCTCCGTGGTTCTCTGACTTGAAAAGTACATTTGGCAAAATGTCTTGCTACATTGACTATTTCCATCGTGTGTCATCTTTGGGAACTTTCTCTACGTGAGGGAAAAATTCAGAGTTGTTTTGATTTGCATCTCTTTAGGTATTAATGATTTGGAGCAATCTTTCATATGGCTGTTAATAGTTTGCAATTTCCTCTTTTGAGAACTGTTTATTCCCTTTGAACACTTATCTATTGATTTTGCTTTATCTTTAATGAGAAGTCTTCCTAATGAGATTCACAAGAACCACAAAAAAAGTCATCAACCTTCGTAAGGTATGCTCTGTTGCTAGCCAAGAGTTTACCATGACTACATTTTAAACTGTGGATCAAAAATTCAAATCTCATGCTTCCATACCTTATTTTCCATCATTTTTACAATCTAATTTGCAATCTAATTTCACAATCTAATTTACAATCTAATTTAAATATTGACTGCCAAAGTCAATATCTTCAACTGGCAGAGATGAAAAGAAAGAACAATAAAGAGAACTGGAATTTCCTGTTTCATCTTTGTTGCTGACTAGTGAAGTGAATACCTCCTCATCTGTAAAATTATTGAACTAGATGATACCAGTCTGAAAACAGACAAATGCTGATTTTCTGAACCTAGAAGAATCAGAAATTAACTTTCTGATCCCTTGAGTTCCATCAGAGAAGAGGACATTGTACTGAGTTCCTAGTAAAGTTATTGTCCTGCTGTAGGTGCGCAACTTCCTCATCCTTTGCCAAGGTAAGTAGGGGTAATCAGCCTCTTTCTCCCTCTGAATTTTTCATCTCAGTAAAAAACAAAAGAAAATAAACCATCAAGTTAATTCTCCCTATTGGAGAAGAGTAAACCAAATCACAAACTTATGTGTCCTTGTTTTTTTTTCATTAATTCAACAACACACCAAGGATGGCTACACATCCATGGCGAGACTGGTTCTTAATTATAATAAAACATGATTATTTTCAGTACCCTGATGCATATTTTCTCGTCCTGTGTTCTCTAGACCTGTGTAGTTTCAGGTCAACAAAAAGCATGGACATCTGTGGGGAAAGGTGATGAACATGATGGCACAGGTTTGCTGACTTTATACCTTCAGGATATAGAGCTGCTTTGAGAAGTGGCATTTCCAATACCCTGCTTCTCACTCTCTTGCCTTTCTGAACTTTTCAGCATTTTAACTGACAAGGATTAAAGCTACTACCTTTTCAGCTCATAGCTAGATCAATATCTTGCAATCTTTGGGTATTGAAACTTGTCAAAGGGTTGGAATGGGAGTTTGACCAGCTTGTGGTAAGTCTGTTATTGTACTTCTAAGTGGTTGTGCAGACAGCTGGTTATCTCACAGTATGCATAGCCCCATAGGGTGGTCTAGCTAGTACAGTAAGCTTCCTTACAAATTCCAGGAATTCAGACATTTGAAAAAATCGGTCAACAAGCTATGTGGAAGACATTGTACTAGGTGCTCGGGAAACAAAGGCAAAAATGTAACCATTTTCTGCCCTCAACTTATAGGGGGAAGCACCATGTACACATATAAGTATCAACAAAAGAAATATGGCAAAAGTGTTGTAGTACAGATCCACTGTAGTACAGTGCATGTGTGTATGTGCTACCAGTAGGCAAAAAAGTGTCACAATCAATGTCTCTACGAGTATAAGGAATCATATTGAATGAAAGAATTAAAAAAAATTATTAGGCCCCCATTCTGTTCTAAGAACTAAGTCCTGCTAAGTCCTGGGGATACAAATGGATAAAAAGAAGGAAAGATGTATTTATTGTTTGGTAGACATGATGCCTGTGAAAAATGGGAAGAGAAGGCAATTCCTGCTCCCAAGGAACTTATGCTCTAGTGGGGGGAAGATAACACACATAGGAGAATCTAATTGTAGTGCAGATAGACCCCAGGGTCCTAAGCTTGTATGGGGTATTTGCCCTCCACGGAAAGGAATCTGTAGGGAAGTCGCCAATCATCACTGGGAGTAGAACTAAAGGTTGGAGAAGACAGGGATTCCTCAGACACTTAGTAGCTGTGTGACTGGGCAAATCACTCAAGTTTCCTCACTGTCAAGCTGGGGATAATAGCATCTACCTCGGAAAGTTGTTGGAATGTTCACATAAGCTAATATTTGTAAAGCACTTGGCACAAAGCAGGACTTAATACATACTTGTTCCTTTTCCCCTTCTGCCTTTAATGCAGGTCCTCTCTTCCCTAGCAAAGTACTTTGTACATGGCGAACACTTAACAAAATCTTACCAACACATTAAACTGGAAACATTGATGAGCTAGCAGGACAGATGATTCACCTACCACGCTACCTTCCATTTAGTCATTAGCTGGAGAAAAGGAAATGACATTCTGAGGGGAGTATTGTGCCAACTGCCTTCTTTAGTGTATAGTGCAAAGAAGAACGATATAAATGACAAAATTAGAAAACAGATCATAAGATCTGTGAGAATGAAGTGTTGTATAATAGTGGAATATCTGCTAGAAACTTCTCTGCAAGAAACAAACAAAAACCAAAACAACTGATAAATTTACTTGTATTCATTGAAATAAAATTCTTTGAAAAGTGGAGGAAATATTAAAAGGAACTTCTATTCTGGGTTGGATTGTGACCAACAAGGAGGAACTTGTTTCACAAGTAAAAATGATAGGGACCTTGGTGGGAGGTGGGGTGGAGGGGGGGGGGGAAGCAGATTCTATGACAAGGAAGGAGAAAAAAGCACAATATAGTGGGATATACATTGTGAATTTTGGAGGAAAATATTTCAATGTCCAGAAGCACAGATAGGATTCTGTGGCAAAAAATTTTACAAAAGTATGGGAAGCTGAAAAAAAAAAAAAAGGTTTTTTTGCTTTTTGGAGGGCAATTGGGGGTTAAGTGACTTGTCCAAAGTCACATGGCTAGTAAGCGTGTCAAGTGTCAGAGGCCGGATTTGAACTCAGGTCTTCCTATCTCCAAGGACGGTGTTCTATTCACTGCGCCACCTATCCACCTCCCAAAAAAAGATTTCTTATGATATGAATAATTTCTTTGAGTCAGACAAAGAGGAGTCATCAAAAAAAATTCTGATAGGTGTGTACAAGAAGCTCATAAATGGGTTCATATTTAAAAATGGCACATATAAAAGAAAGAAACAAGGTCAGTCACCAGAGGATGCATGTGAAAAAAAGTATTCTGGTTTGGGAAGAAAACTATCAGGAACTCTAAAGACCAGAATGAGTGGAGACTGTGGAGGAATGCCAAGGACATAAACATCGGCTTATTTAATTATGTTAGAGGCGTGAAGGAAAAATAAAAGGACTTCATATATGTTCCTGGAAGGTAATAGAGTACCACTGGAGTTTTTGAACGGTAAATAACCAGAGAAGTTTGTTGAAGAAAAAATATTAATGTGCCACTCTAAGGTAGAATTGTAAACAATTTAATCTTGATCTAACATAGAAATTTATTAATATGAATATTATGTATTTATTATAAATTATAAATTATATATTTGTTAATTTAATATGGATCTAATATATAAAGCATAAACCATTTCTACCTGGTGGGGAGAGTGAGAGAGAGGGAGAGACAGATAGAGAAAGAGACAGAGAGCGACACAGACAGAGACAGAAGAATATGTTCCAAATACACAGTTTCTTCCCCTCCTCCCCTGCCTCCATGCTCTCAAACAAGTATATAGGACTCTTGAATAAGGAAAAGTTCATAATATGTTAAAATAGAATTTAGATGAACTTAATCTACTCAAACTATTGGATTCCTTGCTTAACCACTCACTTCAAGGACAGAAAAGTCTTCTTTACTGTGATCAATACCTTAATTTTTGAATCTAAGAAAGATACTGCTCTTTGGTGAGTTGCTGTGGGTTGGGGGGAGGTTTGAGAGGGGAGGGTGGCCCATAGGACGACAAGCTAATGTTCTTACCCAGATGAGATTTAAATTTGATAATTAGATTTGATTTGTTACTGGAACCTCAGTCCTTATTTTACCCACTTGCCTAACAGAAAAAGTTTTGAAAAGGTTTTAGGTTGTAAAAATATTGTTTCTTAATATTTTCAGTTGGGTTTTTCATTTAATAGAATAATTTCCTCAGTATATCTTTGGCTTGAAAAAGGAATCCTTAAAAGGAGTGGTCACAGTGGAAATGAATGGTAAACTGAAAGTTGCCAACTGTTAACTTAATTGAAAGTTAAATGACTATTCTTTTTGTTGAAGTAAAATGTTGACTGACCTTTACAGTGTGGAATTTTACACTGTGGAATTCTTATATTTTATAGGAATACTATAATTGTAACTTCAAAATGGTTTCTTAGTTATTTTTCAGTCTTATGGGGGTACCTATGTTTCCCTTCTCTTTCTATGCATATATGCTTAGATTAGGATAATCCAAATTAACAAAAATTATTTCTGAAAGGCATGTGCCTTAAATACTGAATACAGATTTATTTTTCACATTCTGCAGCATGTTACTCTATGGGAACCTATCTTTCCTCTGAGCCTTTTGAAATCTACTTTCCTAAAGTACAAGGTACATGTTTGACTTTGCATGGATTTCCTCTCCTCTATCACAAATTCTAAGAACTGGGTGTTGGAAAATTTTTCAGATGGAATTTTTTGAGAGTCCAGAAATAGAATCTCACCCATATGCAGAACTCCCCATGTCCCAAGGGCAGACAAAGTGAGTAGCCAAGTTGAAGGGAAAAGGAATCATTAGCATGCTAAGGAGGATTGCTTTCTGGGGTGCAGAATTGACTTATATAACTTTTTCAGGCCTTCTTTGAGTACACAGGTCATCAACAGCATTCTGTGGCATTTAAATTGATCAATAGGATAGTCTGTCCCTATGGGAAACTTGGTCTGGAAATTCCATGGTTTTGTGTTATGTGCAACATTTGTGGGATTCTAGGAAGCTAGAGAGTTCTGTGTGCAGGAGGGATCAGTATATTCAGCATAAATAGCATTAAGGTAGTTGTCAAATTTTGTTATTCAATCTACAAGAGAAATATTTGTGTTAGTGAGAATCACATCCAGTATAGAAATTCCCTTTTTTTGGTGTTTCGACCTTGTGAAGGATGAAATTGTCATTAAGGCAAGTCAAGAAGTTACCCTCTCATGCTCATTCATCTTGCTGCTGAAGGCTTGTCTTTTCTTGACACTCTCATCCTCCTTTTTCTCCTCCCCTCCCCTCCCCTCTTCTCCTCTCCTCTCCTCCTTTCCTCTCCTCTTCTTTGTTCCATCACTCCGCTCCCCACCAACCCAGGGAAAGATTTACCTCAGATATAGGAAGTTTATGCTATCCCATCTGCTATCTGACTTCTAGTTTCACATTGGGATGTCTGGTAGGAGGAGGTATCTGGTCTTAAGTGATTTCTATGTCCTAGATATTGGAGATACAAACACAAAATTGAAAAAGATGATCCATATTCTCAAGGAGGGGAATATAATGTATGAATGTGTAACAAGTGTTTATTGTGGTCCCTCATATTGTAGTACTTCATTCAGCTTACACTGAGCATGTGAGCATCTGCTAGTGAGTGGAATGGGTTACTCACTCATTCAACATATTCTCACATTGTAATGCCTCATTTGTTCTGAGAAGGACAAATCCCACTCAAATTCAGCTGAGATCTAAGTAACTCTACTGTGGGAGGAATACACCCTCCCCCCTACAATTATAATGTCAATTCTTAAGCCCCCACTGATATGCATCCATTTTCACAGACCAGCACTAATAATAATAATAATAATAACACTTTCATATAGTAACACATTATTTACTCAACATTAATGCAAAAGAAATAATAATTACATCACAGAAAGAAAGTGCATGAATAATAAATACATCTCAGCCCATATATATATCTATATATATCTATGAGGGAGAGTGGGCGCACAGTGCCTTTTCATTGCCAAGGAGGTACATGAATGAAAAACAAACAAACATGTTCTTGGGAATAACTCAAAATTTTGGAATTGGAAACTTCAGCATCTTCCTTATGTCACAGAAAAGGTCTACGAAAGTTCCTTCATGCATATAGCTTCTGTGTTAAACATGTTTCCACTATTAAGTTTAGTTAATCCCTGTAACACTTAACAAACACTTTGTATGTAGGTCATGACATATCAGTCAAGCTAAGCAATCTGTTGGGTGGCATCACTGATTTCTTTTTTTCTAAACTGTTCCTCTCATCAGTTGGACTTATTCTTCAAACATGACAGCAATTACTTCCAGCTTTGAGTTCAGCTGATGTAGTTCTGAAATTGGTTCTTTCATCTTCTTATATTTTTTTTATTGGTTCTGAGGATGCCACCCCCAATTTCAGTTTATGGTTGGTAGCCAAATTCTCAGCTCTCTTTAAATTTGACAAATTACATTTGTTCCATAATCATAGAATGGTCCTGTTATTCAAAGCTCCAAAATATATTATAGTTTGTCACATTAAAAACCAACAACTATCTCAGAAGCTACCGTTAAAGTAACCACTTCAGTAATTGCAGAAACTTAAAAGAACAGTATCCTTCACACAGGTAATTACTTGCAATCAAGGGGAATCAGGAAAGATTTAGCATGCCAAATGACTCCTGAGCTAGACGTTAAAAGAGCTAGCGATTTTAAGAGGTAGAGACGAGGAGGGAATGCATTTTAGGAATGGAGGACAGCCAGTTCAAAGGCACAAAAGTGAGAGATGGCATGTTGCCATGTAAAACAGGTAGTAGAATTGTTTAATTTGACTGCGAAGTTCATTAGGGTAGTAATTTGAAATGTCAGGAAAAACAGGGAGAGACATAGAAAGTAATTGCCTGCATCAAGTATCATAAAAGAAGGTTGAGACAAGCAGTGTGAAGTGTCCACAAATCAGATTTACAAAATAAATTCAGCTTGATGGAGAGGAGATGACCGGGCAAATTCATGGTCATTATGTTGGGTCTCAGGACACATGGAAAGTCACGCTGACTCAGTGCATGTGTAAAAGGGGGTGACTCTTCCTCAGTTCTCTTTTTTTTCCAACTGCAGGTCGTATTAGTATTGTCCTAGTCTGTTCCATGAGGGATAAACGGGGAGAGGTGAAGACCTTTCTCTTCCTTCCAACAGGATGTCAACTTCTCCCAGGCAGCAATCCAAACAGGGGTGATGGGGTCCGTTAGGCCAGTTTGACTAGGTTCTCTGGCTGCTCTTCTGCTTTGTGTTTATTTGACTGACCCTAAGTGACCAAACATTGACCATGAGGTGTACATGTTAGGGTTTAAAGGTTACCTTGTGAGTTACAGGGGTCTGGAGAGGTTCCGAGTCTCCAGATAGTGCCAGATGGATTTGGGAAGGAGTTCCTGCCAACTCCTCCAATGTTCTTGGAGAGAAAAATGACCTCTGACCATAAGATGAAGGACAGTGTAGAGATGAGATGAAAAGTGAAATGGATATTTAGCAGTTCGAGCAAATGCTTTATGTTTTGATGGTTTAATTCTCAATTTCCTGGCAGAGTATTTCAGTAACTATTGCTGATGATTGTTGGGTTTAAATTTTCTGTCAATGCACATTTTATTTTTAGGACCTTTTGTGTAAAATATTTATTTTTAGTATAGGAAATAAATATTGGCATAGTGAATAGAAAACTGACCTTGAGGTCAGGAAGCCCTAGGTTTAAGTCCTGCCTTTGACATATACTGCCTAGGTGACCCTGGTCTAGTCACTTAATTTCTCAAGGTTCTAAGTAATTCTCTAGTCCTATAAGTGGAAGAGAGGTGACAACCTGCATTCATAAGGGGTAGCTTCCAAACGGGGAGTTTACAATGAGATCACAGGTTCAGTAACTATCCCACTCTGTCTCTCATGTGTGAATTAAATTTACTATTGGGCACCATTCTACTTTTGTCTTTGGAAAGACCCTAGACATGAACCCAAACCTAAGCTTTATGTAAGCTTTCTTCTCAGGTATCAGGGTAGGAGTGTTATCACTGAATCACTTTAGTCATGTCTGACTCTTCATGACCACATTTGGAGTTTTCTTGGCAAAGATACTAGAGAGGTGTGTTATTTCTTCTCCAGCTCATTTTATAGATGAGGAACTGAAGCAAACAGGGTTAAGTGACTTGCCCAGGGTCACACAGCTAGCAAGTATCTAAAGTTGTATTTGAACTCAGGTCCTCTTGACTCTAGGGCTGGCACTCTATTTACTATACCACCTAGCTGCACAAGGTAGGAGTATAAACTGTCTAAGAGTGAGATAAAAAGAGTCTGGTCCTCTCTCACCAGAGACTAGAGTCCTCTAGGACTGAACTTAGTCTGGACTACATGCATGGGTTCAATCAAGGGCCCCTTAATGGAGAAGGATTGGGTGCAGCAATCTTTGAGTCCAGTAGTATTTACACTGCTGGATCAGGCATATTAATTTTGAAACTGTGTGTAAGGTGGATTGGATGAAGGAAAGAATGAAAGCAGGAAAACTGAAGTAATCTAGGAAAGCAGTAAAGAGACCCAGCGAGGTGTAGTAAATGGAGAGAAAGGAATGGAATCAAGAGTTGTGGAAGCAGAACTGACAAAATTTGGCAACTGATTGGAGATGGTGGGCACCAAAGGAAAAAGTGATCAATGACTCCAAGGTTGCAAACGCAGGTGATGGGAAGGTAGCGGTGCCCTTAACAGACACAAGGATGTTTGGAGGAGGGATTAAGGTCTTGGCTTTGAAGCTCGGTTTCTACCCATGTGATAAACAAAATATAAAACAAATAACATTTCCTAAAACTCCAACAGATAGTAGTATTAGAAGAATTTCCACGCTCCTCTGACCACTTGATATTATCCTATTACATCTATAGCCATTATTTCTTCACATTTTTCTGGATGTTTAAATTCTTCCCAGATGATCTAAGGAAAAGAAGAAAAGCAAGAGTGATGTTTTAGTACATTTTTGCAAGCCTCAAAAATGGGTAGAAGTTAATTTTCTCCTATAAAAATATCAGAAAAAGTTAATAATACTAGCGACCGAGAGAAAAGATCAGAATGCCGATAAAGGCAGATAGCCCTGTGTGATCCCTGGATTGGGAATCAGAAGAGCAGGGGCTGAGTTCCCAACTCTGCCACCTCTGCATAACCTCTTTGGACCTCATTTCCCACATGTGTAAAAGGAAGAGACACATGACTGATAGTATCTCCAGTGTGGTGGAGTGGAAAGGGCAGGATTTATTATGAGAAGACCCAAGGTCCTAATTCTGGATTGACCATTTGTGATACTGGAAAAGACTTTGGACCTCTATGGGTCTTAGCTTCCTCA
The DNA here is from genome assembly GCA_028646575.1 of Pseudocheirus occidentalis. Classification (NCBI taxonomy): domain Eukaryota; kingdom Metazoa; phylum Chordata; class Mammalia; order Diprotodontia; family Pseudocheiridae; genus Pseudocheirus; species Pseudocheirus occidentalis. The sequence continues at coordinate 14,469,251 of CM053600.1, read as the reverse complement.
ACTGTAAAATTAGGGAGTTGGACTAAGTGACTTTGAAGGTCCTGTCCTACCCTAAATCTGTGATCCTGGTATTTGAAGATTCTATGAGTTGAAAGTGCAATTGACCTCCAGTCTTTGATATTTTTTCCTCTGGATTACTCATTTGACTTATATAAGTTATAATGTGACCATGGACACGTCTCTGGGGATTTTTCAGTGCCTCTTTAAAACTATCTCTGAGATGCCTATCTCTATTAGTGGAAGGAGTGTTTACATTGGGAGCTCCCCACATTGATGAAATTCCAAGTCTAGTCCTCTCATCCCAAACAAAACCACTCTATTTGGTTCCTTATGAGATGAACTGCTTTGCATTATTATTTAATGTGTAGTGATTTAAACAACTAGGTTACTAACTTCTTCAAGGCACAGGTTGTATTTTTTCTTCATTGTATCACAGAATTTCAGTTAGAAGTGATCTCAGAGACCACCAGGGGTGGGGAATCAGTGACCTCAAGGGCCCACATGGCCCTCTAGGTTCTCAAGTACAGCCCTTTGATTGAATCCTGATTTCACAGAACAAATCCCCTTAATAAAAGGATTTTTTCTATAAAACTTGGACTCAGGCAAAAGGCAGCATCTAAGGACCTAGAAGGCCATATGTGGCCTTGAGGCTGCAAATTCCCTAACCCTGATGCTATACTTTAAAAAAAAAAAAAAAAGGACCCTGATGGTGTGGTGGATAGGGCATTGAACTTCATCTCAGGAAGACCTGAGTTCAAATCCAGGGAAGTGGCATAAGCCTTTGTTTGCCTGAGTTTCCTCGTCTGTAAAATGGGGAAAACAACAGCATCTATATCTTAGGGTTTTTGTGAAGATCAGATTTGTAAAGCGTTTTGTAAACCTTAAAGTTCTGTCTAAATTCTCGCTATTATTAGCAGTAAGCATCCTAAAACATCAGGATTTCACTTGAAGGTCTTGGTAATAGGCATGTGGCTCGTGGTCAGAGAGCCTCCGCTGGAGTTTTCATGTGGAAGATGCTGGGGAGCTTCTTCCAGGAGAATTGTGATCGAGTCAAGGAGAAATGTCTTGTAGAGACAGATTGTGGAGCATAAGTAGACATTCTATAACTGGTTCTCCCAGGCTAACCACATGTTGAGGAAGATCTTCACTAATAAAGCTGTCCTTGCCTAGATTCTCTCCATTTTATTAATGCCCTTCATAAAACATGGTGCTCCGGAGTGAACTCAGTACTTTCATTTTGCTCTGACCAGGGCACAGAATAGTGAGACTACTCTGTCCCTTGTCCTTGACACTTTTTTTTTTGCTTTTTAGGAGGGAAATTGGGGTTAAGGGACTTGCCCAAGGTCACACAGGTAGTTTTGTGTCAAGTGTCTGAGGCTGGATTTGAACTCAGGTCCTCCTGACTTGAGGGCTGGTGCTTTACTCACTGTGCTACCTACCTGCCCCTCCTTGACACTTTCTTGACTGCTAAGTTATACTGGCACTAAAACTGCCAGATCTTTTATCTTTGAAGCGGCTCCGTTGATTGAATGAATGAATGAATGCCCTTGGAAGTTGTGTACTTTAGAGAGGGCCTAGATTTTCTTATTTACCTTATTCCTTGACCTTGCCTTACTTTGCCTTCCTCTCCCCCCTTTCTCCTCTCCTCCCCTCTTCTCTCTTTCTTCTTTTCTCTCTCCCTTCTTTGTCATTCTCTCCATTCTCCCTCTCCATCTGCCCATTTATCTCCATCTCTACCCCTCTTCGTGTCTCTCTCAAGTATACACACATGGGTTTCAGGAGCACAAAGAGAGCCACAAAAGTATGTAGTCAAACAAATACGTCAGGGACTCAGAGGGGGATGCTCAAGAGGACCCTGAATTTGGTGATTTGGTGAGGGAGAGGAATGAGGCTGGGACAAGGGTCAGAGGGATGAGTTCTATTTCTGTAGGACCCTGTTGAATTAGTCCTACTGTGGAGGCCCCATACTTAGAATAAAGAGGAAGACATCAGTCTAGATTTGATACCTCCCCAGAAAAGTAGAAGCCATTCCTCCTCATGACAACAGAACTGTAATTTGAATAACTTGGGACCGGGAGGATTTGCAACTGGAACTGAATGGGGGGAATGGAAACCCTTCTCACTGTCGTCACCCCCTCGTGCATTATGTTACTGCAGGATAAAGAGCAGTGGTTCTGGAGCTGGAGGAGCTGGGTTCAAGCCCTCCTTTCTACCCTTAAACTCTGAGTGAACTTAAATGCTTTGCCTCCTAGGTCTCAGTTTTCTCACCTCTAAAATGGGGGTGGCTGGTTATATGACCCCTATGGTCTCTTCCAGCTCTAATTTTATGATACATGTAGTGACAAAATTCAGGGAGACGCCTGCTCACTGGTGCCCCTGGCATTTGGTCACACAAGATGCTAACTCTACATCCTCCTATGGGTTAGGTCAGACAATGAACAAGGGTCCCTTTTCCCATGACTGCTATTGTAGATGAGGAGCTATCCCCTCCTCCCATCTTCCCCAACACTCGTCTCTATGTCTACTTGTCACAGTTTTTGAAGTAAGGGTAGTAAATAGTACACGGCAAAGGTATCCTACCTGTTTGTCCAGGTGATCACAGGTATTCACTTTGTCTTTAATCTGAGGAATCTGGGGAAACAACCTTTGCATGACATGGTACCTTGGAAGAAAGAGAGGAGAAAGTGAATGAAAACTGTACAGTATGACTCTTCCGATGTGCCAAAGTCAATATTGTTTGACAAGGAAGCCACTGATGCCAGTGCCCTGCTGACCCATGGGATAAAGGCCAGAGAGGGCTTTCCATCCAGTGCTCTGACCATTCTAGATACTTAACGACTCCCTTGAATTTAAGTTAGGATCCTGGAAGGGAATATGGGAGAGGTAGGGGGTTGCAGACTGTATCTGACAAGTGCCCTTCTATATTTAAAGGGTTAGGCAGCCCAAAGTTCTTTCTTGCTTTAGTCTGGTCTTAGAGAATGATGTTAGCGATGTACCATTTTCAGGTTCAGTATACTACTCGTATTTCATGACTTATTTTAAGTATTGTGGCTTTTAAAAAATTCCATTTATGATTGGCAAGATTATTTGCATTCTGATCTGTATTCTAAGGCAAGTATTTGTTTTATTATTTAGGGACAAAATTCTGCCTGTGGGTTTGACCATCCCCAGGTTTGTAATATGTCAAAAGCAAATGGTTCAATTAATAGAAATAATTCAGCGAGCAAATAAGTGCTCAAAATGTTTATATTAATAATGAGATGAAGAAATGTAGGTAGCAGATGTTTCCAGATGGCACGCTAGCTTTTGAACAGTGCTATATTACTTAATGCTTGTATATTATGGACTCTACATCTAGCTCAACTATTCTGTATGATCCATCATTCTAATCTTATTGTGGACAATGGGACAGCCCAAGGCAAAAGTCAGGAAAGGGACAACTAGGGGGTGTATTTTCTCTGAGTCTATGTCTGCTTGTCACAGTTTTTGAAGTAAGGGTAGTAAATAGTACATGGCAAAGGTATCCTACCTGTTTGTCCAGGTGATCACAGGTATTCACTTTGTCTCTATGTCTACTTGTCACACGTTTTGAAGTAAGGGTAGTAAATAGTAAATACCCGTATTATTACAAATGATACTTGCTTGATTCAGGCAAATTGACCAGTCGGAAGATCCATCTTTGAAAATCTACTCAATTGGAAATACTTCAATAATTCAATGAATCTATGCTCTAATTTCTTTCTTTCTTTTTTTTTTTTTGCTTTTTGGAGGACAATTGGGGATAAGTGACTTGCCCAAGGTCATACAACTATTAAGTGTATCAAGTGTCTGAGGCTAGATTTGAACTCAGGTCCTCTTGATTCCATGGCCAGCGCTCTATTCACTGTGCCACCTAGCCACCCCTATGCTCTAATTTCTTATTAGGAGGAGAATACACTAACCAGCTGAAACAAATCCCTTCTATAGTGAAGATAGCGATCCATACTGAGTAATTCATGTTGCCTCATCCTATAAATCCCCCTAAATAGGAATCTACCTGCATGCTAGGGGGTCTTTATAATATCAGTCTGTCTTGTCATTATTGTTGTTATTGCATAATGTTATTATAATGTCTTATTGTATCAGAATGTTCCACGGATCCTGGCAAAAGCCATTAGACTCTCCATCTGTCACGCCTTGCTCTTTGTGTGTGACTTTTATAATCCTTTTCTAATCATATGTGTTCTCCGGGAGATCCCCCCTGTCTCTTTTGTTGAGTTATCATCAGTAACACGCGGCAGCTAACTTTGGCCTCCTCTCTGTCTTTCTTTTGCATTTTGGGAAACCTGCAATTTTGCTTCTTTGGATTTTGTAGCATTCTGAGCTTTGCGGTTATATTAGTCTTCCAAAGAATATCGGAATAAGAAAGATCTATTTTTTGTGTTGGGTGACAGACAGCATTGGAACATGGAAGACCTATAAGTTACACTTATAGGACTTTAAGGTACATTACAAATATAATTTCATTTGATCTCACAACAATCCTGGATAATAGGCACTATTACACACCTATTTTACAGATGAGGAAACTGAAACATACCGAAATTAAGCTATTTCTCCAAAGACACATAATTATTAAATATCTGAGGCTGCATTCAAGCTCATGGCTTCCTGACTCTAGGTTCCCACTTCGCTATCTAGTTGCCTATAAATAAAGAATTGTACAAAATGTAGTCAAATATGCTGAAAGGCTTTATAAATGACAAATCAAAGAAAAAAAAGGAACCTAATAAAGATGGAAACACTGTTTTATACGTGTTAAATAGTAAAGAAATGCATAAATCCTGCAGTCTGGCTCCATCTGGGGTGGGCCCTGGCTGTTGCTGTGTCTTGGACTGCAGGAGCAAGTTGGGCAGGCAGTAACTCTGATCCTCAGGGTAGGAGGCCTGGTGGAAGGGAGTGGGGGTGGTACGGACCAGCCCTACGCTGACCATAACACCGATTGCACCAGAAGATATAGAATATGTACCCTTTACCTTGACAAAGACCCAGAGTTAGCTTATGCAACCGAGCATTGGAAGGATTACAGCTTGTGAATTATTGGGAAGGGATGTACTTTTTTGAGGTCTTTCACTGTTTCTCTCAGGAGAAATTGCATAGAAGCAAACTCAAAATGTGAAATATGCTCAAAATGTTCTATAACACATCAATCGTTTGGGGAACAATTTTTCACTTTTGAAATAAATGTTAATATCAGAACTAACTGTCTGATATTGAAATCATACCATGGTATATCAATACAGAGTTTTACAGTTTACAAAGTACTTTCACATACTAACAAGATCTCATTTGAATTACAAATGAGAAAGAAATGGTGAACCACTCCAGTATTTTTGCCAATAAAACCCCAAATGGGATCGCGAATCTGAAACAATTTAACAACAACGAAATTCTCCAAGTGCCTATCTAGTACAAACCATTGTTTTTCTCATTTATTAATAAAGCTTAATTAAAAATATTATTACCTTTTAAAGATAAACATTATAATTAGTGCAAAGAGAGCCGTCCCAAATACCACCAATACATAAATATATATAGCTCTACTTTTTTGTTCTTCATAACCTCCTGGAAAAGAGAAAAGAGAAGAAAAAAAAATCCCAATACCTCTGCAATTTAATGAAACATTAACATTAACTATTTTAGTTTTTAATGGGTATTATGATAAATCACTGAGAATTTGTCTTCAATAAAGATGCACAAAGTTGTAATTCCCTTACTTTTAAAACTATTCATTAGGTCAATGTTACTGATAAAGTTAAAACAAAACAAACATCTTCCATGACATAATTTATCATTATCTTATAAGGTGGCTAACTTCTTTGATTTTACATCAAAATGTTATTTAGTAATCGAAATATAACTAATAAAAATGAGGGAGATTCAAAACTATGCTAGGCAATGTTTGATTGAAGGAACTTGGGAGATTTATTCAACTTGAGGAAGAGGCTTTGAGGGTTATAACCATTACTTTGACATGTGACAGGAACTTGAAGTGGAAGAGATAATAGATTTGTTTTTCTTAGCCTCAGAGAGATCTGGATGCAAGATTGAGTTGCCATGTTTTTAAGAAGTACTTTTAGCATGCCATTTTTTTCAGAAGCAAGACAGACTTTACGTTTTTTTTCCATATTAGTCATATTGTGAAAGAAGAAATAGACCAAAAGGGGGGGGGACCCACAAAAAGAAAAGCAAGTGAAAAACAGTATACTGCAATCTGTATTCAGACTCCACCAATTCTTTCTCTGGATATGGGTAGCATTTTTCATTATGAATCTTTTGGAATTATCCTGGATCATCATATTGCTGAGAATAGCTAAGTCATTCACAGTTGATCATCATACAATATTCTAGCATGCCATTAAAATTTTTTTTTATTTTTAGTTTTCAACATTCACTTCCATAAGATTTTGAGTTCCAATTTTTCTCCCTATTTCTCTCCTACCCCCACCCGAAGACAGCATGTAATTTGATGTAGGTTCTACCTATACATTCATATTGAACCTATTTTCACATTAGTCATATTGTAAAGAAGAATTAGAAGCAATGGGGGAAACCATGAGAAAGAAGAAACAAAAAAAAAAGAGAGAAAGAGCAAATAGTCTGCTTCGATCTGCATTTGGACTCCATAGTTCTTTTTCTGAATGTGGACAGCATTTTCCATCATGAGTCTTTTGGAGTTGTCTTAGATCCTTAGCATACCATTTTTAAGAAGCAGTCTTTTGTAATGGAGAAAAAGGAAGGAAGGAAGGAAGGAAGGAAGGGAGGAAGGAAGAAAGAAAGAAAAAAAGAAAGAAAGAAAGAAAAAGAAAGAAAGAAAGAAAGAAAGAAAGAAAGGGAGGGAGGAAGGAAGGAAGGAAGGAGCATTGTCTATGTCCAGGCACGGTGCTAAGTACTTTACAGATATTATATTTGCTCCTCGTAGGAACTCTGGGAGGTAGGTGTTATTATCTCCATTTAATGTTGAGAAAACTGAGGCAAATCGAGTTGAAGTGACTTGGTCAGAGTCACACTGCTACTGTGTGAGATGGATCTGAACTCTGGTTTTCCTGACTTCAGGCTCTGTTCTCTCTCCACTGTGTCCTCTAGTTACCACTAATGCCACAAATGTATGAATTTGTTTTCAAGAACTATAAAACATAACAGTGTTTTAAGAAACACAAATAAACAGACAGATGGAGATCTATATATCATATTGTTGAGAAACTAGGAATCTACCAGTGAATAGATAAAACGCATAGAGAGGGTAGAGGACTATAAAAATTGGTAAAAAAATATATAATACTTTAGGGGACAGTGTGCAAAAATGAGAGCTAATAATCCTACTGTACCCTACCCCAAGCAGACTATATCTGGTGTGTCATGTTCAACTCTGGGAACCTTATTTTAGGATAAGACTCTGTCAAACTCAAAAGTATCTGGGAGAGCTTCACCCTGATGGTGACCGCCCTGGGAGGGTTAGCTAACATGGAAGATAATGACTGGATTCCAAGAGACTGGAAGGACTGGCGGAACCTGTAAGATGGCTTTTAAGTAAGTGCCTTTTCCTTCCTTAAATGATAAGGTGTACCTGCTTATATTTTGTATCCTCTTCACCTCCAGGAGAATACAACCTTCTTGAAGGTTGGGACTGACATTTTTGCATATAGCGCACTGTTTCGCACATATCAGGCCCTTTAATAAACACTTGTTGGATAAGATTAAAGAAGGAAAGACTCAGCAGGGGGGCATTTAGCCAGCTATCTGAAAGGTTTCCTATGAAAGAATGCCCCAGAGGACAGAATGAGGAACTGACAAAAGCTACAGAGAAGCTGACTAAGGCCAGACATAAGGGAAAAAAAAACCAAATAATTAAAAAAAAGACACCTCAGTAATATTTAGTGCTAACCAAAAGTGGAGCAGGTTTCTTTTGGAGCCATGCCTTGCCCATCCCTGGAGGTCTTAAGGTCGAGGCTACATGACCACTGGTCAGCATGGTCACTGAAAGGATATCGGTTGAGTTATGGGTTGAAAGAGACGGCCTGCGAGGTCCTTTTCAATTCTGGGCTTCTGAAGTTGTGCAGTTCTAGAAATACCTGCGAAGTTTGACTCAGATGTTGTGAATGTTGGGTAGAAATCAGTGCCAGGTGATCTTTTTTTCACCTTTTTTCCCTTTCTTATTTGGATGAGCAAAGTTGAAAAATTGTCATTATTGGGAAGAGACAGTCTGAGGGCATCCCTGAGATAAGCAAAGAGTCATCATACGATATGGGGGGAGAGTCAGAAAACCTGGGTTCCAGTTATACTTCTATCCACTTAACCAGCTGCACGATCATGGATAAACACCTTTGGTTCTCTGTGCCTCTGTTTCCCCTTCTGTAAAATGAGGAGATTGTAGTAGATGACCTCTAAGCTTCTTATAAATTCTAAAAGTCTATGAGTCTATGGTGTCAGGTAGCTGCTCTTCTTCATAAGAGGAGCTAATCAATTAAATTAGAGCACTGACCTAAAGGAGTTGAGTTCTCCAAGATACCAAATTAACTAAGCCTAGAGGGGAAATTTGTGGAAAGGACTTTTATTGTCCAAGCTGCATAAAGCGTGCCTTGAAAGGTCGCGGCTGGATATTTAGGGATTTTCAAGACCTAAGACCTGAATAGACTTCTTTAGTTGAGAGAAAGTAAAGAATTTCTTGATAACAGAAAGTTGAAGCTAGTTTGATAATAACGGGTAACAGCTTTTGTCATTGCTGTTCAGTCGTTTTGGACTCTTTGGGGTTCCCTTTGGGGTTTTCTTGGCAAAGATACTGGAGTGGTTGGCCATTTTCTTCTCCAGCTCATTTTACAGATTAGGAAAACTGAGCCAGCGTTGAATGCTTTGTCAAAGGTTATGCAGCTAATATGTATGTGAGGTCACATGAGAACTCAAGCCTTCCTGACTCCAGACCTGGTGCTTTTTCTACTTCACCATCTAGCTGCCCCCAAACCTTAATTAGGGACGAAGGTCTTTACTTTTAGGTGTATGTATATTTTTGTATTTCTTACTCTACATCGTATCTAATCTTACTGATTTTATAATGATCAACAGTTGGTATTTAATTAAGTGATTTGTGTTCTTGCTTTAGTAAAGAGGGGCTTCTTTTATTTAGAAAAAGGCTGAGAGTTTGAATTATAAGTTTGAACTCATGTCTCCCAGTTTTTCACCTTGTGACAATCCTAAAAATGGACCATCATCATTCAGCCAGTAGCAGCCATAAATGAAAGCCTGCAGGGTGTGCAGGTTGAGCCCGGGCATCTTAGTATCTTAAGAATATCTTAATATCTCCCCCCAAAGTGGCTTTGTATTTTATTTTTATTGCTTGATACCCCCCCCCCTTTTTTTTTTTTGCTTTTTGGAGGGCAATTGGGGTTGTGACTTGCCCAAGGTCACATGGCTAGTAAGTGTTAAATATCTGAGGCCAGATTTGAACTCAGGTCCTCCTGACTCCAGGGCCAATGCTCTATTCATTGCACTACCTAGTCATGCCTCCCTTTTGTTTTTGAGACAATTGGAGTTAAATGACTTGCCCACAGTCACATAGCTAGTAAGTATCTAAGGCCAGATTTAAACTTAGGTCAGCCTGACTTCGGGGCTGGTATTCTATCCACTGTGCCACCTAGGTGCCCCAATATATTCTTTGGGTTTTTTGTTTTGTTTTTGGAGGGGGGAAGGCAAGGCAACTGGGGTTAAGTGACTTGTCCAAGGTCACACAGCTAGTGTCTGAGATCCGATTTGAATTCAGGTCAGTCTGACTTCAGGGCTGGTGTTCTATCTAGATCGCAACAAACAAACAAACTCTTTAAAATAAAAGAGTAAAGTTCTCTTGGTGCACATCTTATCTTTCCAGTCTTCTTAGGCCTTATACCCTTGTGATACCATGATATTGGCTTCTTTACTCATCCTTGAGCAAGATGCTCCATCTTCCTGCAGTGGGCATTTTCAGGGGCTGACCTCCAAGCACAGAAAGCTCTTCCTCCCTTCCTCCTGCTCCTGGCTTCTCTGACTTTCTTTGAGTCTCAGCTACAGTTCCATCCACAAGAGACTTTTCTTCTGTTGATTATTTTCCATTAATTATCCTGTGTCCAACTTATTTGTACAAAGTTATTTGTGTCGTCTCCCCTATTGGTCGTGAGCTCAGGGGCTTCTTTTACCTTTCTATCCCAGAATTTAGCACAGTATCTGAAGCACAGTAAAAAAGTGTTTTTTTCCACTGGATGACTCCCTAACGGAATATGCCAGACACATCAATGATGGGAGCTACCTGGATTGCCGGAACAGCGTAGCAACAAATGGGGGCAAATCTGTGTCTGTGAGGTTACGTTTGTATTGGCAGTGATTGAGGTCAAACAGATCACCCAGTACCTCCCATATACGCCATGAAATAGAAATATACTTACCAAACTCTACAGGTTCACTCCATTCCCCCCAGTTCTCATCTCGGCGACTTGCTCTTATTTTCAAGACATGCTTTGTTTCCACGTCATAATTTGGTAAGACATATTCATTTTTTGCAGATCCTTGCACTCTCAACTTGGACCAAGAAAAAAGAAAATTGGGGGAAAAACACATTTGTCACTGATTCTGTGGAATGAGGGATGCAACAGAAATGTCAGGGTTTTTATTTGTTTAATGGCAACTCTAACTCTTGAAAATGTTTTAGTGAGCATTTCCTCAATTTTGTATTGAGATGTTTAAATAAAGGGTACAACGTTACAAATACTGCTCCTTATTCTAAATAGTCCATCTTCTACCTCCATGTTTTTATGTAGGTAAACTCCCATACCCGGAATACTTTCCATTTTCACTTCCAACTCTTGGAACCATTGGATTCCCTTAAGGCTCAGCTAAAATACCATCTCCTCCAGGAAGCCTTTCCCACTTTCAAAGCTGTTAATGTCTGCCTCTCCTATCCCCATATAGTCATTTTGTATTTCTCTATGAACAAGTTGTTATCTCCCTCACAGAATGTAAATTTTTTGAAGGCAGGGACTAGTTTCATTTTTGTCTTTATATAACCAATGACTGGTGATTGAGCTAACTGATTGTCTGATTGATTTATATACACACACACACACATATATGTGTATATATGTATGTATGTATATGATCTTGGGAAAGTTGCACAGTCACATTATATTGTATCATTCTCTCTAAGAAATCAGCACAGCCATTTTCAATTTTATTCTGCCTGAAAAAGTTTATAGGCCAGTTGGTAACAAATGTGAGGGATTATGATTATTATTTTTTTTTACTATAAGTACACTTCGACATCAAATCACAATGAAAGACCAAACTCACCCGATCATCATGCATGTACTGCGAGCCCTGTAAAACAAATAGAAAATACCTGGTAAGTACTTTCGCTTTGAAAAACCATTAAGGAAGTATCTGGCTGAGTCTCCCCTTTTGTGTTCTAGATGGTACTAGCAACAAACCTTCTTGAGTAGGAGGGCTAACTGTTGCCCCTCCAGCCGCAAACTCAAGACCATACCTGCTTTGTAATTGTGGGCAATGACTAATGGTTTACTGTTGAACGTTTAACAACTGACTTTCTAAAAATGTAAGATATATCTTTAAATTCAATCTGTATTTTATCACTTTCCCAACTCTAGAATCAGCAAAACATGTCAATCTCTGATTTATTTTTGAGGTATAAATGCTTAAACTGAAAATGTTGACAATCAGCTCTCTCAAGTTGATTTGAGCTGGCTCCAATGCAACCCTAGGAAGACCCAACTGCCACCTTCTTTGACTACCCTCTTTTGTGACTCTTGTGGGCATTGGCATCAGGCCATATCATCTGAGCCTGACTATTGTTCAGGAGGATTATGGAGATACTATCTTTCCATTAAGTCAAATCCTCAGAAAACCTGACAGGTATCCCTCCACAGTTTTTACCATAGTGAAAGTGAAGGTGTATCTCCTCTTCAATTTCACAAAACTCAGATTTTTATTTCCCTTTCTTTGTTAAATATTGTATAAAAAGAAGGTATAAGGGGTGGCTAGGTGGCGCAGTGAGTAGAGCATCGGCCCTGGAGTCAGGAGTACCTGAGTTCAAATCCGGCCTCAGACACTTAACACAAAAACTAGCCGTGTGACCTTGGGCAAGTCACTTAACCCCAACTGCCCTCCAAAACAAACCAAAAAAAAGCAAAAAAAAAAAAGAAGGTATAAGTATAATAATAGTTAATATCCATATGATACTTAAAAGTTTAGAAATAATTTTATGCATCTGATTTCATTTGATTCTTACAATAACTAGGCCAAAAAATCCTTTTATTATTGACTCTACTTTACAGATAGGCAGACTGAAACAGACTAAGTGACTTGCCTAGGGTCACACATCTATTTAATACCTGAAGTAAGATTTCAACTTATATCTTCCTGATTGCAAGGTCAGCAAGCTCTACCATCTAGCTCAGTGGTTCTCAACCTTCATAATACCACGAACCTTTAATACAGTTCCTCATGTTGTGATGACCCCCAACCATAAAATTATTTTCGTTGCTACTTCATAACTGTAATTTTGCTACTGTTATGAATCTGTCTGATATGCAGGATGTATTTTCATTGTTACAAATTGAACATAACCCACAGGTTGAGAACCGCTGAGTCTAGCTGCTTGAGGGTTCACTCAGTGTACAGAATGACAGTGGACGGTCTTTGGTTGCTTCTGGAAGCTTGCTTAGTTCTCTCGAGTAAGATCCATTTGCATCTATTACCAAATCAGAGTCATTGTGAGAAGGCCCAAGGGAGAAACAGCTGTATTATTGGCACTTTCTCCATTGATATGATAATCTTGCCCAGTCCAGTCTGTTAAACTTGCACCCTTTTTTGCTGGTTACAGTCCCGGTGTGTGTATGGGTATAATATTAATAGAATAGAAAGATTTTCCCCATGCATTAATAGGCCTGTGTGACCACATGTGCTCAATCACGGACATCTCACTGATTTGAGTTCCTATCCAGCTGTGATACATACAGAGTCCCATAGAGCCCATTGGGGAAGAAACTTGCCTAAAGGGAAACTTGCTTATGGGGAGGCTTGCTTGCAGGAAGGCTTTCACACCTTTTGGAACTAAATTAATTGGACGCTGAGTTGGAGGGTTGTGGTACCTTCTGGCTCTGAGCCTATTAGTTGGAAACTATATATACTGGGAGGCTGCTATTTTGCTTTGGGGGCTGGCTCATGAGAAGGACCTTTTGATTCCCTGGACTGGACTCTGAATAGCCATTTGTTAAGAGGCCCCCACTTGCTCAGATGTTTGTGCTCCCCTGATTTAGTGGTATATATAGGTCATATATTACTTTGTTCAGACAGTTGGAGCCCTGTGTATTGAATCTCTGTGCTAATTTCTGCTTGTGTTTTCTCCACATTCAGAGAGCTGACCTTTCTCCTGAGTTAGTGAATGTAATTACAAGAAGATTGTTGATCACTTTAAAAGTTGTCTTTCCTTTAGAAAAGCAGGTCAAAAAACCTGCATTAGCGGGCCATTCTGGGTGTGCTAGGCTGCTTGCTGTTATAGGGGGCTGTACAATTGTCATGACTTTGTCCCTGGATGAAATGACAGCAGCAGAGCAAAGAAAATGAAGGGCTGACATTGGCGTCATCGTCAAATTCTGCTCCTGACCCTTAGCTGCCATCTGGGGAACCAAGGGCAGATCATCCAACCTCTCTGAGAACAGATTTGTTCATCTGGAAAATGGGAAATAGCAGTTGGTAGTACCTACCTTGGAGATCTGCCATAAGAATCCACACAGATAATGTATGCAAACTGGTTTGCAAACATCAAAGTCATATACAAATGTTTATCAATATCAAATATTGGAGGAAAAAACTCTTCCGAGGCCTACAAAGTCATATTAAAAAAACAAAAAACAAAAAACAAAAAACTGAGACATAGCTTGGCAGAATCATTGGACCTGTGCCTTTAGGTCTGGGCCGATAGCTTAGTACAGTGTCTGAGCACATGGTAAGTACTTACACAATACTTGGTGGTGGGGTAGCTAGGCAGCACGGTGAATAGAGCACCGTCCTTAGAGATAGGAAGACCTGAGTTCAAGTCCAACCTTAGACACTTGACACACTTTCTAGCCATGAGACTTTAGGCAAGTCACTTAACCCCCAATTGCCTTCCAAAAAGCAAAAAAACAAAAACAAAACCCCCCAAAACCAACTTGGTGATTGATTCTCTCCAGTCTTATTGGGGGAAATGAGACTTTTCTAAATATTTTCAACTGTGTTTTTGACACTTTAAAAATACTAACAAAGACTCAATATTATATTTGGAAATTGTGTTTTAACCCTTCAAAGAACTTTAAATAATGATAGCTGGAATTTATATAGGACTTTAAAGGAGTGACTTACATAATTATCTCATTTTATCCCTATGACTCTGAGAGATAGGCATTATTACTATCTTTTTATAAAATTACAAATGAAACCGAGGATGGGAGAAGTTAAGTGACTTGGCCAGGGTCACATAGTTACTGAGTGTCTGAGGTGGGACTAGTGCTGACAGCAAGTCCACTCTATGCACTGGCCACTTCTTAACCTTGGAATCTGATTGAATTATATTTAATCTTTACAGTAACCTTAGGAAGCAGGTCTTGATATTCCCCATGACCTAATTTGTTTTCTGTTTTCCATTTAAAAAAGAAATATGAGGGTTTCTTTGAGATATAGCATAGCCTAGCATAGCAAAGTTATAGCCCATAGGAAAAGCACAAAGAATAAAAAACAAGGGGTTCACATGGTGTAGCCTTCACTTAATTGGCTAACAAGAAAGCTCCTACAGAGGAAGCAGACCAGAAATGAAGGAAACTGCTTCTCTGGCATGGCGTGTGAAGGGTGATGATGGCATTTGTGACTAGTTTTTCTTCCTCCCTTCCTCCCTTCCTCCCTTCCTCCCTTCCTTCCTTCCTCCCTTCCTCCCTCCCTCCCTTCCTCCCTCCCTTCCTTCCTTCCTTCCTTCCTTCCTTCCTTCCTTCCTTCCTTCCTTT
>CM053600.1:14399113-14453698 GCA_028646575.1 Pseudocheirus occidentalis | reverse complement strand
TATCCTTTTTTTACTTTGCTTTCTTTCTTCCTTTCTTCCTTCCTTTCTTTCTTTCTTTCTTTCTTTCTTTCTTTCTTTCTTTCTTTCTTTCTTTCTTTCTTTCTTTCTTTCTTTCTTTCTTTCTTTCTTTCTTTCTTTCTTTCTTTCTTTCTTTCTTTCTTTCTTTCTTTCTTTCTTTCTTTCTTTCTTTCTTTCTTTCTTTCTTTCTTTCTTTCTTTCTTTCTTTCTTTCTTTCTTTCTTTCCTCCTTCCTTTTCTATAATCTCATTGGTATAGGGAATGTCAAATGCTGAAACTTTCCCCCACCAGGGCAGGTATTCTGAGGCATTTAGAAGTTAAGTGACTTGCTCAGAATCGTACAAATAATGTATGTCCAAGGTGGAACTTAAACTCAGGCCTTCCTGACTCCAAAACCTAATTCTCTATCAATTACCTTGTATGATGTCTATGAACTATACCTGATAACTTGTTATTACTGTAGGTGTTGTTTTCACTGTTCTCAAGGCTGCCTTGTTATCATCTTGATTTCTGTTCCTATTTGAACTAGATCTGGAACTAAGAAAAGGCATAGGAGGCAGTAATCTAGTATGTAAATGTGAGAAAGATACAATGGGAAATACTTCTCAATAAAATAT
Source organism: Pseudocheirus occidentalis (assembly GCA_028646575.1). Taxonomy (NCBI): domain Eukaryota; kingdom Metazoa; phylum Chordata; class Mammalia; order Diprotodontia; family Pseudocheiridae; genus Pseudocheirus; species Pseudocheirus occidentalis. Next base: position 14,453,064 of record CM053600.1, on the reverse strand, counting down.
TTTGTAAGCAAAGATTTTAAATGTCATTTATATGTCAGTCATAAACCAAGTGTCATTATGGTGCAGTTCACCAGGGTAGACTCTCTACATGTCTAAAACAGAACTCACTATTTTTTCCCCTAACCTTCCTACTTTCCCACTTGCTTAGAGAAGGCATCACTATCTTCCCAGTTCCCCACACTCACAACCTATTAACCATCCTCAACTCCTCACTGTGTCTCGCTCCATATATTCAACTTGTTATCTAGGCATTGCAGCATCTCTCCAATATGCCCCCTTCTCTCCTCCTACGTTGCCTCTACCCTGAGGCCCTCATTACCTCATGCTTGAATTATTGCAAGACCTTATTGGAGGATCTACTTAACACAAGTCTCTCTCGACTTCAGTCTCTCCTCCATTCAACCGCTAAAGTGATCTTCCTGATACCTGACCTTCCTAATCAGGTCTGATCATGTCACCACTCTCCTATTCCCTCCTATAAATTCCAGTTGCTTCCTATTGCCTTCAGGATCAAATACAAAAGTTTTCTTGGCAAAGGTACTGGAATGGTTTGCCACTTTCTTTTCCAATTCATTTTGCAGATGAGGAAACTGAGACAAATAGGGTTAAGTGACTTTTTCAGAGTCATACAGCTAGGAAGCGTCTGAGGACAGATTTGAACTCATGAAGATGGATTTTCCCTACTCCAGGCTGGCGTTCTACGCACTGCCCCACCCAGCTGCTCTTATGAATATCGTGCATGTCTGTATATCTATATGGAATTTCCTCCATTATAATGTAAGATCCTTAAGTAAAAAGATGGTGTTTATGTTTCTTCAAATGCCCCAAACTTAACACAGTGCTTGCCACATAGGAACTGTTTAATAAATGCTTGTTGATTGGTTGATTAATTGATGTGTGTTTTATTTCCCTGGAAATGTTTTTTTTTTTTTTTTTTTGTACAGGGAAAGGCAGGGCAGTTGGAGTTAAGTGACTTGCCCAAGGTCACATGGCTAGTAAATGTTAAGTGTCTGAGGTTGGATTTGAACTCAGGTCCTCCTGACTCCAGGGCTGGTGCTCTATTCACTGCCACCCAGCCAGCCCCCCTGGAAATGTTTTGAAAGTTTCCTGAAGATAATTCCCAGGCCCTATGCATCTTACACAGTTCTGAGTATTTCAGAGCAAGTTCTCAGTAACACTGTCGGCTCTCACTTCCTCTCTCTAGACCTCTGACTCCTCATAAGAAGGTAGTGTAGTGGTGTGTAGAAAGAGCAGTAAACTTGCCAAATAACACTCTGGGTTCAAATCCTAGGTTTGCTGCTAATTATCACCTACGACTTTGTATAACTGAGCTTCACTGAAGCTTAACTTCGTCATCTGTAAAATGAGGGGATGGAGCCTGGACCATGTGAGCCTAAGTCGGATCTATGCTTTTATCACTAGATGCTGTCTCTGGTTCTTTTCCCTTCTTTTAATCTATGATTCTGAGAAATGTGTATTGGATTGAATGTTAGTCAGCCTGAGTTTTTATTCCTTAATGTATTTCACAGACTGGATCATTCCTAGTTTCCTTTCTTCCTAAATGCACAGTCATGCACTTGCTATGAAATTCACACAGATTTACATTTATACAAATAAGGAAATCTACAAGAAGTATCAAATCCAGTAACATTCTTAGTAAGATCATAGAATCATAGTTTTAGAGCTTAAAAGGATATAAACATGACTGTAGGAGTAAAGGGGTTAGATTGGGGAAGTCATCCACTGGGACAGAACTGGAGGAAGGTCTCACTTGAGAAAGATCCAAGGATTTTAACAAATTGGTATTCAAAATGAATGAATAGTGCAACAAGACTTTCAATAAAGCCACAGTAATCTAGGTGCTTTCTTAGGCTGCATTAAGAGAGACGTGTTGTAGGGCTTGCTATATTCTACTCTGCATTGAATACATCCGAATTCTTAGTCACATATTTCAGAAGGTAAATTGTTAAAGTGGGAAAAGGTCTCAAGATCATGACACATGGGAATTAGTTCAAGGAATTGGGTATAGTTATCCCAGAGAAGTACCTAATGGTTAAGGAACTAAATTTATGCTGCTTGGCACAGAATCCTGGAACATAGTAAGTACTTAAATATTTGTTGATTGATTAAATGAACATGGAAAGAGGTACTTTTGGTGTTGATGTCAGGAAAAACTTTAAGCAATTAGAGTTCATAAAAAGTGGATTGGGCTGCTTTAGGAAGAAGCAAGTTTCCCCTTACTGTAAGGCTTTAAGCAAAGGCTAGATGACCATTCATTGGCCAGACTGCAGAGAGAATTCTTGTTCAGTCATAGACTGAACTGGATGACCTTTGAAGTGCTTTTTAGCCTTGAGATTCTATGATTCTATAGAATGTCCTTCAGCTAGAGAGTGCCAGACACAGTCTCTGAACTAAAGGATTGATGTCATCTAGAGCCATATTTATGTCATTTGTCTGAGTAATACCAGATATGGCTCATAGTTAAATGAACTGGTGCATTAGTACATATTTTTCCTAGGTAGATAACGCAATACATAATGACCTGAATTGAAATAAAAGCAGAATGGATTGTATTTCACAGATTGTACAGTACTTTTTCTGATGCCAAGCTGCTCCCTGAAATAGAAATCCATTTTCTTGATAACAATATTATTTTCTCCCTAGTGATGCTATGCTTTCACATCATGGAATATGCTACAGCCTCCAAAAAAATTATAATCACGGGAGACTCAAAGAGTAATGGAGGGACATATTGTGGGTATAGAATAGAGCATATTACCAATCATGCCCAAGAAGCAATATAAAAGGTAAGAACCAGGTAAATTTATGATTGGAAAAGGAGGTTGACCAAGTTTAGAGGATAATAGATAGTTTGAATTCTGTATTAGTACCCAAATTTTGTCCCAAGTTTGAGAGAAAGACTTTGGGCACACTGATGATCTACGGATGCCTCATGGATGATTTATCGAAGAATGGGGAAAAGTTACAGAGCATGAGGAAGTGGGAGTAAAATTTTGACTGCTTCAGTAGTATTCACATTGATGAGATAAGAGATCCATTGACATAGTGTCCAAATTTGGAAAATCATAGGATCACAGATTGAGAGGTAGCTAAGGAACATGAGGGTCAGAGTCACACGGGTACTAAATGAAGAACTGAGATTCAAACCCAGGTCCTTTGGCTCAAAAATCCAGCATTCTTTTCATTGAAAAGGTAAGATTTTAAAGAGAAAGTGATTTATGGGAAGAAATTTTGATAATCAATACTACTCAGTGGTAAGGGAAGAGGGGGAAGAAATCTTTATCTTGCATGGTCAGCATACTGGTCATACGCTGGAAGTTTATTTTCAAGATCCCACTGGGTCCTCTTGAGAAATAATTCAAGTCAGCTGAAAATAATAGCTTAAAGTTGAAGTTCTCTCTTCAAACCTTTTAGGTTTGCAGATCAGTCACTGAGCATTGTATGATTACTGTAGGTGACTTTCAGGGGAATCTTCTACTTTTTAAGTGTATGTTGCAATAACATCTCTTCGCATCCTGTTCAAATGGATTGTTGTGTTCTGGAGGTGAGACCGGGATCCCAATAACTGTACTGGAGGAAGGGTAGCTTCGGCAGACTTTAATGGGCTGCATTTGCACTCAAAGGGACTAAACCAGTAGCAGAGTCAGTGACCTTGTCTCCAATAGGCAGATGTACTCATCAAAGTCTGAAAAATACTTTATGCCCAAAGATTTTACCAAGCCAGAGAAGCTTTGAGAAGAGGTTTAGTGACCCAGGATATCTGTCTTCCATGGGAATGCCCATGACTAATTTATAGAAGCTCACCCTCATTAGCTTGTCTGCAGGGTGATGGCTTTTGGAGAGAGAGGGACATCTGGACTGCAGTCTGCTTTGTTATGGGTGAGGGATTCAAAAGTCTCTGGATTTCCTTTTCTAGTAGTCCTCCCCCAACTACACATTATCTTCCCTTATTAGAATGTCAATTTTGTGAGGTCAAGGACCATTTTTCTCTCTTTTAATTGGTATCCCCAGTGCTTGGTACAATGCCTGGTATATGGTAAACAATAAATGATTGTGGACTGGCTGCTATGTTGACTTCAGAGAGTACCCACACAACTGAAATGGTATCTCCTTAAAGTCTTGAAGTTATAATAACTACATGAACATAGGCTGTAGTGAGTACAACAACAAGAAGTTCTCTGCCTTTGTCAGAACTGCCAGGGTCATATAAATCTAACAGTGAGTGTGTGCGTGTGTGTGTGTGTGTGTGTGTGTGTGTGTGTGTGTAAAGAAATCAGTTTTGGAGAAGTCTCAAGGTGGCAGTCTGCATCCTATGCTTCTGTTCTATACAGAATCTGAGCCATTGATTGGTATGAAAAAACTTTTTAAGTAGACTCAATTCTATCACCTTTTGTATGCTAGGATTTAAATGGATTTCCTTCTGCCCTCTGAATTTTGTTTTGTTTTATAAAATTATTGTATCTCTCAGTTGGGAGATACCACAGGAGCCATTTAGTCCAATCCCATATCTGAATGGGAATCTTTACTCCAACCTTCCCTAAAAGTCATTCAGATTCCATTGGAAGGACACGAATAAAAGAGCTGCAAACCAGATTCTGACCTTCTGCAGCAAAGCATTGCACATTGTGTTCACTTCTACCCATTGCTTTTTGCTTGTTTGTAGTGTTTGTTGTGACACACATGGATCTTTTAGTTCACTAATATTTTCTCAAATGATTATCTAGCCATTATTCTGGCATCTTTTACTTGGATAATAATAAGTTAAAAAAATGTTTCACTTAGTCTCTGCCTCCTCTTCCCTCCGGGGCTATTTTTATGATCATTTTTTCTGAACTCTCGCACCTTCACCAACCACCTTTTTTCTCTTCTTCTTTCACTTTTTATGTTTCCCTTAGTTTTCTTTCCCTTTCTATGGTTTTCTGTTCCCTACTCCCAGTTCTCTTTACTGTTCTCCATTTGCAACAACTTCCCAATGACATTTCGGTAGAGGAAACTTTCAAAAGCAGTGAGTCCTACACCCAATGACCAAGGATGCTGAGGAGCTTTGCGTGACCACAGCAATGCTGCTTCTCTGGGTACTGTGGTATTGTCTGATAGGAGTCAGTCAGTGGAAGTAAGAGAAGGTGGAGTAAACAGTTACCATTAATTCTCTTAGAGTTGGAGGGCTCAGGTTGTCAGAACAGCTTGTGAGACCATAGTCATGGGTTCAATCCTTGTCTAGACCATTTGGCTTTACAGCCAACCAACTTCCAAACAATTACTATTGGTTTCAAGAGAGAGACAGGTAAGAGTGTGAATCTATGAGCCCTAAAGCATCACTGCAATTAGATACAAAAATCAAAGGTTATGAGATGACATTTCAATCAGAAATGTCTTTAAATACAGAAGAAAGCTTCCTGTCTGCCCAGAAAATCACTTCAGATACAGATTCTCTTTCTTAGGGAAGACTTTCAAGCAGTAATTTCTCACTGATACTCAGATCCAGACCACCATTTTTCACTTCATGATTTTCCTACCCTCCGTGGTCTATTCACATTGAGACATTGATTTTCCTATTCCCAGCCCTTCACAAACACCAAGTTTATATTTAGAAGTTTTGCTCAAAGAACCTTTGGTGTAGCTTTAGAGAATGTTAGCACTGGAAGAGGTCTTAGAAATAATCTAATACAACTCCTTCATTTTTCAGATGAAGAAACTCATTCTATTCATATCAGCTGTAATGTCCATATAGAATGAAATCAAGTTGTATAGAAATTGGCTTACCATTAGCACTGTCTTTCCTTTTGCTTCAGCTTTCTTCCCTCCTGGCTGTTTCTGTGTAGAAGCTTTCTTTTTTAAGTGTCTTAATCCCACAGTGACTCACGGTTCTTCTTTCTTGGTCTCCCCGCCCCCAATAGATTGCTTTCTGAACTTCCTCATCCTTGTTCAAGAAACCTGTGATTTCTCCTCATTGGCTATAGTGACAACCCCAAGTGAAACCGATTATTTCTTTTTATTCAGTGAATTTGTGAATGATTCTCTCCCATCCTGACCCTTCTCTGCCTCACATAATACACACTCATATATACTGAGTCTCATATATATTTGAGTTCCATCATTTTAACAAAGAGGAAACATGGTAATAAATCAAGTGAGATAATGAAAATGCTTTGAAAAATACAAAGCTCTCTGCCCATGTAAAAACTTCGGCCGACTGTCATACCGGCATCTTAACTGCTGCAAAAGTGAATGAAGTATACAGTGGCATGAGCCATCCAATCAGCTTGCTTTCCTTGTGCTGAAATATCTCTCAGAGCACCATATAAGACTGATTCACTTTCTTAATGCTGTCACCTTAGATCCTATTCTAAGTCCACCAAGGTCTGAGGTCTATGTAAAATCAACTGCTCATACCTTTAATCAGCAACATTCTATTCCTCTCTTTTGGCTTGGACCTGAGCTCTCCTTAACTCCCCAGGTATCTTCCATCAAAGAACTTTCTAGCTTTCAAATTGAACAGAAGTAATTTTTATTTTCATCTCACGCAATTGAGTTCCCTTGTGGCTCTGTAGACCTATCCTTAGACTTGTAAACCACTAACAGACCTACCTAAAACTTGTGATCTAAGTACCTAAGCCTTGTGAATCTGAGGCTTTAGATAGAGAGTTGATGCCTCATAATGATAATGATGATGATAAACAACAATTTTTCTATAATGCTTAGTATGTGACAGGCACTGCACTAAGTGATTTATAATTAATATTTCATTTCTATTCACAACAGTCCTGCAGGGAAGGTGCTATTATTATACCCACTTGACAGATGAGGAAACCAAATCAAAAAGAGGTTAAGTGACTTGCCCAGAGTCACACGGCTAGTGTCTGAGACCAGATTTGAACCCATCTTCCTAATTTCAAGTCCAGCATTATCTGTAAATATATCTAAGACTTGTCATTTCAATGCCTAGCCTTGTGAATCTGAACATTCAGAACCTAAATATTACAATGAGGGTTGGTGCTAAAGACTAATATTGACAGGTTCCTTTTATGTGAAAGCAATGAACCTGAGATATCTATCAAGGAGGAGTCTCTGACACAGAGGTTACATATTGATGACTTGTTTTATTCGTTCATTCACTCATTTATTTACTAATGTGTTTATTTACTCATCTATCTATCTATCTATCTATCTATCTATCTATCTATCTATCTATCTATCTATCTATCTATCCATCCGTCCATCTATCTATCTACTACCTGTCTGTCCATTTGTTCATTCATTTAGATTTGTTTTATTTTATTTTTTGAATTTAGACTTTCTTCACAAACAGTAGTCAAGTAGGGATGGCATCCTTGCCAACACCAAGACAGTTGTGAACCTAGAGCCTGCAGAACATTGTGCGGATGCAGTGTTAGGCCAAAAGGGGACAATTTGCTGCTGATTTGGAAAATGCATGCAAAGTACTGGGGAAGGCATTCAGGGTAACGGTCTGTGCGGTTGTTGCCTTAGGTGAACTCCTTGCAACTATGGTGTCTTCCCACTGATCAACTGATAAGAATTTGGACTGACCACAACTCTGTACCAGGAAGTACTTCTGATATATTCTAACAAAGGCAGAGTACTATAATATTTTTGCCTTCTTACAAATACTGTATCTCTCAATGTGCCCTAGATTATTTTAACCTTTATTGCCCCTGCCGTATCATACAATGGACTCATATTAAGTTAATTGTTCTTTAAAATTTCCAGCTCTTTCTCAGATGAACTGATGTCTATCCCGGCTTCCCTCATTTTTTCTTTTTGCTTGGGAAGTTGTTTTTTGTGGGGCCTGAGTGTAAAACTTTACTTTATCTGTATTAAATTTCATGTTATTAGATTTGGCAAAGTGTACTAGAAAAATGAGGCCCAGAAATGTGACTTGCTCAAAGTCACACAGACGTTTGTCATATTTTAAATATCCTGCTTTTCCTATTAAACAAACCATGGCCCTGTACTAACATACCATAATCCAAACTTGACTTGAAAGCAAAGATTTATTTGAACAGTCTAAGAAGTGTGCATTTCTTTTAGCTACCTGAGATTCTCCAGAGTAGCTTCTCCATACAGGACAATTGCTGGAAGGCTGGTCCCCTGTGAAGGTGACAAATGCCATCTACTGCAGAGTGGTAGAGCTAAAGATGTACAGGAGGGAGAACTGTGGAATGAAAAGGGTCTTCAAAGAGTAATTTATCTCTTCCCAAGGAGCTCCAGGACGCACACAGCAAAGGACGAAGGTAAATAGTAATCAGCAACTCCTGGCAAGAACTCTCAGGTGAATGATGTGGCAAAAAAATGGCCTGGTCTTATTTTTAATGGGGAGGGTTGGCTACTCAGGAGAACATCTATTGATTAGCGGATGAGATGTGAATCCTTTCTAGGTCCATCCCAGAATGTGAAATAGTGTATCTATTGCATTTTAAACTAAATTTTAAAAAGTTTTGAGTCTTGTAAAGCCTTGGCTTCTTGGATAGGTGGCAGCTTCTGGTTATTGTTGGGAGGTGCCAACTAGATACAGCTGAGTAAGGGTAATAATCCTTATAAGAGAGGGGTCTCTAAGTGTACCCAGTCTTTTATGCCAAGAGGGAGTCTCTGACACCAGAAGTGAATAAATGTGTTTCTTTTAGGGAATCTTCGGACCCCATCACCGTAGTCTTCATCATTACCCCTTTCTTATTTTTATTACAAATTAAATTCCTGCATTCAGTTATTTCCTCCAACTTGATTTGACTATATGGCAAAATCCTGGTAAGAGAAGGTTAAGGGAGCTCTAGGAAGTACAAGAGCGTGAGGGCCTCCAATTTCCCTGATTCTCATTCCCCTGTGATGTCATAGTGGTGTGTGTGGGTTTTCAGGGGCTCTGAACAAGTCAGGCTTTGTGAATTTCCTATTCTACTCCCAAGAAGTTTGTTCTAGCATGAGAGCAAGTGATAATGACATTTAAATTGGTCTCATGCTCCTTATCTGAATCCTGGTCAGCTGAACTTGAGCTTATTTCCTGTTCTGTGTTTGGAGGAGAATGCTTGGAGAGGGGAGTGGTACAGCAGTGTGTGTGTATGTGTGTATGTGTGTGTGTGTGTGTGTGTGTGTGTGCATACACATGCACGTGTGTATGCTCACGTGTGTGTGTAGAGTGGAGATATACAAGGCAGCCTTAACCTCAGGCAGTTTATTCCCTCTGACCCAGTCATTTTTAAAGGTCTTCTATTTTTTTTAATTTAATTTTTTTTTCTTTTTGGAGGGCAGTTGGGGTTAAGTGACCTGCCCAAGGTCACACAGCTAGTTTTTTGTGTTAAGTGTCTGAGACAGGATTTGAACTCAGGTCGTCCTGACTCCAGGGCTGGTGTTCTATTCAGTGTGCCACCTAGCTGCCCCATTTTTAAAGGTTTTACTGCTGGGTTTCAGAAAACCAAATATAAGATCAGAAAGGTCTGACTATCTGTCAGTATATCAGACAGTACTCCGGGGGTTTGGTGGACTATAAACACAATACAAGTGAACAGTGTGATCTGACTATCAAGAAAGCTAACTGATCTTCTGATCTAATCGGTCTAAGTTGTCTTCTGGTCATGCACATTGCCCTCCTTAGACATAATCTTCAGGAACAAGGACATGTTAGTTATATTGTCCCTACCCTTGTTAGACCACATTTGATGAGCTGTATTTAGTTCTGGATGCCATGATTTAGTAAGGACACTAATAAGTGTTCTGAACCCATTTGGAATGGTCACGAAGCTTCTAGACGTGCCACCACCAGAGGTTGTCCTATCCCCACTTTTGTTTCCTACTCTCCCCCTCCCTCAGTCCCCAAGCACTCCAAGAATTTGTGGAAACTGTCAGGGGGGAGGGTAGAGTAGGTTCAGCTGGGTCATGATATAGTCTTACTTCTACCCCTCCCCTGCCCTGAACCCAACTGGGATGGCTGCACAGGAAGAACGCCCTTCTACCTCGCCTGGGCTGTTTGACTGCTCGTGACAGTTTGAATGAAGTAGAAGTCCAGAACTTCATTCCTTCTACCCATGAGGATCTCTGTGTCTTGCCCTTTGTTCTGTCCTTCCCTTCTAATATCCTCCAGGCCTTACCATCTTCCTTGCCTCTGTGTCCTCTCTTTCAGTCTCCCAGTACTGTTATCTTAATTATTTAGGTAATCTAAAGAATTCTGGACCTTTCTATTTGCTCTACATGTGAACTTTGTTGTATGTACTCTCTCTCCCTAACTAGAGTTAAGCCCTTTGAAAGCAGGGATTATCTAGCTTTTTCTATATCTACCCCCACTATCTCCTCTTTTATCCTGGTCTGTCTTGAAAAGATTGCCCTTCTCCTGACCAAAGCAAACTCCTATCTATATAGAAGGACCCCATCCCACTCTGTTTTCTGGTCTAGAAGATCCTTCCCCCACCTTAACCCCCCCCCCCCGTCCCCATCATCCCTATTTTCTCAGTAATCTTCTATTTCTCAGTTTCTCAGCTATCTCCATAACAGCCTACAATCATTTTCATCTCCAAAAAGCCTCACTTGATCTGACAGAGCATCTGTCAATCCCCTCTAGCTATCTTTCTTTCTCTCTTTTTTTCTTTTTGGAGGGGGAAAGGCAAGGCAATTGGGGTTAAGTGACTTGCCCAAGGTTACACACTAGTTAATGTGTCAAGTGTCTGAGGCTGGATTTGAACTCAGGTCCTCCTGACTCCATAGAGGCTGGTGCTCTATTCACTGCACCACCTAGCTGACCCTAGCCAGCTCTTGTATCTTTCCCACTTTTCATCATTAAACTCCTTTTGAAGGCCAGTACTCTTGTTCTTTTAACTCTATTCTGTCTTCCAAATTCATTATTCAGTTTAAACAGCTGTCTCCTAAATTACCGTTAATCTCTTAATCTACAAATCTATTGGTCTTTTCTCAGTTCTCATCCTTCTTTACAGCCTATTACACTGCCAGTTCCCTTCTTCAACTTGATATTCTTTTCTCTCTTCATGAAAGTGTTTCCTCCTGGTTCTCCTCAAACCTGTCTACATCTCCTCATTCTTCTTCCAGGCCATTCTCAGTAAATGTAGGTATTCCCCCAAAACTCTTTTCAGGAGTCCTCTTCTTTTCCCCTTCTTTCAATGGCTCATCTCATTGGCTCCTGTGGACTTAATTATAATCTCTTTGCCAATGGTTTTGAGATCTATTCATCCTGCCCTAACCTCTCTCTTAAACTCTAGTTCAGCGGTTCTCAACCTGTGGGTTATGTTCAATTTAAATCCATCCTGCATATCAGATATTTACATTATGATTCATAACAGTAGCAAAGTTACAGTTATGAAGTAGCAGCGAAAGTAATTTTATGTTTGGGGGTCATCACAACATGAAGAACTATTTTAAAGGGTCACGGCATTAAGCAGGTTGAGAACCACTGCATCTAGTTAGCCTCTCATCTCCAACTCCCTATTGGACATCTCAAGTTGGGTTGTTCCATAGCCAAGTGAGGTACAACTTGTTTGAAACTGAACTCACTGTCTTTACCCTTGAGCCTTCCCCTCTTGTATTCAACCTACTTACTGAGCTCCTAAGAATAATAGTATCTGAGGAGATGTCTAAGGAAAAATGAATATTAGGCTGACCAGGTGATTAGACTGAAGAGATTGCTTTTTGAAGACACCGGAGAAGGCTCTTTTTTATTTCATCTAGTTTTCATCTAACAAAATCGAGCACAAAACAGCATGGGAATATATCAAAATATAATCTTTCTAGCCTCAAGAAAGAGTTAGTCCTTATAACCAGGTCATAGGGAAAGAAGGTAAAGTCATGAAGTTAGAGATATACACTTTCCCCTCATTCTGTTAATGCTATGATATCACAAGATAGGGGAATGGTATTGTATTACAATATGGTATTTATGTGCGACTTTAATAAAATTAAGGGCTAGAATGAAAATGGATGGTCTGGAAACTGACATAAACTGGAAATTGAGAGAAGGGTGAAACTGACATAGAATTACATAACTTTTGTATGTATGGGAGGATTTAAAGATAGGAAGCCTACTTTTTCTCTTTTTCTTTTTCCTGCTGGGAGTAATATACATAGAGCAGCTGGTGGCACATAGACTTCAGTCAGGCCTTTAATCTCTTGGTTTACAGTCTTGGAAATTGTTGTAGGTCCATGGACCTCAAACATGAGAACTTCAGAGATGTGATCCGAATTCATTTTCATCATATGAATATTCAGCAAGAATGGAATTCATATTTCCCTCCAATAGCATGCATTTTAGTCTTGTGTATTTGATGCAAGCCAGATTTTTTAAAGGAGAAATCTGAATTAGCAGTTTGTAGTCTGTTAAGGTGTACTTTTTTTATCAAGGTCAACATGATCTTGCATATAGAGACTTGCTAGAGAATTTGGGGAGTAATCTTGTTCAGTGGTTGTGACTGCTTTAATAGACTTGGGCAGGTCTAACTGAATTGAGTGATTTTCTTATGGAACAAACTGGATTGCTTTGTAGTAATTTTTCCATATAATATTCATGCTTTATTCAAATACAGTAAGCTAGATGAGCAGTGAAGGAACAGGGATTGAATTTTATCGAGTCTGGTTGTTCATTGTTCAACTTAAGATTGACACAATTTAAAAACAGAATGTCATTAAAATTTTCAAATCTAAAATTCTTTTTGGGGTAAACTTAATATAACATTGATTTTAATCTCTAAATTAGCCCAAGGAAAAGAGAACAGAAGGAAAAAAAAGACCTGAATCATCTAAGAAATCTAACTTTATTTTTTGTCTCTCTTCATTTCTTCCATTGACCTTTGAAGTCCTTGTGCCCAAGTGGTTCACTTTCTTTCTTTTTTTTAGGACTCTACTTTGACTTATTTGTGGCGATATTGTCTTATTCCAGATTAGTCTAGTGGGCTTTGTTTAACTAATAGTACTTTTTCATTGTATTTAGACTTTTCTTCTGATTAGTTCTATCTCAACCCTCAGTTACTGGCTTGGAAGTTTGTGCTAAAGATAGGCTCCAATTAGATGGGGGTAAGCAGAGCCTAATTTATTCTGTTCATCATCAAGCTGATCCCCTACCACAGTTCTAGATTGGATTGCTAGTTCTTGGTCCCCCTCCTTGCCTTGATTCCCATCTATAGTTCTATCCTATGATAGGGAGCTGGGTCTGAACTTGACCTAGATAAATAGAAACTAGACTCTGCCCTAGATAAATAGATAAACAGATAGGCAGACAGATAGATAGTACATTTATTAAACACGATGTATCAAAGGAATATGCTAAGGCAATGTGGTAGGGAAAGAGAAGAGTGGAGAATCTGGGGAAAGTTGAAACAGAAGCATGGCTAGGGTCCCTTCCCAACAGTGGTCCTGGGGAGACAGTCACCGATTAAAAGAGGTGCCCAACTTCATTTGCCTCTATTTCATTGGGGTCTGATATGGTGCTGATCCCCATTCTGTTTTGTCTCATTCAACTTGACCGCTAGGGTTAGGCTCTGTCCCCTGCTGTGGTTCTGATCTGGAGATCACACTGGTTTTAGGACTCTACAAGGCCTTGGGCATGTGCTCCCTGGGAGTTGTTCTACCTGTTTCTTTGGGCAGGAGTTGATTCTGGCTTCCACAGAATATCAGAGATTGTACTGTACTAATTTCAGGCCTCTTGGAGACCCTTCCCTTCCTCCCACCCCTATCCTCCTTCCTGCTTCTGCTTGGGGCAGACCCATCTGTCCATTTTGGCAGTGACCTTTTAGGATGGATTTTATTTCCCAATCTGCCTCCAACAGGCTCATCCCATTGCCTGTGTAGTTCCCTTTTCCTAGAGATTGCACCACCTTTGGGCACTCTGGCTTCTGGTGAACTTTTCATATTGTCCTGGGCTAAATGAAGAAGCTTAATGGTGTGTTTCCCTTTTGTTTTTACTAATCCTTGATTCATCTGGTGCCCTTTTGTTGGGGAATTTCTTAGGGAAGCTGGGCATGGTTGTAACCTTTTGTGTTGTTCTTTGTCAGAACTCACTCTAAGCAGATTCTTCAAGAAAGCTCCAGTTGTCTTCTCTAGAAGGGGAAGGCATGATTGACAGGGCCCTGAAGCACAGAGGATTTTCCTTTCTGGGAATATTTAACTTTGGTGATTAAAAGTGTGGCGACTCTAATCCCACAATCTCTTTGCTCTGTTCTCTTTCTCTGGGGAACAGAGAGGGAAAATAGTCTGAATTTGATGCATTGGGGCAAAACAACTAAAATCAGGGCAGAATTGTGAGAGACACTAGGGATGATCCCCTTACAGTGTATTCATCTAGTTTTCCAAAAGAGGTACAGAAGCAGAAGCTTTGATCTTGTTAATTCTTGTGTCCCATCAAGGCTCAGCTCAGATACCCTTTCTTATGGTTAGTCTTCTTTGCTCACTCCAGGTTCTACTGTAATCCCCTTCCTTAGCAAAAAAATTGGGGTTAAATGACTTGCCCAAGGCCACACAGTTAGTACGTGTCAAGTGTCTGAAGCCAAATTTGAACTCAGGTCCTCCTGACTCCAGGGCCAGTGCTCTATTCACTGTGCCACCTAGCTGCCCTCTACCATAGGTTTTCTGAGGATGTATTGTATTCCCCTAATGGAATGTGAACTACTTGAGGTCCGGGATCTCTGTATAACTCTACTATCCAATGCCGTCCTTTTCCCACAGAAACCAAGGGAAACACTAAATATAAAAACCCAACAGTTATATGGGAGATGCGTGGGGTCCAGTGAGAAAAAGGAATAAATAGGTTTATTTGGTCTAGAGAGTTGAAAAATAGTTCTCCAGCCTTGATGCATTGTTGATTTACTATGCAGTCCCTTTCATAGTTGGCATCAATGACTGTCTGTTGAGTTGGAATACATTGGGATCAAAATAGTAATCATCATCATCATCATCAATCATCATCATCATCACCATTACCACCACTCTAATGAATTTGACTTGTTTATACCGGGAAGAACAAATGGATGGAGGATGTTCATTGCTCAGATTTCAATGTGTATTTGAAATATTCCTTGTAGAGATTGCACAATTTGTGTGTATATATATATATATATATAATACATACATATATGTAATATATGTTTATACGTGTATGTATGTATGTGTATGCACACACATATATCTTAGGTAGACAATACAAAGAGCCAGTGAGCTGGGCCCAGAGTTGGAAAAGACAGAGAACGTGTTAAGTTGCACTGGGAGAATGCAAAACCTTTTTTTTATTTTTCTAACCCTAAGCTTCCCATAATAGCAATGAACTATTTTTCAATGTAAATTTTTTAAACTAATGTTGTTGTATGGCAGTGAGACTTGGAGCACTGTTTCTTCTGAAGAACTGAAGAACTATGAACTATGCTCCACACACAAAGGGCAATGTAGAAGTATATAGTAGGTGGGAGCAGCATGTGATGTACCACCAAGGAGGAACTCCCAAGAACAAGAGTCACCAAGGGATTCTATGGCAGGTGAAGATGGCCTGGTGATGAGTGAGAGGGAGAGATGACTGATGAATCATCATCATGTCTACGTATAGCTTCCAGATGTCTAGACAAAGAAAGGAAGGCTCATAACACTTCTGGAAAGCCATCTGGAGAAACCAAATAAGTTGATGAGATAGTAGAACTCATTTGTGTATTTATGGGAGTCCCCTCTTTTAAGGGAATCCTATGGTGGAAGCCTTTATAATGTGAAGAATCTTCTAACGTGAGTAGCCACTCCGTAATTTGGAATTTTTACAAAACTAGATTTCCCATATATTTTATTTACTTAAAAGAGGTTGCCCTCATACAGGAATAACAGCAAGTATAGTACTTTAAGGTTTACAAGGCACTTTACAAATATTACCTCATTTTAGCCTCACAGGTAGATGCTCTAATTATCCCCATTTTACAGATAAGAAAATGGAAGCAAACAGATTAAGTGACTTTTCCAGGGTCACACAAACAGTGTGTGTCTGAGGTAGGATTTGAACTCAGATCTTTCTGACTTCAGGTCCAGAACTCTTTCCACTGCACCCTATCCAGGAACAATATGTACAAGTCCATTATAACAAATAAAATGGCAAATCCATTATAAGAATGCAAAAAGCCAGACTTGGAGCCAGGGAATGTCTACTGGAAGCTTGGCTCTGTGACCCTTAGCATCATTTCACCTTAATGGACCTCAGTGTCTTAATTTGTAACATGAAGCAGTTGGATTAGACAATTGCCAAGATCTTTTCTATCCCTAAAATCCCCTAAGCTTCTGAAATCGCAGTTCTATAAACAGTTATTTTAAGCCTCCATGCACTGTCCATGGCAACAATGCTTTGTTCCCTTGGTTATAACAAATTCTCTCTGAATATTCCTTGGCAAGAGAACTTTCTTTCCAGGTGGGAGAAAAGCAACTGGAGCCTAGGAACATAATTGTTAGTAAAAGACTTGTTATTATAACATCTACTGCCCGGCTACATTTATCAATTAGATCTCATTAATTTCTTGTGTTAAATTCTCTTTGGTGATGGGCTGGGGTAAGAGTCATCATATCAGATGTTCACAATGTCCCCTAACAATTGTAGTGGGTAAGTTTTTTGATTGTTACTGTATTCCTTGCCTCTACTAAGTATTTTTTTTGGTATTACTGATGATCTTTCTTTGTATAAGGTACAAAAGTCCTCATCGTTTACCAGCAAGGATTTTGTCTTGGCATTGTTGATTTCTTCTCAATAAGGCAAGAATTTCTCACCTTGATCTCAGTTATCCCATTCATACCACTTCGAGGATGATTGATTCAGAGCCAGCAACTTTGGCTATACCTTTAAAAGGGAGTTTGAAAGAGGCGCATGAAATTTGGGAGGTCAGACTGAGAAGAACTTTACAGGCACACACTGACTTTGTTCCTTAGAAGGAAACCTGTTTAGCTGCTTGGCTTCCCTATGTGCAGTGCCATGGGGACCATATGGTTGCAAGCATGGCAAAAAAAGTGAAGAAATTTTTAGACTAAGGAGCTGAAACTGAGGAGTAACAAAGAACTGAGCTAGGATAGGAAGGAGGAAATTTAGATTTAGCCTTTGTTGCTTTGACTTGTATGGATTGTGCAGGATTGAGAAGGGACTTGGAGTCTAGTTATCCCAAGTATTGCCAAGGTAGAGATGGGGAGGTAGAGTTCAACTGTAAGAAACTATAACTCTCAAGGAATATATAGGTTTCTTGGGTGCAGGTTCACAATGGGGAAGGGTTGCTTGACTTTAGCAAACTTGAATGATTTCCCTTTGTTGGCAATGGATCCCAGATTACTACTATATGTCTGCAAAATTCTATAGGACCATGTAATCACAGAGCAGGAAGGAGATTGTCTTTACTCTTATGGATGCAAATCCTTTGTTTTTGTTCAGGTTTTTTTTGTTTGTTTTTGGGGTGTGTGTGTGTGTGTGTGTGTGTGTGTGTGTGTGTGTGTGTGTGTGTGTGTTTTGCTGGCTTGACTGCTTCCAAAGGAATTGAGGACTCTCTATTATTATGGAGAACACTAATGTTGTTCCTCCTTCCTTCTGGAGGAGGATGAGACAGCAGGAGGGTGATGTCTTGACTTGCAAGTGAATTGGATTTTATTTAGGCAGGGCTGAGTGAAGCCATCAGTCTCACTCTCTCCCCCAGTCATCTGAGCCCAGTAGCAAGACATAGGTTAGGAGGCTTGTTAATGGTTAACTGGTTAATGGTTAATGGTTCCTGGGGGGCACTAATAGATATTTGTCAAATGCTTCAGAAACCACTTTCAGTTATTTTTCAGGTGTGTCTGACTCTCTGTGACTCCATTTGGGGTTTTCTTGGCAAGGATACTAGAGTGGTTTGTTCTTTCTCTAGCTCATTTCACAGATAAGAAAAGAGTTAAGTGACTTGTCCAGGGTCACACAGCTGTTAAGTGTCTGAGGTCAGATTTGAACTTAAGTCTTCCTGACTCCAAGCCCAGTTGTCTTTCCACTGCGCTACCTAGCTGCCCCTTTGACTTCTAATAGGGTAGGGGCATAACTAAGAGGCAACATAGGCAATGTGACCTCATCAGGAATCCATAAGCCATCAGTAACTCTAGTTGTGTCGTGGACCATAGATGAAAGAAACAGGACATTCTGAGAGGGATGTGGAGAAGGAGCATTTGGCCAAATCATTATTGGCTCTTGCTCCTTCTGGCTCTGACTTGTTCTGCTCTCAGCCTGAGCAGGCCACTAAACCTCTGTGGGTCAGTTTCTTAATCTCTAATAGGAGCCTACAGTAAAATTTTGCTACCCATTTAACACCTTTAAACATATGAAGGAGACTTTTACTCCTTCTTCCTCTGATTGGCTCCCTTTTCTCCCCCCTTGCCATATTTCCTTCTCTCTGACTCCGTATCCTTGTCCTCTGAGCCATAGAGCTGTTGAGACTATGGAGGGTCAGAGCTTTCCTCTCTATACAAGATTTAGACACCTTATTGATCCTTAGGACAGTTTCTAATGGGAAGCAGTAAAAGAGAGGTCCTAGTGGTCTCTTCCAGCTTTTCAAACTGAATGCATTTAAGACGCCTGTTTTTGCTTGATCTAAAAAGGCAGTTTAGGGTCACCATAAACCTCAACAGTTCTCATCAATCCCTGGTGAAAACATAGGGAACGATATTTTTTCAGGGTCTCTTATCACCTCAGCATTTACCCACTGGGCTCTATGGGTCACTTAAAAAAACAACTGAATAGATCCTCTAGGTAAACCATTTACTGTCTTTTCTGTTCTTTTGAGAAATAGTGTCCTAGCTAATCACATCCTGGCTGAACTGCTCAATGTAGACTTTTTTCCCCCTCAAATTATCTTTACTATTGATAAAGACTTGTGTTTTCTTGGTTTTATAAAATTTTAATCATAGGATTATGGAAAATATCTCCCTGGGTGATGGGAAGGCTGTGTGTGTATGTGTGTGTGTTTGTAAAAGAATGAACGAAAGAGCATTTATGAAGCACTTACTATGTGGCAAATAGAAAATAGATGAAAAGAGATGACAAGAGATACAGAAAAAGATAAAAATAAAAAAGTAAGTTGCTCATGCTTTAATTTGGGGAGGCAACAAACAAAAGAAAATTCAGTTGCAGGGAGGATGAACAGTCCCCTAAATTCTAAGGGTGTAATGACAGGGCATATATGGAGGTCCAAAAGTCCCTTACACTGTTATACACATGACAATATCAGAGGGCTGCAGGCTACAGAGATAGGGTAGTTGGCAGTACCCGATGGTCCTCCAGTCATCAACGGGAATGGACTTCTTGTTACCCATCTTTTCCAAGCCCTGTGAGCAGACAAATAGCCCAAGGAAGGGAAGGAGGAAAGAGGGTAGGGTGTCCTAGTGGTGCTGGGTCTTCCCACTTGCTAGGAAGAATTCTGAAATCGCCTGGAGCTGGTAAGAGGATAGGCTGATGAGATGAAAAAAAAAAGCCTTTAGGGAGAACTTATTTCCCTGAGGAAGTAAGTAGAGCTGATCCTCTGAAAGTGAGATTAAAAGCAAAATTCATCTTTCCACCTTAATTTTCATAGAAATAAAAGGGAAGCTCAGAGAGCTTAAGCAATGTACCCAGGACCACAGAGAAAGTTAAAGGCCAATGACCTGAACTCTGCATTTTTGTACTTTTGCCAATGGCATACTCATTTGTTGGGTTTGGAAGTCTCATCTCAGTTCTGAAGGGGAGCTAAATAAAATCTAGGGACAGAATCAGAAACTGAAGTAGGAGGATCAAAAGGGGTCATGGCATGAGCTTTGAAACAGAAGACGAGGCAGATTGTCTGCTGCTAGCTTTAGGTGAGAGTAGTCTGGATGTTATGGGAGTGGGGAGGATTGGGCTGAAGTCCAGGGGAAGTCTTTTCTCAGGTTAAGGAATTCACATCCAGAGAAAAGGAGGAAGGCAATTTTCACAGAAGCTGATAACAAAGGAACTGGAAAGTTTGACCTCACCAGCCCAGAGGAGCTTTGCCAAGACAAGCAAAAAAGGCGTGGCTAAGTGGTGCAGTGAATAGAGCACTGGCCCTGGAGTCAGGAAGACCTGAGTTCAAATTTGGCCTCAGACACTTGACACACTAGCCCTGTGACTTTGGGCAAGTCACTTAAGCCCAATTGCCCTTCAAAAAACCCAAAAAGTTCAGAAATAGGCTAAGAGAAGCTGTTACCCTCATCAATGCTTTTTGTAGCCCCCATCTGGCTCTACTATCCTGCCTTGGATGCTCATTGCTGGAGAATTTGCCTCCATCAGGCTCTCCACCCTCTATATTAGAGTGTAACCTTTTTGAAGGTAGACATCATGTTTACATTCCTGTGGCACCAAATACATAGTCATAGGATCACAGATTCAGCCGAGAGAAAGGAGGAAAGGAAACGAACCTTTATTAATCTCCTACTATGTGTCAGGGACTCTGTTAAGCACTTTATAAATATCTCATTTGATTCCCATCATCCCCATTTTACAGTCTGTGAAACTGAAGCAGACAGAGGTTAAACCACTTGCCCAGGATCACATAGCTAGTAAGTGACTGAGACTGGATATGAAATGAAGATCTTCTGGACCCCAGCCCAATGTTGTATCCACGTGCCACCTAGTTGCCTGTAAGGCACCTCAAAGGACTTCTAGAGCAACCTTCCACCCAAATCCAAAATCCTTTCTAAGATTTTCTGATGGTTGGTCAGGTGCTCTTTCCAAGAAAGAGGATTTTGCTACCTCTGAAAGCAGTTCAAATCCCCTCCCTAATTATGTGTGGTTATGATAGCTCCAAATATTCTACACTGAACCTTGGGCAGAAAGTAGTTTTAAAGCTTAGGGGGACCTGTGCTATTTACTACATTATATTACTATACAATGTATATAATAATATAGTATATCAATATGACATAATGTATCATGCAATATATTATAATCAATCCTAGATTATTCAAATTATTATTACAAATCACGTTTTAGTATAAACAATAAATCAAATTATTATTAAAATTAATAATGATTAATAATAAATAATATTATATGTAATACATTTTATAAAATATAGAATACAATATATTTGTATAGTGATGCAAGTTATAAAATACGAGTAATGTTTTATTAATATGATATTATATATGTACCATAATTATATATTTTAATGCAATACTATATATTTATTATACAAGCATCCATTTTATATATAAATATGCTATATTAATATCACACAATATATGCTATGTTATATTACTATATAAGGTATATAACAATATAATATATTATATTAATGTGATATAGCATATTACGTAATATATTATAATTCATATATTTTAATAAAAGTATAATACAATATATTTGCATAATGATGCAAGTTATAAAATATGAGAAGTATTTTATTAATTTAGATTTTCAAAAGCATTTTACTGCCTAGTAGTGGCTATTTGTTATTTTTTGAATTAGATTACTTCACAGTTATACATTGAAAATAAAGAGATTTAAAACCTTTAGACAAATACATAGTTGACAGAACCATACTTTGCTACTAAGCTGAGATGTTTTAGATTATGTTCTAATTTTGAAACTGATGTCACATCATGCTTTGTCATAACAAATGCGTCTTTTAGTGCTTCAGGTAGTGACAGAAAACATGGGTCCCTTTTACCTTATCTAAAGCCCTCTTGTTCCTACCTCACAGCTGAAGTCGTCCTGCCCTCTAGTGGCTCCTTCTAACCTAGCACTATTTTCCAAACATCTTGTGACAGGGAGGAGTATGGGAATGCGAATAGTCCCCAGGCAGAGAGCAGGGATGCAATACATCTCTCCCTCTTCCACTTTCCCATCAGGGAAACATCACATCCTGTCTTTTGTATCAGCAGAGACCTCTGCTTTATTTCCCCTTCTGTCAATACAATAGAGACAAGTAAGTATAAGACACCCAAGGAAGGATTCAGAATCCTGTGCTAGCTTCTTACCTTTCTTGCAAGCTGCTTGCTGTCTTTGTCGGGTCCTCAGTCTGAAGCCCAGCACGTTTGCCGAAGCGGTACTACAAGATAAAAAGAAAATACATTTGTGTATACATAGAGGTGGCTATCTGTGACCGAATATCTACTCTGATGCTTCATCATGGTGTGAAAGTGACTGTTATTCCAGTAACAGGTTTTGCAAATTGTAAAGGCATCAAATATAGGGAACAAATCGTTATCTGAAAGTCAGCCCAGGGAAACTCATATAGGCACATCGCCTGATAGGAGATGAATATTTTGATCATAGCTTACACAGTTATTAGCATTTAGATAGTACTCTAAGATTTGCAAAGGGTTTACAAGTATTACCTCATTTGATTTTCACAATGTCCTCTGTGAGTACGATAAGAAAAGAGAGGTAGACAGGGGTTAAATGACTTGTCCAAGGTCACGTAGCTAGTCAATATCTGGGGTCACATTTGAACTCTGGTCTTCTTGACTCCAACTTTAGCATTTTTCCCATTGAGCCTCCTAGCTGCCTCACGTTCCTCTACCCACACTGCAGAACAATGAAAATGCTGAAGAAATAAGGTCTACCCTCCATATTGTCAGCTCTGAAAACAAATGGGTCATATCAGTTTTTGTAGAATGAAACTTTTATTTTTAAAAAAAATTACCTTATGTATAAAGTCAAATCAAGTCAAAAATTCAAATTAAGTTAACACACATTTATTAAGTACTCCTTATGCTCCAGGCACAATGGTAAACATCTGGAATACAAAGATCTGACCCTCAAAGACCTTAAAATTTAATGGAGGAAATGACATGGGAATAACTATGTAAAAGAGCATTAGGCTCCCTTGTTATAATTTTTTGATATTTTCACTCTCTTAAGCCCAGATAGGCAGCATGGTGGAACACAGTAATGAATATACTAGAACTATATTTACTAACTATGTGAGCCTGGAGAAGTAATTTGGCCTCTGGACTTCTGTATCCTCATCTGTTAAATGAAGACACTTGTGCAACATTTAGTCGAGTAATTAAAAAAATTGATTGAAGAACAGAGAAGGTACTGACTTGTGTTGGTAGAGCGCGTCTCTTCACTTGGCAATTCCATATACACCAATGAAGTCACAAGACCAGTCTCTGTCCCTGCTTTGTACTGGACTGTGTGCTAAGTGCTGAGAATATAAAGAAATAGCAAAGCTATCCATGCCCTCAAGGGGCTTATGTACCTACAATACTTTGTAAATATTAGTGTCCTACTATATTTATACCTGTGAAACATTATTATTGATGGCAAATTGCCCAGTAAGGCAGTTTGGTTTGGCAGGTAGAGAGCCAGCCTGGGGGGCAGTAAAACGTGACTTCTTGTCTCACTTTGGACTCATATTGGCTATTTGATCCACTGGGAAGTCACTCAGCATCTCCCAGGCAACTCTCTATTCTCAGGTCCTAAACTGTAGAACAAGTACAAATGTGAACTGTCCGCTCCTTCACTGGGAATTGTCCACACCGCTGAAATCAGAGACATGAACGCCCTGCCTGATTCCCTACAAAGAAAAATAAAACCACCAGGGATATGGGAGTTTTTCCTCTTCCCATTCTTTTTCTAATATTATATTTATGCCATGCTAACCTCAACTCTCCCAGGAAGCAGGAGAGGAAAATGTTCTCTCCTGGCCTGGGGTTATCCTGCCCAGCTGCCTCAGTGGGGATCATGCTCCTCTCTGCCCCATTTCTCCCATTTCTCCCATTTCAGCACCCTAGGACAAAACCTGGTTTCCATTTGCTATTTATGGCCACTGGTCCCTGAATTGGTTTATAAATTTATCATGCTTGCTCTATACTCAGACTGCAGGATACTTGGTGGCGAGCCCAATAAATTTCACCTGAGGGAGAACTATAACTGACACAATGACAAGTGAGCAGGAAATTAGAATCTATATTTCTTTCTTTTAGGTTTTTTAGATAGGAACTTATTAATTCATGTGTAAATGGACACTTGTTCCTTTTCGCAAAACAGCTCATGTTCTAAGTAGCGAGTTAGCAAGGGGAGTGGAAGTAGTACCTGTCACATTGGCATTATAGGAATGGGGTGAGAGGGAAATGGTCACATGGTAGATTTCATCAAGTTGGGTTCTTCCATCTTGCTCCACGAGCAATGGACAATGAGTAACTGGAAAAGAGCAAAGGTCACTGACAGTAAGAGGACAGTCCAGATTGAGAAAAGCTTTTGTCTTCTCCTGAATCCATTAAGGTTCCAAGTTCCTTTCCTGTTTCGTGAATCGCAGACCCAATTTCTGCATCAGGCATCTGAGGATTAGGCTTGTTGGAAGCACAAGTCAATTGTTCTATGAAAACTGTTCATTTCCTAGAACGGTTCATTTCCCAGAACTCCTTGTTCATCATGATCCTCTGACTGGGTACATCTAGGATTTTTTTCTAAAATTTTATTTTTATTAAATTCTTTTGTTTTAATATTCCAGCAATCTATTAAAAATTAAAAATAATTATTATTTATTTTGTTTTCCACTCTCCCTCATTAAAAAAAGAAACAAAGGAAGGAAGAAAGGAAGCCCATAGTATAACCAATGCCCAGAAATTCTGGATCTTGAGTTGGAAACTTACAGAATTGAGAACAGCAGGTTTAAAACATTATAAATGTTGTTTATTTGCTTAACAGTTCTGTGCTGGCTATAGACAACTATATGCAGCATCTAAGTATATTTTTTCTGCTTCTGTGGAGATGCACTGAATTTTACTGGAGAAAGAAATGGCCAACCACTCCAGTATCTTTGCTAAGAAAATCCCGTGGGCGATGTTGGCAAGCTATGGTCTGTGAGGTCATGAAGAACTGGACACAACTGATTGATTGAATGACAACAAATGGAAATTTAGCTTCGTTATGCAGAGATTGTGGGTCTTTGAACCAAGGAACTATAACAAGACAGAAAGGAGAACGAGTTCTCCAGCGAGCACGGCTCGAGTGCTTGCTCCTGATTGGCTAATTCCACAAGTCCCTACAATGCCTTCACTAAGAATTGGTACTGCCTTGCACAGAGAGGCAGAATTAAGGGATAGAAGGTAATTGGCTCTCTGAAAACAAGAAGTTGGCATTCATTCAGCACCTCCCCCCTCAAGGGATATATAAACTGCCAGGGTTAGTGTGGAACCTTGGACTCAGAATAATTTTCTGGACAGAATCCTCTAAGTGCCATCTGGTGGATAAATACATTTCCCTTAGCTCCAGGAGTGGGACTGTGCTATACAGGAACTGAACTAAGCTATGGACACCTTCCCAGGGACTGAAGTGATATGGGGGAAATTATGTATTCCGCTCCTGAAGGTATTGGGAGGGAGGGACGTTTGCATGTTTTTTCCTCTTTTTTTTTTTTTAAATTTAGAGAGAGGAGACAAGATAATAGGGGTTAAGTGACTTGCCCAAGGTCACACAGCTAGTAAGTGTCAAGTGTCTGAGACTATATTTAAACTCAAGTCCTGCTGATTCCAGGGTCAGTGTTCTATTCACTGTACCACCTAGCTGTCCTTGAGTGTTTCTTCTTGCTATGCTTTTGAAATAAATACTCCTTTGTAAAAGCTAATCTGTTAAGTAGTTAAATGAGACTGGGTCCAGGGGACCCCTACAATTTGGAGAACACCACCGGTTTGGGACTGGAGCCAATGGCCAAGAAAATGGACATCCCCAATCTCCTTTAAGGACATTGGAGAACTCTGGGGAAGGGATAAAATGTAACATGCCTTGCCTTCAGGCAGTGGGGACCGAAGTAATCATTGTTACATTAATCTTTAGGGACCTGAAGCCCCCATTGAGACCTAACCCTTTGATTAGACCAGATAGTCAAAACACAGCCTGCCTATACAATATTATGAAATCAGTTCTCCTTCTACCTCTTCCTTGGTCTTGACTCTGCTTCTTTAGATTCTCTTACACAGTCGCGGTCAGATGTCTTCTGCTGCAAACCTCCAAACTGGTCTCAGTTTCCCTTTCTTGAGACTTCCTTCCACCTACTCTCTGATATTATGACATCATTGGGTGGCTGTTGAGTACACCAATGCCTCAGAGGACTGGGAATGTTCATCTCCTTCCAGGAGAAAGACTTCACAGACAGAATTATAATTTTGGTGATGTTCATGAGCATACCATCTCCTTTAAGACTCCCCCAGATTAAAATCTCTGCATTGTTCATGGCTGCCACCTCTGTCTCAGCTCTTTAGAATTTGTTCCTTCTGAGAAATTCTGGGTCTTGACCTCTGGTTGATATTCTTACTTTCATTCTCAATGCAGGCTTCCTCCTTCCTTCCTTCCCTCCTTCTCTCCTTCTCTCCTTCCCTTTCTTTCCTTTCTTTTTCCTTTCTTTTTCCCCTCAGGCCAAACAATGTCCATAATTACTGTCATATGTGGGCCCCCTTCAGAGTATCTGACAGTACCTTCTAAAGCCATTTCAATCTCCTTTCCATTTGTCCATTGCTCAGACCGTATGAGTTGTCAGGTCACTTGCTGTCTTGCAAACCCCACGGCATGGGTCACAGAGGCCTCTGCATCACAACAAGTTGAGCAGAGGAGAATTTGCAGCATTTGTAATCCTGTGGTCAGCAAACATGTGGGTTTCCATAGTCACCACCTTAGTTTATTGGTAACATATAACAGCCACTCCCCTAGATTATTTCACCAGTCAGAGAATCTTAGTTCCTGATGCTATGAAATATTCGCAAACCTCCAGTCTTAGGGACTCCTCAGACCGCAGCCACTTACCGTTTCTATCTACTGGAACAGGCAGCTTGCTATAAAACTATCTCACAGAGGATAAATTTCTCTTAGACAATGTTAGAGGCTTCCTTCAGGATCTGAAGAGAAAGTTTTCAGCCCTTTTAGAGACTGCCAATAATTTCTCAGGCACTGGTAGGAGCAAGGCACCAGGCAAAGTTCTGCCAAGTTCTTCTAGGCTCGGGGGGAGGTTTCATCATGAAATACTACAGTCTCAGCACAAAAAGACATCTTACTTGTGTCTTGAGTTTCTTTCCAGCTGTAGATCAAGCAATCTATAATATTCCCTGCCTTTTCTAGGAATAGCTAAGTTTTTCCAATGGATTTCTCAATATAAAAAGCATAACCCCACCTGCAAACAAAGTTAGCAATGTTGGAATAAGTAGCAAGAGGAGTTAATAAGTAATAATTTTCATAGAGTAATATGTTGGAGGCAACTAGGTGGTTCAGTGGATAGACCATGAGCCTGGAGTCAGGAAAAGCTGAGTCCAAATGCAGCTTCAGATGCTCACTGATTGTGTGACTAGGGGCAAGTCACTCAGGCAAACCATTCCAGCATCTTTGCTAAGAAAACCCCCATGGACAGTGTGGTTGGTCCATTGGGTCATGAAGAGTTGGACAGGACTGAAAGACTAAACAAAAAGTCCAAGCACTGCACACGCACACACACACACACACACACAAAAAGTAGCAAAAGCTAGATTTGAACCTAGGTCTCCTGACTCCAAGTCCAATGCTTATTCCATTGTGCTATTCTGCCTCATCACAAATAAGGGACCACAGGATCATGGATTTGGAGGTGGAACAGATCTAAGAATTCTAGAGATCTAGTCTGGCTCAATTTAGATTAGAGATTTGGAAATTCAGGCATAGAGAGATGAAACATCCTTTCTAAGGTCACACAGGCAAGAAATGGAAAAGTCAGGA
Source organism: Pseudocheirus occidentalis (assembly GCA_028646575.1). Lineage (NCBI taxonomy): Eukaryota > Metazoa > Chordata > Mammalia > Diprotodontia > Pseudocheiridae > Pseudocheirus > Pseudocheirus occidentalis. Next base: position 14,425,400 of record CM053600.1, on the reverse strand, counting down.
TCAGAGCCCAGGTAATGATGCTTTCATTATTAGGAATACATTATTTCTATAGAACTAACCTGTTTCATTGATATTATTGATATTATTTAGACCTTACCAAATAATAATTTCAACGTGGCTCCTATAATTGCTTAATTTTCTACGTTGTTCCATTGAAGTACCTTGTACTTCTAGGATGACCTTTTGACCTAGCCCTTTTGTCAAACCCAAGAAGTTGACGGTATAAAATGATTTTCCCCTGTAGTTATTCACACTTACCCATTTTTTTAGGTTATCTTTGTGCCAGGAGAAGAAAGGTGTAGAAAGCCCTTTCTCCTTCAGTGTTCTCCAGAGAAGGAGGATGGCCCAATTTCAGTAGTTCAGGACTAAAGAAATGAGATCTTTGAGTCGGGGTGGGTAGGTCTAGAAATCTCAGGGTGCAATTTAACTGTTTTCTCTAAAACAGAAACACACTGAGTGAAAAGTTTCAAAATAGCAATACTTAAAATGATTCAATTTCCTCTTCCCTATCTTGCACAACATTGATGGTATCCTCTCTCTCTCTCTCTCTCTCTCACTCTCTCTCTCTTTCTCTCTCTCTCTCTCTCTCTCTCTCTCTCTCTCTCTCTCTCTCTCTCTCTCGCTCTCGCTCTCGCTCTCGCTCTCTCTCTCACTCTCTTTCCTGTGAGTACTTACTGGCACTAAGAGGCTCTACATAGGAAGTCATTGACAAAATATAAGGTTAAGAAAGACCCATAGATAATCATGGGGGGAAAGTTCCTCTCTCTGTCTAGATTGTATGTGGGTGTATGTGTATATTTGGTTCTGGTTTTGTGCTTGAGGAAATTCCTATCATTGTTTGGCATTAATGACATCAAAAGAGTCTTGAAGGAAATGACTTACTTTTAATGACAGAAGGATTATATTTTCTCCAAGGATCTCTTTTCATGGAAAAGGAAATTGTATTATTTATGTTTCATAAAGATAAGAAAGAGGCAGCAGTGCTCTAAAGGAAAGTGGACACAGAACACTTGAGTTGAACCCCCTCTGTGTCTTTATTGTTAATGTGATCTTGGCCAAATCACTTCTCTACGCCTCAGTTTCCTCCTCTGTAAGATCTATTGATAATAGGCATACTTCCTGCCTCATAGGAAGCAAAAGGATCAAGTAAGAATTGTATAAGTGAATGGCAAGTTAGATAACAGCTTTCATTATTATCTGATATTATATCAGTACCAGTGGAAAACACTGAGCAATCTCGAAAGTGATTCTTCTGTTTATCCTTCAATTTCCATGACTAATTATTTAAAGTCTTTTTTTATGTCTCTCTTGTGCCTCTTGGAGGTGTTGCCTCATGAAAGTGTTGACTGACTTGATACTTTAAAAAATTATTTTTAATTTCTGAAATACAATAAGCATTTCCATAACACAATAGAATAAAAAAATTATTTTTGAACTCAAATTGTGATTTTATTTGTTTTTTCTTCCCCAGTTTGTAATTTTATTAATGTAGGAAACTTTTTCTATGAAAATTCTCTCCACCTGTAGTAGCCCTCTGTAACTCATTGTCTTAGAGAGTTATGTAGGGGCACTCAGAGTTTAAATGAGTACTCTGTAGTCACACTGTTACTATATGTCAGAACTAGGCCCATTAGCTATGTCTTTCTCATTCTTGGGTCAGTCTTATCTCTTTCCTTGGGGCTGTAACACTTTAAATTTATTTCTGTTGAATTTCATCCTATTTAAGTTGGACCAGCATTTTAGCTTGTCAAAATCTTGTGGAATCCTGACTCATTCAGCATATTAGCTATTCCTCATATTTCTGAGTAATGCAAATTTGAAAAGCATGCTTTTTAAGCCTTTATTCAAGTCACTGATAGAAAATGATACAGCATCTTTCACAGATTCCTGGGATACTTCACTGAAGACCTCCTTTCAAGTGAACATTTCATCATTAAGGACTACTTTTTGGCTCATTTAATAAATTCTAAATCTAACTAATTTATAGTATTGCTGTCTAGTTCACATCTTTTCTACAAGACCAGTGAAAGTAACTTTATGAAATGTTTTAGTAAATTTAGGTAAACACCTCCGTGTTCTACCATTTTGATAATCCTGTTAAAAAAATGTTAGTATAGTATGACCTATGTTTGATGAAGCAGCAGTATATCTCTGTAATCCCCAATTCCTTTTCTCTATTTCCATAACAATTCCTTTAAGGAAATGTTCTAGAATTTTGCTAGGAATTGAAATAAAAGACATTGATGCATTCTTTTGTCTTTGATCAAAATCTAAATATTTGTTCTCAAGTCCCATACTACCTTTCCTATCAAGGATCACTGATAGTAGTTCAGAAGTACAACCAGTTTGATTGTAAAAGAGGTAGAGATAGCAACACATTAGCAACACATATGTCCTCTTCAAATTGATCAAATAAATTTACCTTTTTATGTTTCTCTTGCCTCTTGTATTTGCATTTGAAAGTTCCTCTACAATCTGGTCCTTTTCATAGAAGTGCTTGAAAACTTTGTATTCAATTTAAGGTACATTACTCTGCCCTTTCCCCCCACCCCAACTCTGATTATATAATGTCTTGCAGGGTAACTCATTCTTAGAGTAAGCCATTAATTTTTTCTCTTTTTTTCTTTGCCTTTTGGGATATTGTGTATACCAAGACCTCGTCTCATTTTTAGTGGAAGCTTTCAGGTCTTGTCCAGTCCTAATTGTAGTCCCTTGGTACTTGATACTGGTTTCTTATGATATTTTTTTTCTCTGATGTGGGAGATGTGGATTTTGGTTATGATATTTCTGGGACTTTTCCTTTTGGAGTTTCTTTCAGGAGTGAACAGTGAATTCTTTCTATTTTCACATTGCCCTTTAGTTTTAATAGATCTGGGCAGTTTTCAGTTATAATTTCTTGAAATATAGTATACAGATTTTTAAAAATCATGGTTTTCAGGTAGTCTATTGATTCTTAAATTATCTCTCCTCAACTTGTTTTTCAAATCTACTTTCTTTTGACACCAAAATACCTTACATTTTCCTTAAAGTGTTTTTTGTTGTGTTCTCATATTTTCTGGATCCTCATGGAGTATTGACTTCTGTTTTATCTATTCTAGTTTTCTGGGAGTCCATTCTTTGGGTAAGATTTTTCATTTTTTCTTCTAATAGGCTTATTCCCTTTCAAATTCTTTCCTCTATCACTTTCATTTAATTTTGTTTACTTCTTGGCTCCTAGGTGTTCATGTAGTCCTTGTGGAAAGTGCATTTCTTCCTTTAAGTTTCTGCATGTAATTGTCATGTTGTTACTTTCAAAATAAGGGGATCCTCTCGAGTGGGGGATCCCATATTTGTAATAATTTTTAATACTGATAAGCTTCTTCCTTGGAATATTTATATCTCTAGCTCTAGTTCCTTTACTGGGGCTTTTTTGCCAGGGTCAGGTTTCATCCCCTTGCTTGGGTAGGTGGTTGGCTATGTTGACCTCTCCCTACGTCCTCCCCCCCCCCCCCCACAATGACCTCTGCATAGGATTAGGTCCTCTTGATCTTTGAGGTAAAGAGTACTCAATCTTCAGGACTTTTTACAGAATCTCTTAACAAATTGATAGGAAGACTGGGGGTACTCTATTATGATATTATGCCCTTACTGGATGCTACGGCTCCTTAGAAATGTCAAGGGACCAATTTTGTGTTTACAATTGCCCTGGAGATTTTAAGTTAGCCCTCCTGTCTCCTTGCCCCTGACAAGAGACCTGTAGGCTGCATGTGTCTATAGCTCTTTTCTAGTCTCACTGGGAGTATAAGGGCTTCTTAATAACAATGATGATGATGATGGTACAACCTTTGGCTGTGATATCTTTTCCTGTTTCTGGGAGCTTCAGGTTGACTTTCTGGGAAGTTATGGAGTGGAAAAAGCTACTTACTGTAGCTCTCCAATTTCTCATTGGATCTCTTGATCATGATTTGGTCTATTATAAGTTTTAAGTTTTTGCTGGAGTAGGTATAAGGTATGTACGCATCCTGCATTTGTTCAGGAAGTCATTTTGACCAAAAGACTCTGGGTACACTATCACATTGACCTATATACACATGTACATATCATAATAGAAAGGGCACCACACTTGGAGTCAGGAAGACCTTGGCTCAGATCCTACCTTGGATGCTTAATAACTATGTGACCCTAAGCAAATCACTTCTAACTCTAAAATTCCAAAAGTACACACACACACACACACACACACACACACTCACACACACACCCCTTTCAATGAATTCAAGTTCCCAGGCCTCAGACCTCAAGAAGACATATACTAAGAGATCAAAATAACTTGTGCATGTGATTAAAGAGCTTTTGTTACTATTCTTTGAAAAATCACAGAGAACAGAAGTGCTGCAAGACTTTCAAAGAGAGGAAGATTGTAGATTGTTCAATCAATAGACCATTGAGCTTGAATTCAGTTTCTGACAAAATTCTAAAATGCTTTATTAAATTGATTAGAGAAGCAGTGATCATTAAACAGTACTGACCATAACCCTAACCTTAAGCCTAAACCTAAACCTAAGCTTAAGCCTAAGCCTAAACCTAAGCTTAAGCCTAACCCTAACTATATCACCCTGGGTAAGGAATTTCACTTCTGTCTGCCTTAGTTTCCTCAACTGTGAAATGAGAATAATAACACCACCTACGTACCAGGGTCATTGTAAAGATCAAATCTGATAATATTTTTAAACCTTTTAGTACCGTGTCTGGCAAATAGTCATGTACCCAATAAATAATTGTTTCCTTCCTTTCTTCATATGGATTTATTAAAAAAGGGGGGCATGCTAGACAAAAATCACTTACAGTTTTGATAGATTGCTAGTTGGGTCTATTAGGAGAATGTCAACAATATCTGGATTTCATGAAGTCATTTTTGTAAATTCTTCGATGCAGATATAGTTTCAATGATAGTAGAATCAGGTGAACTGATAATAATTCGAATAAAGAGACTTAAAGAGTAGATCAATGTACACAAAACTAGCTATGTGACCTTGGGCAAGTCACTTAACCCCAATTACCATGCATTCCCCTCTCCAAAAAAAAAAATAGACACACACAAAAAAGTAGATTGAGGTAAAACTAGAGAGTACTCCTTATAAAATGCTCTATGGTGCTGTCCTTGGTACTCTGATACTCAACATTTTTTATTGATAACATAGATGTAGGTATAGATATTTATCAAATTTGCACATGCCTGAATGTGTTGCTGTATGTCTGCATTCACACTTATTGGAGAGACTGAGACTGGTGGTCTTGAGCTTGCAAGTTCTGAACTGCATTGGGCTATGATGATTGTGTATCCACACTACATTTAGCATCAATATGATGAGCTTTTGGGAGTGGGGGCTCCTTAGGTTGCCTAAGAAGGAATAAACCAGTCCAGGTTGGAATTGGAGCAGATCAAATTCCTGTGCCAATCAGTAGTGGGATTGAGCCCATGATTAGTCCTTGCACTTCCAGTTTGGATGAGATGGGGAGATCTAAGCTTTTAAAAAAACTTATGATTTAAAGTCGAGTGGGTTGGCTAAGATGGTGGATTGCAAAATGAGGATCCACTGAAAACCTGCTAGGTTAGAAGGTTGGGTCAAATCAAATAAGATGAAAAGTTGTCCCTCATGGTACAGAATGTAAGATTTTTGAGGGTAAGGACTGTTTTCTTTTTTATCTTTCTTTTTGAAGCATCTGACTCAGTTGCTGGGATGTATTAGGTGCTTAACAAATCTTCTTTGAATGAAATTAATTTTAAATTTAGTAGGGATTGATTTTAACAATTGCTTTAACAAATAACTGCATAACATAAGATACCTTTAATAGAAGTATAGTGTCCAGAAGGCTCTTCTCTGTGTTGATCAGAACATAGTAGAAGTAATTATACTCTCTTCTGGGTGCCATAATTTAGAAAAGTATTGACAAAAGAACAATGACTGGGAGGGTGAAATGAGAAGTAGAATCTATGAGCTATGAGCATTAAGCGAAGGAAAATGGGGATTTGCCCCAGAGGGCAGAATGAAGAGCAATGGGTAGAAATTGTTGAGACATAATTTTGATTGCTTGAAGGGGAAAAAATACCTTCATAATAATTAGAACTACCCAAAAGTCAAGTGGGCTAATGGGAAGTAAGGGGCTCCTCATCACTGGACTCTCTTCAAGCAGAGACTGGACAGTCATGCCAAGTTACCAAGTTTTTATTAATGTTATATAAATATAATAATAATGTATCTACAACGTGCCAGGTCCTAAGTTAAGAACTAAGTCCTTGTTAGAATAAAAAGAAATAGTCACTAGTATTTTTCATGTGCTTTAAGGTTTGTAATGGACTATACAAGTATTTTTTTTTGCCTTTTTTTTTGGAGGGCAATTGCGGTTAAGTGACTTACCCAAGATCATACAGCTAGTTTTTGTGTTAAGTGTCTGAGGCTGGATTTGAACTCAGGTCTTCCTGACTCCAGGGCTGGCTCTTTATTTATTGTGCCACCTAGCTGCTCCCTACAAATATTCTTATTTTACTCTCCTAGCAATTCTGAAAGGTAGGTGATATTATTATCCCATTTTACAGAGGAGGAAAATGAGGCAGACAAAAGTTAAACAACTTGCCTTGGATCACACAGTTAGTAAGTACTGACCTCAGATTCAGCTCTCCAGACACTGTGTTACCTAATTGCTGGCATGTAGGACAGGGATTCTTGGCCATGTATGTGTTGGACCGTATGGTCTCTGAGGTCTCAGATAAGATTGAGATTCTGAGATTCCAGACATATATAAAGGAAGAAAGGAGTGGAATAAACATTCTCTGTCTCAGGAAATGCTTACATCATAGCAGATTGTGCCAATTAAGAACTGTTTCTTGTTCTCTTTCTAAGAGTCTGTGGAAAGACTGGAATTCACAAGTTGATCTTTTTTTAAAAAAAAATCACATGACTTATATGAAAATCTTGATTGCAGTCCAGTTTCAAATTAAAGACAAAATCATTCTGAAACTTCATTTGGGTGTTTCACTTTAGGGTAGGAAATAATAAGGGGGAAATGGAGGTGAACAATTGCTTTTGGCATGTAGCTGGAGATCACACTTATTATATAAGCTGTTTCTATTACCCAACTATTGAAATGGCGGAAAATACTGAGAACACATGGACTTATTAGACCTGTCCCCCTGCCCTCAACTCAAACATACACCAAAAAAAAGCTCAAAGACTTATTATGTTCCTCCTTCAGAAGTATAATTACACCTTCTTCCCCCAGACATACTGGATGTTAAGGCATACTGGAAATAATGCTGAATTTCTTACAATTTATTTACAGTCTTATGGAAAATCCAGTAAAAAAGAAGTTTCACTTCACAGATATATTCGAATCTTCTGTTTTTGCCAAGAAGGTACTAGTGGGAAAAGAAAAGGAAATGTGCTATTGGCTGGTCTAAGAACATTTATTTCAGATGAAAACAATTTCAAAGTCAAAGATTTCATTAAACTTAGTTGTTATATTACAACCTAAAATATTTGCTGTTACTACCCATATCTACTACTATATTAGTCTCCTAACTAGTCTTTCAGCCTCTAGCCTTTTTAGCTTTTTGATCAGTACTAGAAAATCTTTTTTATGTATATGTCACACCTGGGGCCATCTCCCAATTTGTAGAGCAGATGCTCCAGGAGTCAAGGCACTGTGTGGATCTATATCCCCCAAACCATAGTTCACAATGTCCCACCAATACGTTTAAGTTAAATAACCATCCAGAGGTTACATTTGATTCAAAGATATTGAAGTAATGGCATAATAAGAAAAATGGCTGTGCACAAATTTTCCATAAACCTGATGTACATTCTCTCACAAATATACATAGTATCATGGGAAGATTATGTGTTTAAAGAACACACTTGGAAAGGTACATATATAGAGAAAAAGCATGTATCCAGAGCACATATATGGAAGGAGGGAATACACCTAGGTAGGGTGTATAAATGCACAGGTTCATAAGAAAAACCTGTGGCAAGGCCACGTGTGGAGGGGCACAGACAGGGAACAGGCAGCGCCAAGGGAAATTCCATAGATGTTTCAAGGTATCCTTGTCAAGAGAGAACTCACGCTTAGGGTGCAATAGGGTTTCAGATGTCTTCTTGTGATATCCGCACACTGCTCCTACTAGTCTCATGTTTTCCTCTGAGATTCTTTTGACTTGTTCCTCAGAATCTTGACCACTTAGACTTTTTTCTTTTCTTTTTTCATTTGTGAAATAAAGCAAGCACTTCCATTTTATAGTATAACAAAAAAGATGATTGTACATGAAACTGCAAATCTCTTATGTACAACTTGCTTTTCCTTTTAAATATATGATAAAGTCATGTAAATTACTTTGTTTCTTTTTACCCCTTTTTCTTCCCTCCTCCTCACGTTAAAGATGACTACCATTAGACACAAATATACACGTATACATACATGTAAAATTATTCTATATGTTCTTCCATTTATCAGTTCTTTCCCTGGATGCAGAGAGCATTTTTCTTCATATGTTCTTCATAGTTAATTTGGGTATTTATAATGGTGAAAATGACTTATCCATTCAGCATCACTCCTAAAACAATATTGTTACTGTATACAATGTTCTCTTGGTTCTGATCATTTCACTTTTCATTATTTCACATGAGTCTTTCCATGTTTTTCTAAGATCGAGTTCATCACTTATACCAATAGTGTTCCATCACAATCATATACTGCAATTTGTTCAGCCTTTTCTGCAGTGATGCTAATCAATGCAATGCCAGTTTTGTTTTGTTTTTGTCACAGCAGAGAGCTGCTATACACTTAAACTTTTCAGGTATCTGGCAAGGCCTTCTCAGCTTCAGATACCAAGATCTTTAGGTCAAAAAGCCTGTCAAGTCAACAATCATTTATTAAGTACCTACCATGTGACAGTCATTGTGCTAAATGCTGGGGATACAAAGTTGTGGTACATGATTGTGATGAAATGCTACTGTGCAATAAGAAATGATGACCGGGCTGCTTTCAGAAAAAACTTGGAAGGATTTACACCAACTGATGTAGAGTTAATTGCAAAGAACCAGGAGAACATTGCACATAGTAATAGCAATATTGAAAGATGATCAACTGTGAATGAATTAGCTATTCTCAGCAATACAATAATTCAAGACTATTCCAAAGGACTCATGATGAAAAATGCTGTTCAGTTCCATAGAAAGAAATGAAGGAATCGAAATGAAGATTGAATCATACCTCTTTCTTTTTACTTTACTTTTCTTGTTGTTGTTTTTTAATTTATATTTTCTTTCAGAATGCAAATATGGAAATATATTTTGCAGAACTACACATGTATAGCCTACATAAAATTGCTTGATGTCTCAGGAAAGGGAGATTAGAAAGAAAGAGTAGGAGAATTTGAAACTCTAAATTAAAAAAATGAATTAAAATTGTTTTTATGTATAAGATGATAAAATATTATTCAGAAATGAATAAATCATTTTATAATTTGTTCTCTTAAAAAATAAATCACTCAGGAAGAGCATGTTGTGGTTCTTATGTTCTCAGTTTCCGTAGGGTCCTCTTATCTGAGTGATTGAGTCATTTTCCTCTTTTTTTTTTTTTTTTTTTGCAAAATTTATTCATGAGTGCCTGTATTTGTTTGCTAGATGTGGAGGCTATATTTCTTCTGTTGTTATTGTTTTTCTTGTTAATTTATCTATTTATCAGTTAGATCTTTAAGTGTCTCAGTCTCCTCCCACACTGGACAATTTGTTTTTCACTGACTGATTTTTGGGTGGTCAGAATTGGTCCCAGCTGGCAGATGTGCTGTTTCTGGAATGCTACACGGCATCTGCCACAGACATTTTGTCCTGTCCAGATGCCCTGTCCCACTCCCTGTCCCTCCAGTAGTTCAGGACCTATTTTCCTTGACACTGGTGGTTAAGTACTTTGCAGCACCAGTACTTTTGGGTTGCCACCCCTACCAAGCTTTTTATCTTAAAAGGCTGTGGCTGAGCTGGGTGTCAAGGCCTACATCAACTTCCACACTCTGGAGATCAGTTTCTATGGAACTGGAAAAAAGGAGGGGTGACCAGGTACAGGAGTGGGGTTTGATATAAATCTATATTTTGTCCTTGGGTCTGTTCATGTTGCTGTGATACTGGTAGTATGGGAAGTGGAAGAGTGGCACAGTAAGCTCAGCATCAATGAGTACTAGTTACTGTGTGTGTGTTTTTTTAGCCTTCTTTTGGATTCTTGGTGTCCTAGACACAAAGATTGCTTTAATTTCTGTTTTGGAGCAATTTAAAAGCTTGTGGGGATAAAAGAAAATGTCTGTTCCTCCATCTTGTTGCTTATGTGAATTTCATCAAGTTTCAAAACCCAGATAGACTATAAGAATTTGAAAATTGTTTTTCAAAACTTAATGCCTTTTACTTGTTTATTTATAAATATTGAAATCAATTGTCGGCTAGAAAACAGGAAAAAAGGCCTCTTAATGACTAAGAGATTATTCACAAAATCATGGGATCATATAGATTTAGATTTGGAAAGAACTCTGAGGTCATGTATTCTAATCTTCCCCTTTTAAAGATAAGGAACCTGATGCCCACACATGTTCAATGACCCACCAAAAATCCCAAAAGAAGTAGGTTCGAAGTTGGAATTAAATTCAGGCTCTTTGACTCAAAATAATGTTCTCCATATCTTCCCCATTCTTGTTTCACTTTCTTCTATATTTAGCCTATGATGTATAATGTCAAGTTCCTTGTGTGACAAAATAACCTTTGTCTTACTTTTAAAGAAAATGATTTATTTTTTCCCACTGGCTTGTGGAAAGGATTATACATTTTTTTTTCTTTCCTTGGCGTGTAGAAATACCTGGGGATGTACATGGCTCCTCCTCTTCCCTTCTCGATGTTTGGAGAAGTAACCCTGGATAATTTCAATAATAATCATATCTTAAATATATATAACTCTTTAAGATTGTCAGAGTGCTTTATGTAGACTCTATTGTTGGACCTTGTCAAAAGGTTTTACATAATATCTTATTATTTCACCTTCATTCAATTCTTGGAATAAGTACTATAATTATGACTATCTTTGTTTTACAGCTGGAAAAATGCTCAGAAGGATTAAATGACTTGATTATGGTTGCGCAGCTTCTACTAGGTGTTGGAGGTGGAATTTAAATCAATGTCTCATTCTAAATCAAAGACATGGTATATATTTACAGTTATAGAGATAATTGGAGGGCAGACAGGCATGGGGACCCCGAAAATGAAATAATGCTTTTCCCTGAGCTTTTAGATATTAGGGAAGTGCTGGGATACTGGGCGACACATTGCCAGAGTTCTCTGTGAGAGAACACAAACACTGATAAATCCCCCAAAGCCCATGTGAGAGACCTGCTTGCCAGATCCAAGGGGAGACATTTTCTCTCACCCAGTGGTTCTCAACCTTCCTAATGCTGCGACCCTTTACTAGTTCCTCATGTTGTGGTGACCCCCAACCGTAAAGTTATTATCGTTGCTACTTCGTAACTATAATTTTGCTACTGTTATGAATCGTAATGTAAATATCTGATGTGCAGGATGTGTTTTCATTGTTACAAATTGAACATAACCCACAGGTTGAAAACCACTGCTTAACCCCGGGGAAAGCAGGATTGTATGAGGGCTGAGGCTGTGGGAATCTCGGTAGAAAAGCTTCAGGAACGGGTCTGCTCTGATCTAGAGACGCATCTTGAGCTGTCAAGTCTGGCTCATGAGACACGCGCAGAGATGCTCTTCCCTCACAGGCCGTGATAAAGGAACCAAAACAAGCAAGTAAAAGCAAAACGAACCCAAGAACTGTTCTTTGCCAAAAGAAATGAGGGCCATCTGCTGGCACGTGAGGGGCATTGCAGGTGCAGAAATGGGCAAGACACGACTCCCGCATACAGAAGAATCTTCTGGTGCCCATCTGTTGGGGTCTAAAGAGAGCGATGAGGGGAGTGAAATAAGCTCGTCAGAGATAATAACAAATGAACAGCATCTGCTAGATGCGGAGAAAACCGCAAGAAAGAGGGTTCCAAAGGGGGCTTATGATACGCAGCAGAGACAAGGTCGATTTGCTGAATCTGGAGGCAAAGAGCGTCAAAAAAAAACAACCCACCCCCGCCCGCTGCCCAGTATCAAAGGAAGTACCGTAACCAAAACTGCACTGTGGAGGGAGAGAGACAGAGAGACAGAGACAAAGACAGAGACAGAGACAGAGACAGAGAGACAGAGAGGCAGAGAGAGACAGAGACAGAGAGAGAGAGAGACAGAAAGAGACAGAGAGAGACAGAGACAGAGAGAGACACACAGAGAGACAGAGACAGAGACAGAGAGAGACACACAGAGAGACAGAGGGAGAAAGAGACAGAGAGAGACAGAGACAGAGAGACACAGAGAGAGAGAAAGAGAGGGAGAGACAGAGACAGAGAGACAAAGAGACAGAGAGAGAGAGGGAGAGACAGAGACAGAGAGAGACACACAGAGAGACAGAGAGACACAGAGAGAGAGAAAGAGAGGGAGAGACAGAGAAACAGAGACAGAGAGACAGAGACTGAGACAGAGACAGAGAGACAGAGACTGAGACAGAGACAGAGAGACAGAGACAGACACACAGAGAGACAGAGACAGAGACAGAGAGAGACAGAGACTGAGACAGAGACAGAGAGACAGAGAGAGAAAGCGAGAGAGAGAGAGACAGAAACAGAGAGACAGAGACAGAGAAAGACAGAGAGACAGAGACAGAGACAGAGACAGAGAGATTCCTAGATCATCTGTGCAGAGGCAATAAGTCAGAAAAAATGAGATTCTTAAATTCCTCTGAAACATTCTTCTATTTCTTCTTGTGCTTCTCTCCTCCTAAAACTATTCTTTGTCTCCAGTCTTTCCTCCCCCCACCACTCCCTTTTATACCATTCCATCACGCCTGCTCAAGTCTCCCTTCCAACCCTGTGTAGTCTTGACTCTGTTGCTGGAGACCATTTCAACCATCCCCTATCAGCTATCCTTGAATTCACTGTCCCCTTGTCCTATTCCCACTCTTACTGATGAGGAGTCAGAAATTTTGAGGGAGAAACCCACAGGGATACAGAAACCCCAAGAGCAGAGTTCCCAGGGCAAGGTTGCCTGTAATGAATTCACGGACTCAAACATTCTTTAACTCAAGGTGGCAAAGATTTATTGTTATGCTATACAGTGGACAAGAGTTCTTAGGGGACCTGCAACCTTAGAGGGTACAGTTGAAGTTTATATAAGATAAACTATAGTAAAACATATGTCAAATATACTAACTAGGTGACTCAGGGTGGGATTAGGGAGTGGTTAGTCAGTTCTTAAAGGAACATGTGCTTCTAATATCTGCTTAATAGGTATTTTACCCAGAGTTCATTGGGAAAGAGCCTGGGGTGGGGGGAGCTAGAGAGAGGTGTGGTTTTAGGCCTGAAATGTCTAAGTCAACTAACGGTCACTGCTAACTGAGAAATACCCAGGCTGCCCCCCATCAATGTCTTACTAGACAAGATAAATTTAAGGGAGTCTATGTCTTAGTCTATATTGTCTTATAGAGTCTATATTGTCTTATAGAGTCTATATTGTCTGTATAGTCTAGTCTTAGTCTATATGACTAAGTCTAGGATATATATATATGATAGGTCGGTGAATAGTCAATAGATATATATGACAAGTCAGCGAACAGTAAATAGTAAAACTTAAAATTTTAGTAAATTTTAGTAAAATCTTAGTAAAATAAAAAAAATAGTAAATATTTTTATGACCCAGTTTAGCCAGAACACAGCTGGTTCAAACCACTAAGGTACAGCTGGCTATTGTATCAGAGAGATAAGCATTTTGCTAGGACATGCTGCCCTTGGCCTGGAGAGAAAGTGCCTGAGACGGTGTTTTGAAGCTAAGGAGAGTTGAGGCTAGCAAGATATGTGATTTTGGAACTGGGGTTCAAGCACAGGCACCCAAGCACCCCATCATAACTATGCCGAATGACAAACTTTAGGCGCCACAATCCCAAGCCCTCCTGCTCATGGTCACGACACTAATAAAGATTCCTGTAGAAATCAATAGGACTGGGGCAGCTAGGTGGCACAGTGAGTAGAGCACCGGCCCTGGAGTCAGGAGTACCTGAGTTCAAATCCAGCCTCAGACACTTAACACAAAACTAGCCGTGTGACCTTGGGCAAGTCACTTAACCCCAACTGCCCTCCAAAAAGCAAAAAAAAAAAAAAAAGAAATCAATAGGACTAATTGACTTCACTACCAATGTATGTTACCTAATTTCTCCTTGGTCTTCATCATTGTATGGTAATTATTCCTCCCCATTGCCCCCCACCCCCAGAAACTCCCCACCAAGCCTCTATCTTGATCCCTCCGCAATGACTTCTTTCTCTTCAGACCTCCTAAATCACCTCCTCCTTCGCACCTCCTACTCCCAGAGACTATTGCCTGAGACTTTGCTGAGAGAATAGAAGCCACCCACACTGAGTTCTTCTTTTCCAAAGCTGAGGCATTCTTGCCCCTTTTCCACCTTTGCTCTACAGTTGCAAAAAGAGCTAGGCCTTCTCCTTGCCAAGGACAGCCCCTCACATTGTGCTCTTGATCTTATCTTTCTCTGATTTTTAGTCTTTCTATATCTGGTGACTCAGTTTTTGCTCTTACAAACGTGACCATGGCTTTCCTATCACTAAAGAAAAGATCTTCATATGACCGTGCTATTTTTAAAGCTATCGTCCTCTTTTCTCTCATTTCCTCTTCTTCCATTCATTTCTTAGTTCTCTACAATTTAGCTTTCCACTTGACCGGCTGACTGAAACTTCTCTCTAAGTTGACCAATGATCCTTTAACTATTAAAATCTTTAAAAAATATTAAAATCTTTTCTTGCTCCACATCTGAATTGACTTTGTTGTAGTATTTCACACTGTGGATCACCCTTTTCCCCAGAATATTTTTTCCTCCCTTGATTTCTATGACACCTCTCTCCTGTTTCTTCATTTACTTATCTGGCTAAAATAATTAATAATTATAACAATAATCCCTAGCAACCTTTGTTGGATTATCATAATTTCGTCCCCTATGCCCTGATGTTCCCGAGCTCTCTGTCCTGGTCTCTATTCTCTCCTCTCTCTAGAGTCTGTCTCTTGGTGATTGTGTTAACTATGAGAGATTTAATCATCACCCCTATGGAGATGATTCCCAGCTCTTTTCTCTCTCTTCCTCTCCAGTGTCACATCACCAACTGCTTATTGGACTTTTCTATCTGCATGTCCCATAGGCATCTTAAATTTAACAAGCCCAAAACAAAAGAAACATCATATTTTCACCAAAACACATCCCTCTTCCTAATTTCCCTATTTATATTGAGGGCCCCAGCATCTTTCCAATCTCTTTAATGATCTGTTTTAGAAACTTTCCAGAAACTAAAATCAAGTTCACTGTTCTATAGTTTGCTAATTGTTCTCATTCCTTTTTGAAAATTGAGGTATTTGCCCTTCTGCATCTTTGTGGCATGATCTTACAAGTATCATGGACAGTGCATCAGTAATCATATCTTCTAATTATTTTTTAAATTTTTTATTTTGAATTTAAGAATAAAACAAGCACTTTCTTTTTTGTTCTTTAAATTTACTGAATTTTAGTTTTCAACATTCATTTCCGTAAGCTTTTGAATTTTGAATTTTCTCTGCCTCCCTCTCCTCCTCCCTCCTCAAGATTGCGTGCAATCTGATAAAGGCTCTACATGTACATTTTGTAAAACATATTTTCACATTAGTCATGTTGTAAAGAAGAATTAGAATGATTGGGAGAAACCACTAGACAGAAAAAAACGAGATAGATAGATAGATAGATAGATAGATAGAGAGAGAGAGAGAGAGAGAGAGAGAGAGAGAACAGTATGCTGCTATTGATAGCATTTTCCATCATGAGTTTTTTGGATTTGTCATAGATTCTTGCATTACTGAGAAGAGCTAAGTCTACCAAAGTTAGTTATCGCACAATGTGGCTGTTGCTGTGTATAGTGTTCTCCTGTTTCTTCTCATTTCACCACCCAAAGAGCTGCTATACATATTTGTTTTCTACATGTGGGTCCTTTTACCATTTTTATGGTTTCTTTGTCATACAGCCCTTGTAATATGACTGTATCAAAGGGTATGCACAGTTTTATAGCATAGTTCCAAAATGCTCTCCACAATGGTTGGATCAGTTTACAATGCATTAGTGTTCCAATTTTCCCACATCTTCTCCAGCATTTATCATTTTCCTATTTCCTCATGTTAGTTAACCTGATAGGTGTGATGTGGTATGGAAGAGTTGTATTGATTTGCATTTCTCTAATGAATAGAGATTTAGAGCATTTTTTCATATGATTATAGATAGCTTTAATTTATTCCTCTGAAAACTGCCTGTTATATCCTTTAACTATTTATCAATTGGGGAATGACTTGTATTCCTATAAATTTGAGTCAGATCTCTATATATTTTAGAAGTGAGACCTTTATCAGAGACACTAGCTGTAAAAATTCTTTCCCAATTTTCTGCTTCCCTCCTAATCTTGGTTGCATTGACTTTGTGCAGAAACTTTTCAATTTAACATAAGCAAAATTATCCATTTTGCATTTCATAATGTTCTCTCTGTGTTGTTTGGTCATAAATTCTTCCATTCTCCATATATCTGACAGATAAACTATCACTTGCTCTCCTAGTCTGCTTATAGTAAACCTTTATATATCATGTAACCATTTTGACTATTTTGGCATACAATGTAAGATGTTGGTTTATGCCCAGTTTCTGCCACACTATTTTCCAATAAAACAAGCATTTTCATGACAGTTTCAATAAAAAGATGATTGTACATGAAACTGCAAATCTACTATGAACAATTTTCTATTCCTTTAAAATATTCAATGAAATTTTCATGTTAATTTCTTTTTTCTTTTTTTTCTTCCATCTCTCTGCCATAGAGATGGTTACCATTAGACACAATATCTGCCTGTATATATATATATATATATATATATGTGTATGTATTCACATGTATATGTGTATATATATATATACTTACACATATGCATCAGTTCCTTCTCTGGATACAGATAATAACTTTCTTCATATGTTCTTTTTAGTTAATTTGGACATTTATAGTAGATAAGATAATTTATTCACTCAAAGTCGTTCTTAAAACAACATTGCTGTCACTGTGTACAATGTTCTGTTGGTCCTGCTTGCTTCACTTTTCATTATTTTGTGCAAGTCTTTCCATATTTTTCTAAAGTGTTTGAGCTCATAATTTCTTATAGCATAGTAGCATTCCATCACAATCATATACTACAACTTGTTCAGCCATTCCCCAATTGATGGGCATCCCTACCATTTCCAGTTCTTTGCCACCACAAAGAGAGCTGCTATAAACATTCTAGAACATATAAGTTCTTTTCCTTTCTCCTTAATTATTTTTGGAAATAGATCAAGTAGTGGTATTGCTGCTTCAAAGATAGTTTAATAACTCTTTGGGCATAATTCTAGATTGCTCTTCAGTTCATAATTCCACCAACAAGGCATTAGTATCTCAATTTTTCCACACCTTTCCAACATTTGTCACTTTCCTCTTATACCATTTTATCCAACCTGGTAGGCGTAAAATGATATCTCAAAGTTGTTTTAATTTGCATTTGTCTAATAAATAGTTATTTGTAGCATTTTTAATATGACTATAAATTGTCTTGATTACTTCATTGGAAAACTGTTTATGTCTTTTGATTATTTATCAATTGGGGAATGACCCATATTATATATTTAGCAAAGTTTTTAAAAAATATATTTTAGATGTGAGACCTTTATTTGATAAACTGTTTATAAAATTTTCTTCAACTTTCTATATTTGTTTTATTAGTACAACAATCTCTTAATTTTATATAATAAAAACGATCCATTTATACCTAATTTTGTTATATCTCTTGTTTATTCATGAATTGTCCACATATCCATAAGACTGATTAGTAATACATTCCATGGTTTTCTAATTTTGTTGTAAAATCTCTCTTTTTATCTAAGTCATGTATCTAGGTCATAGTAAATGGTGTGAGATATTGATCCATGCCAAGTTTCTGCCATATTGCTTTCCAGTTTTCCCAACAATTTTTGCCAAATAATGTTTTCCTATCCCCAAATCTTAAATTTTTACACTTCTCAAATGCAAGATTATCATAACTATTTGCTGCTGGAAATTATATATTTACTCTCTTCCATTGATCTATCTTTCTATTTCTTAGCCAGTACCTTATAGTTTTGATAATTATTGCCTTATAATAGAGTTTAAGATTTGGAATGACTAAACTTCCTTCCTTTTCACTATTTTTCATTATTTCCTTTGATATTCTTGATGTTTTGTTTTTCCAAATGAATTTTATTATTATTTTCTTTTTTTATATTTTCTTTTATTTTATTGACTTGTTTGTTTACTTTTAGGTTACAAGATTCAGTTCTAGAGTCACTTGAGTTTCAGATTTTTCTCCCCTTCCTCCCCACCCCCACCCCCACCCCCATTATTATTATTTTCTAATATAGCTTCTAATTCTTTCAGGATCCATGAATGTTCTTCTGTACCAGGTGATTTAATTAATCAGTGACTATTAGATACTCTCTTTTTATCTACTTTTAAATATATCTTGATAATTGTATTTTAATATAATTCATTTCTATTGAAATGCTAAGTATTTTATTTTATGTTTTTAAGAACCTTATCATGAAGTCTATTCCCTATGTTTTGACACAATTTCAAAGAGGTCTATGATGCTAAAGATATCAAGGAGCTTGGCACTAAACAGACATCAAGAGGAGACATTTTCTGGGGAGAAGTCAGCTCTGTCCAGCTGCCTCAGCAACCCTTATCACTTTCTGCAGGCAGCTGTTTATAGTTGTCAGTTGTGGTCATACATAGCCTTGTGTTAGTGTGTGCAAGAGGATGAAGTTGCAGCAATAGATGCTTGGGTACATTGAAGGATTGCCAACTGAGAACTTATGTTTAGAGTGATTGAGTAGATGTGGTGAGAAGTAGTATGAATGAGAAGAAGAGAGAGAATAGTGTCATGAATGATTCAGTTTGGCATGTATGAGGGAGTGTTGGGTGCTTAGGATCCCTTGAGATGTGTGTGTAAGTATGGAGTGGGAGAAGGGTGTTTGTGAATGGAAGAGAGTAGAGGGAGTGAACTGAGATGTTTCGTGATGTATGTCAGAAGAAAAGATTCAATCAAGGCTGAGGTCATAGGCTTATTATAGATATGGAAGGGACCAAAAAGTCATAAACAACCAGTCCAAGTCCTTCCTTCTACAGATGAAGAAACTGAGGGACAGATAGGGTAAGGGACTTGCCTTAATTCACAGAGGTAGTGAACTTCAGAGATAGGATTTGATACCAGGGACTCTAACTCCAGAGTCAAAGTTTCTTCATTTATACCATATCAATCTCTCCCCTTTCCCCAGTGTGTGTGTGTGTGTGTGTGTGTGTGTGTGTGTGTGTGTGTTATGTGTACCTTTGTGTTATAGCAGAGTAGTATTCCATCACAATCATATACCACAACTTGTTCAGCCATTCCCCAGTTGATGGGATCCCTGCCATTTCCAATTCTTTGCCACCACAAAGAGAGCTGCTATAAACATTCTAGAACACATATTTAGCTAACCTAGGGCTTAGCTTTTACCTACAACCATGAGCCGAAGGTGAGAATCCAGGGTTCCAGTATCTCTTTTTCCTGGGGCTTTTGGCACTGTTGTACCTGGTTAAAAACTGGAAGAGAAAGTTAACCCTGTAGAAGAGTTGAACACAATTCATGGATAATTTAAAAAAATTCTATTTTATTTTAAGCAACAAATTCTTTCCCCTTAAACCCTTTTCCCATTTATAAAGCAAGAAAACTAAAACCTTTTACAAATATCTATGGGTAAGTGAAGCAAATTTTTATATTGTCCAGATCCTATATATCATGCATAGATTCGTACATTGTCCAGATCCTATATAAAATGCATAGATTCATATACAATATATGTAATATATAGGCTATATGTATGTTCAGATTACAAAAATATCCCTCAATCTTCATTCTGAGCTGTTATCTTTGTCTTTTTTTTTCTTTTTGGAGGTCTGAAGGCAGGGCAATTGGGGTTAAGTGACTTCCCCTAGGTGACATGGCTGTTAAGTATTAAGTATCTAAGGCTGAATTTGAACTCAGGTCCTCCTGACTCCAGGGCCAGTGCTCTATTCACTGTGCTACCTAGTCACCCCTCATCTTTCTATCTGGAAACCTGTTTTACCGTGAGTCCTCTGGAATTGTGACTGATCATTGAATTGTGACTGGTCATTGTGTTGATCAGTTTCCTAATCTTTCAAAGTTGTTTGTCTTTATGATATTGTTGTTGTATAAATTCTTCTCCTGATTTCTTCCTATCAGTTAATATAAATCTCCTCAGGTTTTTCTGAAACCATTCTTCATCATTTCTTATAGCACAAGAGTATTCTGTCACATTCACATAACCATCATGCCATTACATATTATACCACGACTTGTCTAGCCATTCCCCGATTGATGGGTTTCTTCTCAGTTTCCAATTCATTACTACCACAAAAAAGCTAGTATAATTATTTTTGCATACACATGGGTCCAGGTCCATTTCCTCTTTCTTTGATCTTTTTAGAAGTATAGACCTAGAAGTAGTATCACCAGGACATAGAATATTCATAGTTTAATAGCTTTGGGGGCATAGTTTCAAATTGCTTTCTGACATTCCTGGACTAATTCATTGCTCCACCAACATTGCATTAATGTAACTTTTCCCACAACCTCTCTAATGTTTTTTTTTTTTTTGCAATTTTGCCAATTGATGGGTATAATGTGGTAGGTCAGAATTATTTTCATTTATATTTCTTTGATTATTAGTGATTTAAAGATTCTTTTTACATAGTTATTAATAGTTTTGATTTCTTCTTCTTCTGAAAACCATTTGTTCACTTCCTTTGATCATTTATCAATTGTGTAATAGAAGAACATTAGATTTTGAAACCAGGAGACCTGGATTCAAGTCCTAGTTCTTCCATTTAATAGCTGTATGGGACTGAGTTAATCATTTAACCTCTCACATTCAATTTTCTAATCTACACAATTGGGATCTGGACTAGATGACCTCTAGGGTCCCTTCAAGTCCTAAATATATAATCCTGTGACCTGGAAGCTTAATACGGCCCCTCAGTTCCATTCCTGTCTACTACCAACTTATATGTTTTTCCTTTGAAGTAATTTTACTCTAGAATGGTCAGGGAAGAAGGGAATCTAACTCTGCTTCCCTTGGAAGTCACTTAACTGCCTCAATTTCTTCATCTGTAAAATGGGGACAATAATAGTAGCTTCTTCCTGGAGTTGTTGTGAATATAGACAATGATGTAATATTTGTAAAGAACTCTGCAAACCATTTGCTGGCCACTGTAAGCTTGAGGACCTTAATTTAAATCCTGACTCTTCCAGTTACGATACTTTTATCAAGACAGTTGAACTCTCTTGGACTCAGTTTCCTCATTTGACAAATGAGGGGGTGGGGATCAAATGATCTTTTAGGCATGTTAAAGATCATTTAATCCCATCCCCTCATTTTACATATATAATCTTATGGTCTTGTCCAAATCAAAGTAATTCCAAGACACAGGTATGGTTTAAGGGCCAAATTAGTTAGAAAATAAGGACTTCAGATTTTGAGTCTGAAGATGACTCTTTATTTGAAATCTTCAGCAAATCATTTCACTTCTTTCCACGCTTCTTGTGTGCTATATCATGAGTGTTAAATGTCAGTTTAATTTATAGGACTGGATTGCTGTTCAATGATTAATGATCTATCATTGATTTGGAATGTCTTTCAACTTCTCTTCCTTCACCTGGAATTGATCATTTCAAGGTTAGTCACTGCTTCCCTTTTAGGTATGATTTTTTAAGTAATTGTTTTGTTAGTCTTTGTTAGTCTTCTCTATCTTCTGTACATGAACACAAAGGATATAAGTGCCAAATGTTTTTGAAAATGTGTAATAATTATAATTATGCTAGGGATTACTTTTTAAAAGATCCGTGACTTGGAAAACAGGGTGACAAATAAAGAAGCTACCTTCATATATTTGACATCTCAGAGATTTGGAGGAATTTGGTGCTACCAATAGTATAAATGCTATAGGAAACCCATGACTGATGGTCAGGTGGGGTCTCCCTCTGAATAAAGGGAACCTAGTATCAATAGCAAAATCTGACTGCACATCTCATTTCAATGAGGTGGTCAGGTAATTCAAAAGGTGTTGTGCTTCACCCTGACAATATCGTTCTTCCTTAAGGCCGCTTTCTTATCTGGGAAGTTTCTAGTTTAAGGAGATCCACCCATTTCCAATAGATAGGTGTTGAGGTGTGGAAAAAAGAACAAAAGAATTTCAATTTTCATAGATCTGGAAAGAACCATAAAGACCATAGAAGTGGGACTTAGAGATCAGAGGTGGGACAAACTAAGTTCCTTGATTTGAATTGGCATACTTTTCACTGTACTATCCTATTTCCCTTTTCAGCTTCTTTATTTTTATTTTTATTTTTTGCTTTTTGGAGGGCAGTTGGGGTTAAGTGACTTGCCCAAGGTCACACGGCTAGTTTTTGTGTTAAGTTGTCTGAGACCGGATTTGAACTCAGGTACTCCTGACTCCAGGGCCTGTGCTCTATTCACTGAGCCACCTAGCTGCCCTCTTTTCAACTTCTTAATTGAGAAGGCACCTAGTTTATGACTTGGTGGAGGCAGAATGGCATAGTGGGTAGAGAGTGGGCCTGCAAGGTAGGAAGACCTGGGTTTGAGCACTGCAACTGAAACATATTGGCAGTGTCCCAGCAAATCAATTAACCTTTCAGCATTCTCAGTCAACTGCCAGATTACACATAGCAGTTACTGATCATTATTGCTAAGGGGGTTTCCCCATACCCTTAATTCATAGGTTGGGACCCACTGTTGGGAAGTAGATGAATTAAAAATAAAAAAGTGTCCTGAATGTCAAACACAGGATATCCTGGACCTAAAAGTCAAATTGGAATATGGATATCAGTTGATATCTATTGCAGAGTTTTGAAGGAACTAAAAGGTAAAACAGAGGAACTTTTGTCTAAAACATGTAAACTGCTATTAGAAATGGTCACCATATCAATAAATTGGCAAAATAATTCTCAGTCCTAGGAAAAACTTCAGAAACAATCTAAAGAAATACGAATTAGTGAGTTTTGCTCTCATGCCTCCAAACTGGCCAAATCCTTGATAAAATGTATTAGTATAAAAAGAAATGTCATCTATTGAGAGAAAAGGCTTACATACTGTATTTAGTTCTATCACTGAGTTTCAAGTTAGAATTAATGGAACTAGAAAAGGTCCAGAGAAGGCAACTGTAACGAATTGTGGGGAAGAGATGAAGAGGCATCCTGAAATAAAAGGTCCTGAGTCCCTGCTTATGGACAAGAAAGAGATCTGGGTTTGACTGCAGGCTCTGATGACCCTTAGTAGTTATGTGGCTGTAGGAAAGTTCCAACTTCACTGAACCTACATTTCCTCATCCATAGAACTGGATTACTGGGAATCTTGAAAGTACAATATAAAGAGTGCAATATTATAGAAAGACCAGAAAACTTTTTGAACTCAGAAATGGTAGTAAAAGTTTGTTTAATCGGATTACTATCAATAATAATTAGCATGAATTAAAGAATAGTGGAGGTCTCCTTTGCTCTGCCAGCAGCTCTTCATCTTTGTCCCTCATTCCCTGAGAATGTACGCTTGTGCCAAGTTCATCTCTACCCTTGCCCTTGTGAAGAGCAGCTCTCAGCTGCTGAGTAGATAGTTACCTGCAGTGGTGCTAAAATGACCAGAAGTTTGGACAGATGAGAACCTCAACATTTTGGTAGCATCAGATCCCTTGACCTTACTTGTCCCCAGATGTGGATTCCAACCTTGTACCATCTCAAGGGACATTGACATAGCAGCCAAGTTCATTGGGGCTGGTACTGCCACTGTGGGGGTGGCTGGCTCAGGAGTTGGGATTGGGACTGTGTTTGGAAGTCTGTAGTGCCAATGGTGACTGTGAATATGCTGGCATAGTTATCAATCACAAAATATAACAGACTCTCCATATAGATGATAGAAGCAAAACATTTATTCAGACACCAGAAAGCCAAATCCCAACACCAAGAAACTGAATCCATCATAGCAACATAGAAGTTAATACACCATAGCACAGTAGGAATCAGTCCGTTAGGGGGCATTGAAAATCTTCAAAGCAGGGAAGATCTTCAAATTCCCTTAGGCTCATTAAGGGGCAGGGAAGATCTACAAATTCTCATTACCATTACCAAGTCTCACCATTGGTTGTGCCAGGAACCCCTCCCTGAAGCAGCAGCTCTTTTCTTATGCCATCCTGGGCTTTGCCCTGTCTGAAACCATGGAGTTCTTTTGCCTGATGGTGGCCTTCTTCATCCACTTCACCATGTGATGGAGCCATTTTTTTCCCCCAATGTTTTTGAATGTTCCTCCTCATCCTTCTGCTCCTTCCATGTCTCTTCCAGCCTGTGTATACATCCTTCATCTTACCAGGCAGCCCTGAAGAAAGCCATGGGCTCAAGGTTTGATGGAGGGAAGACAAATAAATACTCTATTAATAAGCTATTAAAAAATAGTGGATAGTGGGCCTCTAAATCGTAAAGGCCTGAATTTCACCTCTGACACATATTGACCTTGTTATCTTGAATAAAGTTATTTATTTAAGTACCTCAGTACCTGAGGCAATTCTCTTATCGGGCAAAATTTTTTGCATGTGTTCTTTAATCAGTCTACAGGATCATTTAAAACCAATCAGAAGCATCTCACACTCTTTCCTATTTCTTCCATGCATTGACCTTTGAAATTTTTTTCCTTTTTAAAAATGTATTTAATATTTTATTTTCTCTTAATTACATGTAAAAACATTTTTAACATTTGTTTTTAAAACTTTTTTCTTTTTAATAAATTTTATTTGTTTCTTGTTTACATCCTTCATTTTCATGAGATTTTTGAATTACAAATTTTCTTCTTGCCTTTCCCCTACCCCAACCCTAAAACAGCAATCCCACCGTAAAGCCCCTCCCCTGATCTGCTCTCTTACTTTCTGGTAGGGCAGGGAGGATCTCCCTACCCCAGTCCCTGTATATCTTAATTCCTGGTTGTTGGTATTGCAGAGCTTTAAATTTTAGATTCTTTCAATTCCTCCCTTGTCACCCAACCCCACTGGAAGGACAAGCGATTCAATACAGGCTGTGGATGTGTGATTATACAGGATATCTTCATAGTGGACATATTGTGACAGTGATCATATGTCCCTCCTTCCTATCCCTCCCCTCCTTGTTTTCTCTACCCTGTCCCTGTCCCTTTACTGAAGTGTGTGCTTCCAGCATCCCTCCCTGAAACCCTGCCTTCCCCTCCATCATCCATCCTCTCATTCCCATGCCCCCTACTCTCCTGTGTAGCATGATGCCCAGTTTAGCATTTATGCCATTTCTTCCCTAATCCAAATTCAATGAGAGTAATTGAAAGTAAAGTTGTAATAGTTATCCCTTGCCTCTTTTATATGGGATAATTAACCCCTTTTTGTCTCTCCCTGTCTCCTCTCATTCTAGTCCTCTCCCACCTCAGAATTTCACCTTGTAAAGTATTATCTCTTTGTATTCAATTCATCCTATACCCTCTATGTACATATCCTATATAGACATATGTGTAAGTATACTTATATATAGATTTGTATTCCCTTCCCATATCCTCATATTAAGAAAAGTTTCATAAGTTACTATTATCTTTTTTCCATATTGGCATGTAAATAATTCAAATTTGATAAGTTCCTTATGATTTCTTTCTCATCTTTTACCTTCTCATGCTTCTTGTGTTTGATTGTCAAATTTTCTGTTCAGCTCTGGTTTTTTCAGCAAGAATGCTTGAAAGGCCTCCACCTCATTGAGTGACCATATTCTTCCCTGGAAAAATATGCTCAATTTTGCTGGGTAGTTGATTCTTGGTTTTAATCCCAACTCCCTTAATCCTTGAAATATCATATTCCAGACCCTTCGATCCCTCAGTGTAGAAGCTGCCAGATTCTGGGTTATCCTGATAGTCCTTCCGCGGTATTCAAATGGTTTTCTCTTGGAAGCCTGTAATATTTTCTCGTTTAACTGGGTATTCT
>CM053600.1:14358243-14398613 GCA_028646575.1 Pseudocheirus occidentalis | reverse complement strand
TAATATTGAGATTTTCCTTGTTCTGAAGATTGTATATAATATTGTGAACTGCTGAAACTGTGAACACTGTACTGAATAAAGATTTGTAATGGAATAAACAGAGTGTTCACTAATACTGTGTAATCTGAATCTTAAAAGCTTTTCACAATAGCATTCTCTCAGGAATCTACTGCTGATTGGCTTTACATTTGTGTTGCCATGAATTGTGTCCACATAAGACTGAGAACTTCATTGAAAAATGTACTATTCATTCTGACTCCTTCCCTGACTGGCTGTTCCCCTGTCTTTCTTCTCGTCAGGCCTCCCTATTCTCTGAGACGCAGCAATATTGAAATTGGGTTAATTAATAACAATACAATGGCCTCTAAGTGTTCAAATGAAAGGAAGAATTAATACAGCAAACTTCATTGTTGTCTTATTTTAAGAAATTGCCATAGTCAGTCCATACTTGGTCAGCAATCATCCTGATCAGTCAGCAGTTATCAACATTGAGTGAAAACCCTCCACCAGCAAAAAGATTACATCTTGCTGAAAACTCAGATGATAGTTAGCATTTTTTTTAGCAATAAAGAATTTTTAAATTAAGATATCTACATAGTTTTTTTAGATGTAACACTATTGTATACAATAGACTACAGTATAGTGTAAACATAACTTTTATATACAGTGGGAAATAAAAAAAATGTTTTTGACTTGCTTTATTGCAATATTTGCTTTATTGTGGTGGTCTGGAACCAAACCCATAATATCTCTCCGTTATGCTTGTACATGCTGGGGTATTTGAGATCAGTTGAGAGTTTCACTTGTTACATAAGTTCATTCTCCCACACCCAAGGAGTGTTTCTGGCAGTATCGTAAACTCTTCAGTAATTACTCAGCTATGGTTGCTAGGTTGTTTTCAGGTAGGAAAACAAAACAAAACTTACACAAAAAATCTCCCCAGCTCCCCAGTTTCTCTCATTTATAGAGTGTTTTGAGGAGTAGCATGACATAGTAGATAAAACATTGAGTCAAGAAGACCTGAATTCAAGACCCACCCCTGACACACACCTGTTGTGTAACCCTGGGCAAAGCAGGGAGCCTCTCAGTGCTCTAGTCAACTCTCCAAGTTGCAGAGAAAGTGCCAACCTGAATTGATAGAGTTAATTTCCTCATCCTGGGGTTCCATATGAAATCCCAATGAAATCCCAGCTTCAGTCCCCATCCCTCTTTCAAAGTTCATATCAACCATATGAAGGAGATAGTATAGTACTTTGAAAATCAACTGACATTTCTATAATACGTTAAGAATTTCAAAGTGTGTGCAGTGGAGCCAAGATGGCAGTGTAGAAGCGCAAACTTGGCATAGACTCTGACTCCCACCACTTTCAATACATGTAAAACAATGACTCTAAACAAACTTTAGAGCTACAGAACCCACAAAGTGACAGAGAGAAACAAATCTCCCATTGAAGGAAGCCCAGCAGGCCAATAGGAAGGGTCTACCACACTGAGCTATGAGCCAAAGGGCAGTCCTGGGTGAGTCACATGGTTCTGGCCCCAAGGGTGACCCCAACCAGTGTCCAGATTGGCCAGAGTAGACTTCAGGAGAGTGAATCACAAGCAGTTGTGGTGGTTTCCAGACTTCTCAACCCATAAACACCAAAGACAAAGTAAAACATCAGTGTTGAACTCTGTTGGAATGGGGGGGACAGAAGAGCAGAGTTCAGTCCCTGCCCCCAGGGTGAGAAGCAGCAGAGCTCCTGGCCTGCTGATTGTAGGGCAACCAAGTGACCATTCAGAGAGTAATTGCTTTTGCTTTAACCTGCTTGGATCTGGATCATTGTCTTGGGTGGTGGTCCTGGGTTATGTGAACAGTAAGCCAGAGCATGTGGGGGCTGTAGAGACGGCACCCTCCTAATAGCTCTAGCAGCTGCTGTAGTTGGCTGGCAATATGAGCAAACAGAGGAAGCACAAACAGATCATAGAATCCTTTTACGGGGACAAAAAGGGTCAAGACATGGAGAGGGAGAAAGACAGCAAAGTCAGAACTCCTGCATCAAAAGCCTCCAAGAAAAATATAAACTGATTACAGGCTATGGAGGAGCTCAAGAAGGATTTTGAAAATCAAGTATGAGAAGTAGAAGAGAAATTGGAAAGAGAAATGAGAATGATACAAGAAAATCATGGAAAGCAAGTCAACAGCCTGCTAAAGGAGACTAAAAAATACACTGAAGAAAATAACATCTTAAAAAATAGACTAACTCAATTGGAAAAAGAGACTTCAAAAGCCAGTGAGTCAAAGAATGCCTTAAGAAGATGAATTTGCCAGATGGAAAAGGAATTTCAGAAACTCATTGAAGAGAATAACTCCGTTAATTAGACTGGAGCAATTGGAAGCTAATGACTTTATGAGAAATCAAGATACTATAAAACAAATCTAAACAAATGAAAAAATAGAAGGAAAATGAAATATCTCATTGGAAAACCACTGACCTGGAAAATAGATCCAGGAAAGATAATTTAAAAATTATTAGACTACTTGAAAGCCATGATCAAAAAAAGAGCCTAGACACCATCTTTCAAGAAATTATTAAGCAAAATTTCCCTGATATTCTAGAACCATAGGGCAAAATAGAAATGGAAAGAATTGAGTGATCACCTCATGAAAAAGATCTCCAAAAGAAAACTCCTAGGAATATCATAAACAAATTCCAGAGTTCCCAGGTCAAAGAGAAAATACTGCAAGCAGTCAGGAAGAAACAATTTGAGTATTGGGGAAACACAATCAGGATAACACAAGACATAGCAGCTTCTACCTTAAGGGATCAAAAGGCTTGGAATATGATATCCCAGAGGTCAAAGGAGCTAGGACTAAAACCAAGAATCACCTACTCAGCAAAACTGAGGATAATGCTACAGGTCATTTATGAATGATGAATTTATAATGCTGCAGGTCAAATATTGTCATTTAATGAAATAGAGGATTTTTAAGCATTCTTGATGAAAAAACCAGAGCTGAACAGAAAATTTGACTTTCAAATACAAGAAGTAAGAGAAGCCTGAGAAGGTAAACAGGAAAAAGAAATCATAAGGAACTTATTGAAGTTGAACTATTTACATTCCTACATGGAAAAATGATAATTGTAACTCACAAGACTTTTCTCAGTATAAGGAGAGTTGAAGGGAATATATATGTGTGTATAGGAGGATGTATGTGTATATAAATATATATGTGTGTGGACATATGTATGTTCATGTATACATATGGGGCACAAGATGAGTTGAATATGAAGAGATGATATCTAAAAATAAAATTAAGATGTAAGAGAGGAATTTATTGGGAAGAGAAAGGGAGAGATAGATTAGGGTAAATTATCTCATATAAAAAAGGCAAGAGAAAATGGTTACAATGGAGGGGAAAATCAGGAACATGGAAGAGGATGGGAAACCTTATTCTCATTTAATTTGGCCTAAGGGGGATTAACATACACATTCAATTGGGCATCTTACTCTACAGGAAAATACAGGGGAAGGGGATAAGAGGGGGGGATGACAGAAGGAAGGGCAGATGGGGGAGAAGGTAGTTAGAAGCAAACATTTTTGAAAAGGGACAGGGTCAAAGGAGAAAATAGACTATGTGAGGGACAGGATAGGATCGAAGGAAACATAGTTAGTCTTTTACAATATAACTATCATGGAAATGATTTGGGTAACTACACATGTACAATCTATATTGAATTGCATATCTCCCCAGTGGGGGCAGGTGAGGAGGGAAGAAGGGAAAAAATCTGGAGCTCAAAGTTTTAAAAACAATGCTTAAAAATTGTTTTTCTTTTTACATGTACCTGGGAAATAAGATATACAGGCACTGGGATATAGAAATCCATCTTGTCCAACTAGAAAATTAGGGGAACAGTGGGGGAGGATATAAGAGAGAGTAGTTTGGGGGAAGAGGTATTCAGTAGGCTAGCTATTTTGGGGTGGTGGGTAGGGGAAAGATGGGGAGAGAAAAATTGTAATTCAAAAATCTTATGGAAATGAATGTGGAAAACTAAAAATAAATAAATTAATCAAAAAAATTTCAACGCACTTAACATAAATGATCTCAGTTGATACTTAAAGTGATCCTATAACATATTACCCTTACTTTAAAGGTAATGAAACGGGAGGGGGAGGGAAGAAAAAAGAAGAAAAAATATGTACTTATTTTGTTGTATATTTGAAAAGAATAGCAAATTGTGCACAGCAGATTTGCAGATTCATGTACAATCATAATTTTTTTGTCATACTGTGTTATGGAAATGCTTGCTTTATTTCATAAATTAAAAAAAGAAATAACCCAAGA
Source organism: Pseudocheirus occidentalis (assembly GCA_028646575.1). Lineage (NCBI taxonomy): Eukaryota > Metazoa > Chordata > Mammalia > Diprotodontia > Pseudocheiridae > Pseudocheirus > Pseudocheirus occidentalis. The sequence goes on along the minus strand of CM053600.1, from coordinate 14,394,286 downwards.
GAGGATAGGTGACATTCCCAGGGAGCATCTGCTATGCACAGGACCTGTCCTGGGCACTTAGGGTAATAGGAACTTGAGATAAGACGTAGCCCATGTCTGTAAGGAGCTAATAGTTGCCATGTAGCAGGAGCAAATAGTCTAGTAAGAAAAAGGAACAGCTCTGAAACTTCATGCCCAGGGGCATCCTGGGATAGTAGGCGAATGTTATTTCCTATGAACCCATTCTGCCCTTATCCTGTCTCCCCTCCCCGCATCAGTGTGTGATTTTGTTACTACTCACTTATCATTAATTTGCCCAAGATCACAGATAAACTCTTATAGACACATATCAATAGAGCTTAGCCATGACACTTCGATGAAAAAGCTCCAATATTGTTAGGTTTAGAATACAAATGATGAAGTTATCTACAAATTAGTTAACAGGCCACCTGAATTTTCGCTGAAGAACATAAACTCTCAAGCAAACAACTATGAATTAATTGAACTTCACATTAACTCTCTTTTATTGGCTGCATCTCAGGCTTATGCAGCCACATTCACACACATAATCAGTGACATAGTGGTTTGTCAGCTTTAATATAAACACCCAACCATGTCATGCTATGACAGTGCAACTCAGATTGAGTTTTCCACTTTAACCCATCAAGGCAAAACTTTTCAAATTCAATCCCCAAAGCATATTTTAAGTGCCGACTATTTGCAAGACATTGTGCTAGGCACTTGGGATACAAGAGTAAACATGTCAAACATTTACCTCCCTCAAGGAAGGATGTAGATATATCTAGTGACAGCAGGATCACCAGATTGGTGTATGAAGTTCATTGTAAAAGGTGGGATCACTGAAGCTATCTCAGAACATAAGCAAATTTTTGGTAGGTGACATACTGTGAAATTGGATGCCATGATTTGTTGACACAACAATCATAGATTTAGAACTTGAAGGAACCTTAGAGACTATCTTTTCCAAATGCTTCCTTTTTCAGGAAACTGAGATATAGGAGGGAAAATACTTGTGCAAGCTCACAGAGGCTGGAAATCATAAAGACCAGGAATTCAAACCCAGATCGTCCTAGGCTGAATGCAGCATTCTTGCCACCACATCTCATGATATCTTTAAACACATTTGGATTTTTATATTGAAAAGGTTGTCACCATCCAAATGCTTAATACATGTTTCAAAGACTTACCCAACTCACTGGTAACTAAATTGGAATATGCTCCCAATGAGAGATGGGATTAAAAAGAAAAATTTAGCTCTTTAGGTGACTTCAGACTGAAGTCACTGAATTTACATTGGGCAGCTATGTGGTACAATGGATAGAGTACCTGGCCTGGAGTTAGGAAGAATCATCTTCCTGACTTCAAATCTGGCCTCATACATTTACTAGCTGTGATTCTGGGGAAGTCACTTAACCCTGTTTGCCTCAGTTTCCTCATCTGCAAAATGATCTGGAGAAGGAAATGGCAAACCACTATAGTATCTTTGCCAAGAAAACTCCAAATGGGGTTAGAGTCAGACCAGACTGAAGACGATTGAACAAATGGTGATTGGTAGCTTTGTGGAGTGTGATTCTTGAGTTAATAGGAAGAAAGCTTAGGACATTCTGGAGTGCAAGGGAGAATTTAACTCCTATGACTTTTTAAAATCTAGCTTTCTAGTCTTTCCTCTAAGACAGTTTTACTCCTCAAGCTTCTCTTCTCTTGTTCCTTGCCTCAGAAGAGAGAAAAAAATTGTAATGACCATATTTTATGTTTTAGGTTGGTTGTTATCCTTTCTTCTCAAAGAGGACTAAAATGACATTACTATATTAGAATCAAGTTACAGTGTGTCTGACTGGCTGGTTAGACCAATACTATCAAGTGCTCTTTCACAGGTCAGACACAAATAGTCCATATGTACATTTGAGTGGATTCTCCAAATTTGCCCATCTTGTGTTTCTTTTGAGATAATTCAATTCTGTCTTGCTCATAGAGGACAGCACCTTCTCTGAAGAGAGGGAGCATCATGCTGGGTAGATCTGTTGTCAGTGTCTCCCACGTCACAAATCAATTCAAAAGTTCTTAAGAGAGACCTTGAGGGGTGGCTAAGTGGTGCAGTGAATAGAGCCTTGACCCTGGAGTCAAGAGGACCTGAGTTCAACTCCAGACTCAGACACTTACTAGCTGTGTGACCTTGGCCAAGTCACTTAATCCCAATTGCCCTGCCTTCACCCCTTCAAAAAAACAAGTTTAAAAAAAAGCTTAAGAGAGACCTTGAGAGTGTCCTTATATCTCTTTTTTTTTTTGGAGGGCAGTTGGGGTTAAGTGACTTGCCCAAGGTCACATGGCTAGTTTGTGTTAGGTGTCTGAGGCCGGATTTGAACTCAGGTACTCCTGACTCCAGGGCTGGAGCTCTACTCACTGCGCCACCTAGCTGCCCCCTTATATCTCTTTTGACCACTATGGGAGTGCTTGCCCTCTGTGAGTTCTTAAAAAAATAGTCTTTTAGTCAAGTGTACCTTTGGCATTACAACACTGTGGCCAGCCCATTATAGTTGCTCTCTGTGCAATAGAGTTTGAATCTTGGCAGTTTAGTTGGAAAAGGACCTCAGCATCTTGAGAGGTGATCTTCAGAATCTTCCTAAGATAGTCCAAATAGAAGTGATTCAGTTTCCTGGCATGGTGCTGGTATGTAGCTCAGGTTTCACAGGCATACAACAATGAGGTCACCACAACAGCTCTGTAGACCTTCAGTCTGGTAGTCAGTCTAATACTCTGGTGACAAAATACAGACTACATATCTGTCTTTTAAATATACATAGGGATATTATTTGTTTGATTTTTTTCAGGCCTCCATGAGCTTATTCATTATTGAAAACTGGGAAAGAAAGGCTTTATGTGATCACATGAACTCGATTCATCTCTAATATTCTCATTAGAATATGCTTTTGTGGAATGGCGCCTCACTTTGAGAGTTAATGCAGCAGGAATTCCAAATCCTCATATTGAAAACTTGCTTGAAAATGGAGTATCCCACTTTACAAAATGCACATGTATTCACATGTTTTATTTGGTTAATACTACCTATACAAAGTTTGGATTTTTTAAAGTGGAATCTATGCATGCAATGTAGGGAACTGAGGCAATAATCTAGGTAATCAAGCAACATAAGCACAATCACAATTATTTTTGTTTAAAGGTAGTTCAGGTAATCTCATTTTGGCATGAATTATTGGGATGATTGCTATAATTTTCTACTTCTCTCTAAATGTGTAGTTACAACCTTGAAGTACAATCAAGATACTTTCCCCTTGACTTGTGAACCCCCAAAGGGAAGCCTGTAATTTGCCTAAATTTTGCAAAGAGTAAAGTCGCTTTTGAGATGATATCAGCTATGAAGTATTCCAAGTCAAAGTATTACAGGAATGATTCTATCCTTTTTACAAAAGGTAGTAAGTCAGATACTACTAGTGGTACACTGACTTTGGTATTATTTAGTAATTTACAGTTAATGGTGGACCAGTGATCTCCATGGTCCTCGAATCCCTCCTGGCCCCGATTTCTGTTCCTTTAGAGCAGTACAGCTCACAAGATAAGGTCATCATTGACTACCTGGCTCACCCTACTACCTCCCAAGGTTTCTAAACGAGGAAAAGAAAAGTTCAAAAGAGCACTTGGGGATTTCGAAAAGCCATTTCTGAGCCAACAGATTAAGCTCGACATGTGGTTCTGAAGGTTATGAAGCTAAGTTTCTATAAGCTTGCATTTATGATGATTCCCAGGAGAGAAATTTCCTTGGATATAATATCAGTTTTCAAGGTAAAGAATTCAAATGTCAGAAGACTGATTCATAATGGTCACTTATTTTACAATTCCTGAATCTTGAGTTGTAATTTCAATAGCACATAAGAATTAGGAGGTATTTTAAAATGTGTCCCATGATCTTTTGGAAGAATGGTTGAATAGCCTATTTTTTCTACTTAAAATGTCAGTAAAGCAGACACTGAGATAGAAAGCCAAGAGGTCTTTGTTGCTTCTAATAACACTGTTAAGTGCTCTGAACAGTACTGACAGAAATACTGAGGACTGGTACCTAGAAATTAAATGCTGACTGTGGTCACCAGTGTATCAGTACAGAGAATATTGTTTTTTGGGAACAGGCATTTATATTTTCATGCTTTATTATCTCAAGTTTGTTGGAACAAAAGTATTAGTTACAAATACATACATACATACATACATACATATGTTTTATATTTGTTTTTGCTTAGTGCTTCTTCCTTTTCCAAAGACAGAGCTACCCTGCCCTTCCTCTCCTCCCCCTGCATGCCCCATCCCTGTTTCCCCTCCCCCCATTTTCTCTGGGAAAACCAAACCAAACCAAACACAATATCTATTTAAATTTGAACTTTAATGCATCCATGATCTCATCTCTGTGAGGATTTTCTCCAAATATATCCATCAAAGTCTAACTCTGTCTTCCTATCTTGGGTGATTCTTGTCCTTGTCATTCATATGGGATCTGGTCAGTATAATAGAGGTCTTTCTTTTAAAAAATATTCAATTGTTCCAGTGGAACTTTTGAGCTGTCCATCTGTTATCCCTCATTCCCCTTTTTTCATGTTTGGCCAACTTCCTTTTCCAAGCACATATTTCCTCTCTGGCGTACCTTATACCACAACAAAACTCAATTTCTCTTATAACAGGGATGACTAGAAGAACCCCTCCTTAGTCTTACAATGAGTCTCCTGGTCAATATAATGTTTTTTTGCAAAATTTTTGAAGGGGGCACCACCCAAAGGGTTAGAAACATCCTTTACCCCCTTGCTGATTGGTCTTAAGTGGCTGGGTGACTGCAAAGGTGATCGGCAACTTAGAGAGGGGGAAAATCCCAACAACAAATGAACAGTTACTGTTAGAGGGATCTGACTTCTCTGTGGTTTTGTACAGAACTGTGGAGAAACTGCTTTAACCTTGGGGCACTTTTCCTTGGATTTTTATTTGAGTCTGGAATAAATCAAGATGAGAAGAGAAGGTGATTTCCCTCCACTTTCCCCCTTTTTCCTCCAGAAGCAATGATGGCTTATAGAAGAAACATATGCCAGTGGGAGATGTGCTTGTCTAGGTGAGCTTGATACTGGAGTTTCTGGGACTTCTTAATTCTTGGGTGCCTTTTTTTTTGCTTTCCTCTTCTGAGCAATTAGTGATCTCAAGAAATGGACATTTCTAGTCTTTATGGATAATCCCTAGTTTGAGAGTAAGAGAGACAAGTATTATCTTCTCTGAGGGAGAAAATTTGAATAAGAGAAGAGGATCACCAAAGTGGGAGTCCAGTAGCTGAAACACTAAAGATATGCCTGGGCAGAAAATGTGGGTCTTGCTGACCCTGTATTGGAAGTATAGGACTAAGAGGATTTATATCTATATCTATATCATCTATCTCTATCTCTATCTCTATCATATCTGTATCTTTCTCTACCTACCTACTTATCTACCTACCTACCTACCTAACTACCTACCTACTTACCTACCTACCTACCTGTCTGTCTGTCTAATCTGTCTGTCTATCTATCTATCTCTATCTATCTGTCTGTCTGATCTGTCTGTCTATCTATCTATCTATCTATCTATCTATCTATCTATCTATCTATCTATCTATCTATCTATCTATCATCTCTCTCTCTAACCTGTCTGTCTGTCTGTCTGTCTGTCTATCTATCTATCTATCCATCTATCTACCTATCCATCCATCTATCTATCCATCCATCCATCTATCTGTCTGTCTGTCTGTCTGTCTATCTATCTATCTATCTATCTAATCCATCCATCCATCCCCTTATCCCCCCACCTATCTCTCTCTCTCTCTCCATACACATATATACTTACACACATAAATGTATTATATATTTAGAAGTGTCTCACAAACTGTCTCTACATTCTCTGACTATAATGGGTACTTGAACATTTTATGCTTCTGCATATATTCATGAGTTCTTATGCATCTGTTATAGCTTTGGCATTTTTTGTGATGGAGAAATAGAAAGCTTCCTTATCAAAGATAGTCACGTTGTACACTGAGTAGCTTTTGTGGACAGAGACTCAGTTACTTATTTACTTGGAAATCATAGACATAATCCATATCTAAGCTTTATTTTAAAGATTTCTCCACAGTCTTGTCCTGGATTTGGGGGCAACATCAGAAAAATAAACTGATATCTTTAAAAGGCTAGGTGGACCAGGGTCTGTGTGAGCTCAGTGTTTTTCAGGGGACAAAATTAATATAGACCAAATGACTAAAAATAGAAAAAAAAGAAAGAAAAAGCAACCCCCCCCATAAACTACAATCTGCTCTGATCTCATAGGGAAAGTCTAGTTTCATATGAACAACCAAGATAAGTGGGGATTTCTAACAGGGATTTAGTACAGTGTTTCTCACCATTTAGGTAAGAAACCAAACTATCCTGCTTGAAAATTACTCCATTTAGTTCCTATAGTACATAGGATAACATAAATTTCTAACATTTACTTTTGCAAAAATTCATATTCAAATGGAGATCTGGATAAAAATCTCCAGAGTGGGTCCCAAGGGTCCCTAAATTTTCTTCAGTGCCTCTTTGTAAAACAGGGAATTTCCAGTGGTGGTCCAGATCTACCCCACAATAGCACAAAGAGGCATCTCAGACAAACTCAGATGAGTCCCAAAGATGTGAGGCTCTCAAAAAGGAATTAAACACTAGGGTTCTAGGAAATCCCTCAAGTGATGTTGGCCACATATTTCCCCTTCACCTCAGACTTGTACTACCAAAGTGATTCATAACAATTATTATCATAGCAGAATGCCAGCATTCAGCTCTCCTGCTCATCTGGGCATCGCCTTTATCCTTTATCCTTTATAAGAGCCTTCCTGTGGGTGCTCTTCTCTTTTATCCTCTGAGAAACATGCTGTTAGGGAAATCTCTTTCTGAGAATTTGGTATCCAATGCCACAACTCAGGAGATCTCAAATTCAGTAGTACCCAGGAGGTAAACCCCAAGGCTATCATCATTAGTTTCTCAGGATTGCCAATGGGTGACCTGTGTTAAGAAGAGAAAAACAGAAAGACAGAAAGGGTACCTAGGACTTGGAAGTTGCAGAAACTTTAGCCTCTGGAACACCTGGACAAGCAGATGTATCTCATTTATATGTGCTTCTGTTCTAAGTTACTATTTCTCCTGAGGGGATAGGCATAAAAGGAGAGGAGAAAAATCTCTCTCTTCACCTTTAAATTAAAAAAAATTATTTTCAATTTAGGGAACAAAGTAAACATTTCCATAAGACAGTATATGATTGTGCATGAAACTACAAATCTACTGAGTACAACTTGATGTTCCCTCCAAATAGTCAACATATACTTTTTTCTCCCCCCTTTTTTCTTCCCTTGTTTCTCCTGCCTTAAAGATGGCTATCATTAGATACATACAAAGACATTATATATATTTAATATATATAATTTATACAATATATTATATTCATATATAATTATTTAATATATTAATATGTTATATATTATAATATATGTAAATATATAACATATTTATTCTTTTTTCTTTTGCTTTTTGGAGGGGGGAAGGCAGGGCAATTGGGGCTAAGTGACTTGCCCAAGGTCACACAGTTAGTAAGTGTTAAGTGTCTGAGGCCAGATTTGAACTCAGGTCCTCCTGACTCTAGGGTCAGTGCTCTACTCACTCTACCATCCAGCCACCCCAATAAAATTATTCTATCCATACTTCTATTTGTCATTTCTTTCTCTGGATGCAGATAGCATCTTTTTAAATATGTCCTTTATTTTTAATGCTTTTGTTTATAGTAGCCAAAATGACTTAGCTGCTCAAAATCATTTTTAAAACAATATTGCTGTTTTTATATATGAAATTCTCTTGGTTTTGCTTACTAATTCTCATCATTTCTTGCAATTCTTTCCATGCCTTTCTAAGATCCTTGAGCTCATTGTTTCATATATAATAGAAGTATTCCATCACCACCATACACTATGACTTGTTCTGCCATCCAGAATTGATAGACATCCTTGCAATTTTGTTAATTTCTCCTGTCACCTTACTGTATTCTAAACTCAAAGTTCTAGGGAAAGAGCAGGAGAAAAGGGTCTCAGGGCTGAAATTCTTTTATCATAGCTCACTCTTCTTTACAACTGACAACAGAGGGCACATGTTTCTCCAGCAAGAATTTGTTCCCCTTTCATTTTTATCTTCCAGTCCACTTTGATGTAGCCCAATAATTGGGAACCAAATCAAAGGATTTTTCAGTGTTCTCTCAGTAAGAAGATAAGGTACATATATGACTCTGTGGGAGCTGCCCACTTTAAATAATGGTCTACATCAGAGGTGCCAAATATGTGACCTGATATGGGGACAAGATTAAAATGTAATTGGGAAATATTTAACAAAATAAATGCAAATACATTGGAGTATAAATTATGTTAACATGTGTTTTTCTAAGTCAGTATGGTACTGACATATAGATCCTTATGTATGGTTTATTGGTTGCCATTTATAGTTGAATTAGACACTACTGGTCTACATCCTACAAAAAGCACCAAGTGGGACTTAAAATACAAAAACCTCATGTTTTCTGCTATATTCTATTCATATTTCAGGTGAATGTCTAATATAGTAAAATAATATTTTGGCATGAATAATATTTTTTAACAAAATAGGATGTTTTAAGGTGTAAATAAGTTAAATCCAGTCATAATTCATGTGCGCTTGGAAAATTTATGAGCTTCTACTGATTTTTAAAATATTCCAATGTTGGTAAAGTTTTGTTAGCTCTTTAGAGCATCATTTTTTAAAATATCCATTACAGTAATATGCAGTATCTTTAGTAAAATCACCTAAGAGATCAGATGTTCCTACTTACAGTTGACATCTTCAAATTCATCTATCCAGGGAGTCCAAAGAAGAGCTGGGTTCATTAAGTCAGGCATTTATTTATGTTCAAAAATTGCTATTTAGGCTTGTCATTGTAGCAATATCGCATTAAATCTCTCTCAGTAGACTGTGTTCCAACTTGAGTGGAAACATTATACTTAGATTCTCCTAAGTAAATGAGATATTGATTTCCCATGACTTGCTCTGGAGTATTTTCCCTGCAACACTTAGGTTAAATGGTCTTTTCCTAATGAGTACTGTACATGAGAGAACTTCAGAAGGTCAGGTCAGGGTAGATAAAGATTCTTAGTTGCTGAGGTGGAAAGAGCACAAATGAAGTAGGGCAAAGGGAGTGAAATCTTTTCTGTGTATGTGCCTCTTTGTTTTCTCTCTCATTTAACTTTTACATTACTCTATGTAATTGTCTTATTTTGCAAAGCTGGGAAGTTTGATGCCTTGTATTGAAACTGTACTTGGGATATATCTATATCTTACTGTGCTATGTAACTACTGGGGATCCAATTACAAGCAAGTACAACAGCCCCTGTCCTCAATAAGCTTACATTTGAGTGGGGGAAACCAACCCATGAGGAGTGTTGAAAAATTTGAAAGCAAGGATGGAGGGGTAGCGGAGATGGGAGTATAGAGAAGTGACTGCCAGAAGTTGCATGGAGGTCTGGAAAATATAAGGCAAAAAACTCACCTATCAATCAGAGCTGAGGGAGCTTGGGGTCAAGTCCAAGTTTCTGGTGGAGTATTGATGAGTAAGAAAAGTCATGGTGAAGACACTACTAGGAGTTGTAGGAAATGGAATGTCATAAAGTCTTTTTATGTTAATGACTGTATATTTGACTGATTACTGGAACCTTCTTAAGTTTTTTTATGGCTTAACTTAGAGTGCAGTATATCAGACAGCGCACTGGACTCTGAGTCAATAAAACCTGAATTCAAATCCTGATTCATATCCTTATTAGCTATGTGACATAAGACAGGGCACTCAGCCACTCTCAATCCTCAGTTTCCTTACTTGTTAAATGAAGGGGTTGAACTGAATGACCTCTGAGGTCCTTTCCATTTTGAAATAAAGAATCCTAACCTACCCAACAAAACTGAGTGTAATTCTTCAGGGGGAAAAATATGGATATTTAACGGAATAGAGGACTTTCAAGTGTGTCTGATGAAAAGACCAGGGCTGAATAGAAAATTTGTCATTCAAACATAAAACTCAAGAGATGTATGAAAAGGCATACATTAAAGAGAAATCATGAAGGACTCAATAAGGTTTAGTTGTTTATATGCCTATATAGGAAGATGATACATGTAACTCCTAAGATCTTTGCTATTATTAGGGCAGTTAGAAGAAGTCCACATGGAAGCCATGAGTATGAGTCAATTATGTTGGGATAATTAAAAAAAATGAAGGAATGAGAGAAAGAGAGAGATGTAGTGGGAGAAGGGGTGAAGGAGAGGCAGAATGGGAAAAATTTTTCTCACGTAAAAGAGGTGTGTAAGGAAGAGTTTTTATAGTAGAGGGGAAAATAGTGGAGTGTGGTAGGCAATACTTAATCCTCACTCTCTTCAGAGTTAGTTCAAAGAGGGAAGAATATACACACAGAGACATACCTACACGCATTCAATTGGGTATAGAACACTGTCTTAGCCAAGAGGGAAATAAGAGGGCACAAGGTTTTGTGTGTGTGTGTGTGTGTGTGTGTGTGTGTGAATATTAAAAGGAAGGGAAGATTAAGGGGGGCAGGGGTGAGAAGCAAAGCAGACTTTTGAGGAGACACAGGATAAAGAGAGAGAGAAGAATAAACAAGAAAATGTGATGGAGAGAAATACATAGTAATCATAATTGTGAATGTAAATGAGATGAGTTCACCCATAAAAAGGAAGCAGATAGCAAAATGGATTAGAAATCACATGTTGTTTAAAAACATACTAGTAATAGAAAGATACACACACAGTTAAAATAAGAGTCTGGAGCAGAATCTATTGTGCTTCAACTGAAGTAAAAAAATAAAGAAGGGCAATCATGATCTCAGACAAAACAAAAGCAAAATTAGATGTATTTAAAAAGATAATCAGGGAAACTTTATTTTGCTAAAAGGTACCATAATCAAAGAAGTACTAACAAAAAATTTTATAGAAAGTTTCTCTGATAAAGACCTCATCTTTCAAATGCAGAGAGAATTGAGTCAAATTTGTAAAAGTAATAAGAGTTATTCCTCAGTTGATAAATGGTCAAGGGATATGAACAGGTAGTTTTCAGAAGATATCAAAGCTATCTATAGTCATATGAAAAAACCATTCTAAATCACTCATGATTAGATAAATGCAAATCAAAACAACTTTGAGACACCACCTCACACCTAAAAGAAATGACAAATGCTGGAGGGGATGAGGGAAAATAGACAGAATAATGTACTATTGGTGAAGTGGTGAAACTGGTTCAATCATCCTAGAGAATGATTTGTAACTATGCCTAAAGGGCTATAAAACTGTACATGCCCTTGACCCAGCAATACCACTACAAGGTCTGTATCCTAAACAGATCAAAGAAAAGGGAAAAGATCTATGTACACAAAAATATGGACAGCAGTTCTTTTTGTGGTGGTAAAGAATTGGAAATTGAGGCAATGCTCGCCAAATGGGGAATGGCTGAAGAAGATGTGGCATATGATTGTAAGAGAGTATTATTATGCTACAAAAATATGGGTGATTTATATGAACTGATGCAAAATGAAGTGAGCAGAGACAGGAGATTATTGTACACAGTAACAGAAATAGTATAACGATGATAAAATGTGAAAGATTTAGCTGCTCTGATCAATATGAAGATCCAAGACAATTTCAAAGGACTCATGATGAAAAAATGTTATCTACTTCCAGAGAGAGAACTGGTGAACTCTGCATACAAAATTGAAGTATAGTTTTTCACTTTTTCTTTTGGTGAGATGGCTAATATGGAAATGTTTTGCATAATTTTACATGTTAAATTGATATATTGCTTATCTTCTCAGTGGGTATGGAAGAGATGAGAGGGAGGAAGAGAATTTGGAACTCAAAATTAAGAAAAAAATGCTTAAATAAATAAATAATGCAGTTATTAAAAAGAAAGAGAGAATCAACGATCCTATAAACAGATCATTTAGAAAGAAAGTGAATTGAAGAAAGGACATAAAATGGCTAAGCTCCATAAGAGATCTTTTTTCCTCTTTTTATAATACCTCTGGCAGGCCCATGACTGGTTTTGGAATCAGACTGATCTGATCACTGCCACTTAGCAGCTCTATGAATTTAGGAAAGTCACTTAACTCTTTGTGACTTTTTCCTCATCTCATTTCAGGGATGTGAATGTCTTCTATATCTGGAGGTATTATTATTATTATTATATATAATGTCATTACAAGCAGCAAAATTTTATATTATACTACTATATTAAACATATTATGACATATAGTTATATAGAATATATTTAAATATGGATTATGATACAGAATTGTAGCATATATTAAATAAATCATATTATATATTTATGTGTGTATGTGTATATATACACAATATGTGCGTGTGCATATATGTATATATAAAATTTATATGTGTAGATATATGTTTATACACATATGTAGAGATACATAGACATATATAACAATATATGCATAGATATATATGTATACTTACATATATGTATATAAATTATATATAATATGTGCATATATAAGATTTTATAAAAAAGCAATTAGGTGCTGCCGGGTGCTGGATCTGACATCAAAAAGATCTGAGTTCAAATTCTACCTTACACTTATTACCTGTGGGGTCCTGGGTCACTTAATATAGTTATGCCTCAGTTTCTTTGTCTGTAAAATGGGGATAATAGTAACATTTATTCCCAAGGTTATAATGAAGCTCAGTCAGCAAGTCAATAAACATTGAAGTAACAACTATGTGTGAGGTACAATGCTAAGCATTGGGGATGATATAAAGGTCCCTGTTCTTGTGAGACTCACAGAGAGAGAGAGAAAGAGAGAGAGAGAGAGAGAGAGAGAGAGAGAGAGAGAGAGAGAGAGAGAGAGAGAGAGAGAGAAAGAAAGAATGTCTGACCTATGCTTTGGGAAGATCATTTTGGTAGCTGAGTGGAAAATCAACTGGTGTAGGAAAAGAATTCTGGCAGAGAACAACCTCCATGCTACTGCAGGTAGGAGATGATGAGGGTGGTGTCAGGGTCAGAAGAGAGAAGTAACTATATGTGAGAGATATTATAAAGGCAAAATAGACAGGATTTGGCAAGAGATTGTATATGGGAGCTGAGAAAGACTGAAGAGTCAAGGATGGCACCTAGATTTTGAGCCTGGGTGACTGACAGGATTGTGATTTCCTTAAGAGTAATATGGAAGTATGGAAGAGGGAGATTTTTTTGGGGGGAAAGATGAGTTCACTTTCAGAAAAGTTGAGTTTAAGAAGTCTACAAGATATATAATTTGAGATGTCTAAAAAGTAGTTGGAGAGTAGCAGCAAGATTAGGGACACGTACATAGATTTAAGAATCATTAGCATTGATGTTATAATTGGATCAGTGGGAATTGATGGGCTCACCAAGTGAAAAAATATAGAAGGAGAAGAGGGCTCAACACAGAGCTGTGAGAGATACCCATGGGGAAGGGCATGATTGTAATTTTTATATAGTTTGTGAAGTCAATAGTCAGAAAAAATTATTAAATGCTGCCAGGCACTGTGTTAAATGTTAAGGATACAAAATGTTAAGGACACAAAAAAGAGGAAAAAGATAGCCCCTGCCTTCAAGGAGCTTCCAATCTAATAAGGGAAACAACAAACAACCTAATTTCAGGATAAGTAGGAAATAAGAGAGGGGAGGCACTAGAATTAAGAGGGGTTGGGAAAGGCTTCCTGTAGAAGGTAGGATTTTAGCTGAGACTTGAAGGAAGCCAGTGACGTCAGTAGTTGGAGGAGGAGGAGTCATCAGGTGGAAGGTGTTGTTCATGGTACAGCAAGGGTACTGTGGTCACATGTGACTGAGAGTAAGACACAAGGAGGCTGGAAAGGTAGGAGCAGGACAAGATTATGAAGAACTTTGAACACCAAACAGAGGGGTTTTTATTTAATCCTGGAGGTGATGGACAGCTATGGGATTTTATTGAGTAGGGAGGTGACGTGGTAGAACCTGCACTTTACACAAATAAAATTAATTAATAGAAGTATATTTTAGTGTAAATAGTGACTATTTGTTAGCATATTCTTATTGCTGTCATTAGCTTACCTATTATTTTTACTATATGTGCTATTTAATATTATTTCATTTTTCATTTAATATTTATTATATTTAAAGTATATTACTGTATCATATCTACTCATTATTATCCTCTTGATCTTGGGGCATTGACTTCTGCTGCAATGATAGAATCTCTGGAAGTCTTGGGTATTAATTAGCAAAATTACTACTAAGTGATGATTCTTACAAAGCGTTATATTCCTTAGTTCTTTAGCTCTAAAAATTCACACAGAAGAGGATTATTTAATTGTACAGAGAACTTCAAGGCACTAACTGTTCTTGATGCCATGGCAAAGAAAAGTGATAGGGACACAGGATAAATGTGAAAGGAACACAAAGGAAACCTTTTCAGTAAGCCAGCATTTGACAGATGAATTTGAATCAGACAGAGAAAAAATATATTACAGTTACCTATGGGCAAGACACTGATCTCTTTGCTTTGGGAGCTAGTGCTTATTTGTTCTTTGTAGACAATGAGATTTCTCAAATTGTATGAAAAGTCTCAGAAGAGAGAGCTTTGAGCATATAAAATGGAATAAAGAATTGAGTCAGTCAGCTGTCTACATAATTCTGGACTCCACTGACCCTTGCAGGGGGAAATGATTAGATAGAATGATGTATCCTTTTCCCACCCCACCCCCTCCATTCTTCAATTTCTCCCAAGAAATTATTCTTAATTTTTTTCACATCTGTCTCACTTGTCCTTATGTTACTGTTACTTGCATATTTGTTCGCCCTCTTGAGATGCTAAAGTCTTTTGAGAGAAGGGTCCACATATTATTTGTCTTCATAAGCTCAATGCTTAGCATGGGGTCTTGTACAAAGCAAGTCGGGAATAAATTGTTGTTGAATCAACATAAACCTAAAAAAAGGACTGCCAAAGAAATCTGAGGATAACTGGTACAAATTTATTGGTTTGTTTTTTTTTTTGCTTTAGAGTTCTGCTGTCTTTTGTTTTTTATCCCCAAGAGACCAACTCCTCCTGGTACAGAATTAACCCTGGATTTCTGAAGGTTGGGGCAATAGAATTTAAGTTCACTCAGGTTCTGCCAAACTGAAAAAATTGTACCTTCTGGTACTTTCCATCATATTGTCCTTCCTGTCTGAGAACCACCTTGGTTAGGCATGGAGAAGTTTTTGCCTGTAGGGTGGCCACCATGGGATGAGTTCATTGACGCCGGCAAGTCAAGAAACAAAGAAAAATGAAAAGTGGTCCATATTTATTTCTGCTTTGATGATAGTAGTGGTAGAGATGGGGGAAAGAGTGCTAAGAATTACAATTTAAAAAATCATCTTTAAATATTAACTGAGCTCTTAGTGTTCTTAATGTGAGATCCTTGTCTGACCACCAATGGTTACATAGTAGATGAATTGCAAAGTATCATTAGATCATAGATTTAGAACAGACTTTAGATGCTATTAAATCCAACCTTTTTATTTTATAGATGGAGAAACTGAGATAGAAAGAGGTTAAGTCAAGGGTCACAAAACTAGAAAAATGTCTGAGACAAAATTTAAACTCAGGTCTTCCTGATTCCAAGCCTGGATGTCTATACATTATGCCACTTATCTGCCCAATTTTAATATTCTTTAAATAAAGTTTCTTCGTACCAATTTTAATATTCTTACTGCAAACGAAATCAGAATGGAAGTTTCAGTTAAATGGAGAAATGGGTTCACTGATTATCTTTGAAAAGACTTATAAAGAAGAAGAATTGCAAGTCCTTCAGTAATTTACGAAGCCATTGGTTATTAGGTAAGGATCTCAGATTTGAAATACTGTGGATCATGTAGAGCACCAAGAAACATGATTTCATGGGATACTTGACCATTTCACTTTTCCTTGTGCATGATCAAAATGAGCAAAAAATTAACCATATGGATTACTGCAGCTTATATGCCAATATCTGCTACAGAGAAAGAAATGATAGATTATGAAGAAATGAAAGATTTCTCAGATAAAATCAATGTATAGACTGAGATTTTGTTCCTTTAATGGACACACTATGGGAATGAGAGAACAGTGAAAAGTAAGGTTCAGGATTACCACAAAAAAAGAAAAACGAATGAAATTCACCATCATTATGGAAACTGAAGGTGGAATCATTTCTAAATCACCTGTCCATGTGAAATTAGACCATAGTCCCTTGTGTGCTATATGAGGACATAGAGATAATATTTAAGAAAATTAATTCATGACTATAGATGAAGTCCATTCTGGACATGACATAATTTTGAAAGAACTGAGATACTAATTTTCAAGATGTCTTGAAAAGGTGTGGTAGGAAAGGATTGGAAAACATTATGGGTATGTAGCCTACAGTAATGTCCTTTTCATAGGCCCCCAGAAAAACTACCCAATGTTCAAGGTACTCTGTGGGTCCACATCCACTTAAAATAGTGTAAAATCAAAGTAAGGGCAGCTAGGTGGCACAATGGATAGAGTGCGAGGTCTGGAGTCAGAAAGACCTGCTTACAAGTCTAGCCTCAGACACTTAGTAGCTGTGTGATCCTGGCCAAATTTCTTAACACAATTTCCCTCAGATCCTCGTTTCTAAAATGAGCTGGAAAAGGTAATGGCCAACAAAACCCCAAATGGGGTCATGGAGAATTAAACCCAACTGTAATGGCTGATCAACAACAAAATAGTAATATTTAAGATTTTTTAAAGAGAATCTTCCCCTCCATAAGTGTAGGGCACCTTACCCCATAAATATGTATACCGTCAGTGGGGAGAATGAGCATGCTTAATGATCATGCATAAGGAACCCCCAGATGGTGAATGTGTGTGGAGAGACACGTCACACCTAGACTTCCAAGGTATCTCTGGTCTCTTCTGTCACCCCACTGTTGTAATTGGGACTGCTGTGGGCGGTTTCTCTGCTTGCCATGTTGCTCTATTGATCTTTCCTGGCCCTTGCTATGTCTTCTCCACTGTTTTCCTTGTGACTACCATAGAGGTAGATTTTCACAATGATTTTCTGTGGCAGATGCCATCTTCATAATAAGTCAGTCAACAAAAACTTTATGCACTAACTTTGTGCTAGGCATTGTGCTAAATTCTAGGTATACATGGGGAAAGCAGAAAATGGCATTGATTGGAGTAGGGAGATGCATGGAATAAGGAGACCATTTCAAGGGTTTTTACAACAATCTGAAGCAGAGGTGATGAGACTGAACAAGAACAACTGGTTTGGTGAGTAGTGAGAAGGGGACAAATTCAAGAGATGTAGAGAAAGGACAAGATTTGATAAAGATTGGTTATGTGTGGTAAGTGAGGAAGAGTTAAGGATGTCACTAAAGTTATGAGCCTAGATGACAGGAAAGAAGTTAGTTTCTGAGCAATGACAAAGAAATTTGGAAAGTAGGAGGATTTGAGGGGAATGATAAAGGATTCTATTTTGGACCTGTTGAGTTTGAGGAACCTATGAGATATTTAGTTCAAAATGTCCAAGAGAAAGTTAGTAATTCAAGTTTGGAGCTCAGGAGAGAGGTTTGGTCTAGCTCTATGGGTCTGAAATTCATCTGCATTGAGAAGATAACTGAATCAGTGAAAGCTGATGAGATTACCAACTGAGATAATATAGAGGAGGAGTTCTCAGCCTGTAGTCTATGATAGATTTCTGAGAATCTATGAACTTTGATGGGAAAAAAAGACATCTTCATTTTCACTAACCTTGGTTTCCTTTGTAGCCTAGTTTTATGTTAGCTTATGTATTAAAAACATCCTGAGTAGTCTATAGATTTAACCAACCACCAAAGGGGTCCACAACACACAAAACCAGATTATGAATACTTGAGAGAGAGAGACAGAGAGATAGAAATAGAGATAGATAGATAGATAGAGAGAGAGAGAGACAGATAGACAGACAGACAGAGAGACAGAGAGACAGAGACAGAGAGATAGAGACAGAGACAGACAGAGACAGACAGAGACAGAAACAGAGAGAGAAGAGAATCCAGGAGAGAGTCTCAGAGGACAGCCAGGATTAGTGGACATGATCTGGAGGAAGAACCAGAAAAGGGGGCTGAGGAGGAGCAGTCAGACAAGTAAAAAGAGACTCAGAAGAGAACAGTATCATGAAAATCTCTAAAGGAGAGGGTGTACAAGATGAGAGTTGAAGAAAGCTATTCAATTCTGCAGATGTGAAATCACTAGTGACTCTGGAAATAGCAATATCAGTTAAATGATGAGGCTAAAAGTCAGATTGCAGAGGGCTTAGAGATGAGTGAGAGGAGAGGAATTACTTAAAAAGGAGAGAAAAGATAAAGAAATATTGCTAGCAGGGATGGCAGTTTTAAAAATTATTCATTTTTTTAAAAGAGGGAAGATGTAGACAGAAAGGAAAGAACTTAAAAAGAGTAAATTATAGTATTTAAGAAATGGAAGAGATCCTAGGGATCATCCAATCTAACCTTTTCATTTTAAAGCTATTGTCTCAGTGGGAACATATTTGCTCACTGTAGGCATGAACAGCATAGCAAGGGTTCTTTTTCTCTGATTAATTTAAGATACTCAGATGGGGACTTTCTGAGGTACAGGAATAGATCACAGGAAAGGTTAAGACTGAATGGGGATGGGGATGATGGAGGGAAAGGCCCAGAGATAGTGTGTAGGAGCTGTCAAGTGACATTGCTGGAATCTTTGGGTAATAATGGGCGTGGCAGCACTAGGAGACTGACAGGGAAGTAGGAAAAGGGTGGGAGGAAGGCAAATTGTGTTTATTTTGTAATCTTGCCTGGAGTAAACCAGGCAAATGATGAATACTACAGATGTGGAACATTGGAGAACATTTGGAACATTTTTGATATATAGGTTAGTTTTTTCTGAACTCTTTATCCCCCTCTTTTTAATTCTTTGCTATCAGGGATAGCTCTCTGGGAGTGAGTTGTAAAGGGCTATGTTGGGAAATGTAGATGATATTTTTAAAAAGTCTTCCATAAAATACACTTTGTAATACAAAGTCCAAAACAGTGATCCCCTCTCAGGGTCCTGTTTCCCCTCTTCTTTCCCCTCTATTTTTGGTACCAACTCTTAAACCAATGAGCCTTGAACTAGAACTCTTTCCCCACCATACTGACCTACTGTTTTTATACATAAGCCCAAGAGGTATGATTGATTCTCTCAAGAAATCACATTATTTATCCACTTCTTTCTCCAATTAAAGAGGAATTTGTCCCTGATAAAGTGAACAGAGACTAAATAAATCTTGTTTATCTATTACAATCTAGTCATGTGTGATTATATTGCTGTAAGGTTGTAAGAAAATTCCTTTAACATTTATTACTCCATGAATTGGTTGATTTAATTGTGTTGCCTAGGCCTTCTAGGGTTTTGTTATTGAGGTAGAATCCATCCTCCTACTGCCTTCCTTATATTTTGTTTTAAACCAGTTGACTGTATGTTTGCAGTGATGAAGGGTACCATGGAGGTTGAAGGAGAAATGGCCATGAAATTCCATGGATTGATTTACCATCATCAGTGTTGCATGTCCTTCTACTTTGAGGAACTATTTCTATAACTTATCAACATGATTTAAAACATTTTTCTTCTTTTATGAGATGCTATCCATCATAGTGATATTGTCAACAAACAACTATATACACTAATTTTTATCCTCAAGTCAATCATAAGAATAATGATAGCTCATGCTTAGGCTCATAATCTATGGCTGAGGCTAATGCACTCACTACAAATGAGGAAACTAAGTTCTTAGGTAGGCTAAGTATCTTATTGAAGGTCACACAGGTACTAAGCATCAGAGGCAGGATCTGAATAATGTTGAAGGGGAAAGAACTCTGGAATTGGAGTCAGAAGACCTTGGGTTGAGTCCAAAGTCTTTAACTTCTTGTGTATCTTGGGGATAAAAAATTATCCAGCCTACAATGAGAGAGACTGAGGCAGGGATCTAAGCCAATGGCACTTTATTAAAGGGTCCAAAGTCCCCTCTAAGGATATGGATCTCATATCTTCCTCACCATCTGAGATGTCCCCTTCTTCCAGGGCCCTATTTTTATAGGATTAGATATCTAGACATTCAAGAAAAGCTATACCAGATACAGAATAAATCCATTGGTTGATGTATGATGTATAAGCAAAAAAAAGCAGGGTGACAAATTGGGTGAAGCAAAGAACATCTCCATTGACTAGGTGTTCGTGAGATGGTCATGGTCCTGAGCTATGAAAGTAATTGGATTTTCCATGTAGTCAATTCCCCTCCTCACACTTGACGTGGTCACCATAACAAGAAAAATCAAGGGTGGAGGGCTTCTAGTTAGCTCCCTATGATTAATCAAGTGATCTTGCAATCTGTAGCTCACCGTTCTGGAGCATAATGTACAGAATTTCTAATCCCTACCCATATTGAATCATATCAAATTATTGAAAGTGATTGGAGGGTCCTCAGTCTCAGTGAATCAACTTTTTCTTTTTCTTTTTTTTTTTTTTTTCAGTCATTTTAATTGTGTCTGACTCTTTATGACCCCATTTGGCATTGAATCAACTTTTTCAGTATTGCTGTGGACAAATGACTTTTCTTCTCTGAGTCTCAGTTTCCACACTTGTCAAATGCTAATGATAATATTTACAGTGCTTTGCGTAACTCTGCCTCACTTAAATCTAATTTGTCTTCAGGTCAATAAATAATGGGTTCATTTGCTCCACTTATCTTTTAAAGTGTTATGAAGAAAGTATCATAAGAATGTGAGCTGCTATTATTTGCAAGAGCTTTAAGACTTGCAGAACTTCTTCCTTCCAACAACCCTGGGAGGTAGGTAGCTCATACCCATTTGGTAGATAAAGAAACTGAGACTCAGAGAGATTCATGATTTACCCATAGTCACATGGTTAATGAGTGGAGAAATTCAGGTCTTCTTATCCCAAGTCCAATGCTGTTTCTACCAGGCCAGGTGGCCTGGATTAGACGTAGGAACTAAGACAAACAATCAGGCATTGCCTTTTGGAATGCCGCTCAACATATCTAACCATTTTGACATGGAGACACTGGTTTCTGCTGTTTGGGTTTGGTTTTCCACTTTTATAGGCAGTAAGCACTTTAGAATCCCAGTTTGTTGCGAAGAGTTCCTTCTGGAATATCATGAGAGTCCTTACTGGAGTCCGGATAGATTGCATTTATTGCTACAAAGCCTTACTATGCCATCATAATAGAAAATTAAATTGGCCTGACAAATTTTCTCTTCACTGGGCCTGGTTAGTTATTACTAAATACTCTATGCTCCTCTAGGCCTTTGCAAATTGGTTGAGTGGGCATATGAATGCTTTCCCAAAATCTTTTAGCTGCACTGATTACAAGTGTATGTATTTATTGTCTGTGGCTTTCAGAAAGTAATGTGTTTGACAGTGAACCGATTAATGGAAGCAAGTAGTAAATCCCATTTAAGTGCATTTTCTTCAAAGCCCATTTTTAGCATTTCTCACGCTAAAGGTCTTTCTGAGGGCCAGCTTTCAGTTTGAGAAGGACTCTTCAAAAGCAGTGTGATTGGCGATGCTCTTGAACCTTCTCTTGAACCAAAAACATCAACCAATCCTACTTCCTGTTATGCCACCTGTAGAAACATGTTCTTTTGGACATTAAGTTTTTCCACTTCAAGAGGTTCTATGAAAGCAGAAATACTCTGAGAGAAGCTAGACCTTGATGACCAGGAATTATTTGGTAGCTATCTGAGAGCAATGCCCCATGGGACTGAGATAGGCACTTGCTTTGCAAGGTGGGACAGGCAAGGAATGAAGGAATAGAATAGGGAAAGTAGGAGAGACAGAGACAAACTTGACCTATTTCCTAATTCAGTTTATCAAAAATTTATTAACTCATTATTTATTAATAGGTCACTTTGTGTCAGATATTGTGCTGGGTACTTAGGTTAAGAAGACAAAACTAAAGTGATCCCTGCTTTCACGATCTCCTGACAGGGAATACAGCTCGCATACAGATAAGTAAATTACAAGGTAATACAAAATAATTTCAAGAGAGAGAAAGTTCTAATAACTTTGGATGGGGGCAGGGGGAAGGAGGGAGGTCAGAAAGGCCTTGTGTAGGAGATGGCACTTGAGTTGTGCTATGAATGCATTTTACCTATATTCATTCTTATGTTGTATGATGGTTTTAGAACTTCACAGAATGTTAGATAGTGTCAGAAGTGATTTTAGTCTTTCATGAAACTCTGCTAACTGTGAGAAAAACTAAGGATCAGAGAGAAGATGTGACATTCCTAAAGTTGCAGGGCTTGAACCCAGGCCTTCTCAGCTCCCAGATCAATCTTTTTTCCACTATACCATCTTTGGGAAAGCTCTTCATGAACATAAGAGTAACAAGGACATCTGACATGTCCCAGTACTAGTAGTAAAATAGGAGAATATGTGTGAATATTCTTAAACATTTCTTATATATTTTTTCAATTAACAAGCATTTTTCCCTTTTCCCCACCTCCATCCTGCATTGGGAAGAAAAATGAAAAAGTAAATGTTGTAACAAAAATGCATACATAGTCAAGTCAAATAAAGGTCTATGTTCAGGCAGATTTTCAGAAACGTGTCTCTTTTGGCGTGGCGAGTTCAACATTTCTGTCAGGAGTTGGGCAGTATTCCTCACAATCATGGTTGGTCAACATATTAATCAGAATTCTTAAATCTTTCAGAGTTGTTTGTCTTTAGGAAAAGAGGTCTTTTAGGGCCTTCCCATGGATGTCTTTGAATTCTTCGGAGAAGAGAGTTCAAGAATAAAAAAGGTCAACCAAAGTGATCCAGGAAGTAAACTCCAGAGCTTGCAACACCAGAACACTAATTTATAACAAATCAACACAAGACCCTGTGACTTCTACTGAAAGGGATAATGCAGTGAAGAAAGGAAGGAAGGTCAGGAATTGAAAGAGATTTGTGAGTCATTCTCACGGGTGGCTAGGCGGTGCAGTGAATAGAGCACCGGCCCTGGAGTCAGGAGGACCTGAGTTCAAATCCGACCTCAGACATTTAACACAAAAACTAGCCTTGTGACCTTGGGCAAGTCACTTAACCCCAACTGCCCTCCAAAAAGCAAAAAGAAAAAAAAGAAAGAGATTTGTGAGTCATTCTCAACCTTTACAGAAGGAAACTAGATTCAGAAGGACTCATGAGATCTTTCATAGGAAAAAAACAGTAATGATTGTTAAAAACATCACCTTTTGCCATTATTTTTGTTCAGATTCTTTTTTTTACAAAAAGAGCACTCAGGAAAGGACAGCAAGAGCCTTTTGCTTCCTTAAACTCCCAAACATTTTAGCCAAAGGTAATTCTTCACTCTTCTTACCCCCATAGCACTTTATACCACAAATAACACCACCTTTTGTATGACATGTTTTAGTTTTGGGTAGTTATTTTGGTCCTGTGTCCTTTTGTAGAGTATAGGGTCCTTGAGAGGGGGGATCATATGTTAGCCATCTTGCATAGTGAGGTTTGTCCACTATAGGCAGCTTGGTAGTGGATGGAGGGCAGGACCTTGAGTAAGGAAGATCTGAGTTCATATCTAGCTTCAGATACTAGCTGGACAAGTCACTTAAAAATCCACTTGCCCAATTTTCCTCAAAAGTCAAATTAAAAAAAATTTAAAACAAGTAAAAAAATAACAAAGTAAAAAAAGTACATGGCAGAGAACAAAAGAAAACTTCAAAGAAGCAAAGAAAAGATGGACAATTCTCAACACAAAGTGTACTGTCTCTCATAAGGCTTTCTTGAAATGAAAACTTACTGTTATATATTTTGAATCCTCTTTTATATTCTGCTACGCACATGACATGTTTTTCTTTTATACTTTGTATATAAGTTACAATATTTAAGTTTCTGATCTCTTTTTGTTTCTTTTCTCTATTCTGTATTTGTGTTGTGTTGTCTGAGTCTAAAATAAATTTTTTTTAGAAAGTTAAATGAGGATAATAATACTACCTGCCTCCCAGGATTGTTGTGTGGGACAAATGAGATATTTGCAGAGCATTCAGTACAGGGCCTGGTATATGGTGGGTATTATATAGAAATACTAGCTATTCTTTATTATTTGTTTTACTCTTTATTATTAGATTTATCATCTGATTAATGAGGTGATGTACTTTTGAGTTAAGTTTCAAATTATTTTCCTGAATAAGAAGGAGGATGGGAATAAACATATATGCTTATATATTGTATGAGCAGGAAATACACTTTCTACAATTTATAAGCATTAGTATGTATACATATACACACATATATGTGTATGTATAAATATATACACATACACACATATACACTATATGAAGGAAATAAGTACAAATAAAGAATACCAGGTAATTAGGTACAAGATAGAGAGGGCCCAGGCAGTTGGGGAGATCAGGAAAGACTTTATGTAGAATTCACTTTGAGGTGCATCTTGAATGAAGGGAGGGATTGTTTGGGGAACTAGCATGGAGGGAGTTCTTTCTGGGCATAGGGGAAGGGCAATACAAAGGAGGTGGAATGCCACATGTGAGAAATGGAGAGAAGTCCTGTTTGACTGGATTGCAGAACAAGAGAGGAGGGGTAATATCCCATGATACTAGAAAGATGGTTTGGGTAGCTAGATTGTGAAAGACTTAAAAACCTCAACAGAGAGACATATATTTCATTCTAGAGACATTAGGGAACCATTCAAATTTGGTTATGAAAGTGACATGGTCATTAAGAAAATTACTTCGGCAACTGTGGGAGAGTTACAGGGGAAGAATCTGGAGGCAGGGAGACCGTCTAGGAAGCTATTGCAATAATCTGGGTGAAAAGTAGTGGGGACCTGAACTAGGTTGTGTTTGCTGTGTGTGTGGACAGAAGAAGCCAAATGACTGAGACGTGCACAAAGAAATGGCAAGATCTTGCAAGTGATTGGATATGGGAGGTTAGTGAGAGAAAGGTTTTGAGGCTAACTTGTAGACTGTAAGAATGGTAGTGCCTTCAATAGAAATAGATTCTCTACATGGATAACATGTTTATGAAGCACTGGGGAAAGCAGGTAGGTATAGGATAGAATGGTAAGAGAAGGTCATGGGTAAAACCATGGCTTGCATCTTGAAGATTCAATGAAATTTGTTTTGTTTTGTTTTGCTTTTTAGAGGGCAATTGGGGTCAAGTGGTTTACTCAAGGTCACAGAGCTAGTAAGTGTTTAGTGTCTGAGTTCAGATTTGAACTGAGGTCTTCCTGACTCCAGGGCCAGTGCTCTAATTCAGTGTGCCACCTAGCCACCCCAATTCAATGAGATTTGAATCGGTAAGAATGGAGGCAGTCTGAAGGTGCCGAGTTAGAGCAAGAGAAGTGGCCTGAGAGTTTATGTTGAAGTGCAGTAGGTTATAAGGTAATTTAGATCTTAGGGTCTTTATCCTGTAGGCATAGGGGGCCATTAGAAGCTGTTGAATGTAGCAGGAAGATGATGATTTAGACCCAGGGTGGGGAATCTGCATCCTTGAGGCCATACATGGCCTTCTAGATTCTTAAGTGTGGCTTTTTGACTGAATCCAAATTTTACAGAACAAATCTACACATAATTAGACACCACCAAACCAAACCAAACCCAAACACAGACGAGTGTAAGATGTGTTGGAGGGGGAAAACCAGATGAGTATAAGATGTATCAGAATGGGAGAAGACTGGACTCAGGCTATCAGTGCTGGATCATGAATGAGCACAGACATGAAGAGATACATTTGGGGGGCAAGAGGATTTCTCTATGATTCTCACCTGACAACAGTTAGAATAGTTCACTTCAAAGATCGCAGAATTTGGAATGAAAATACCTGAGTTAATCTCCTTTATCTCCTTAATTTTAATATTTTATATCTATTTGGGGCAGCTAGATAGCACAGTGGATAGAATGCCAAGTCTGGAGTCAGGAAGACCTGAGTTCAAATTTGACCTCAGACACTTACTAGCTGTGAGACCCTGGGCAAGTCACTTAACCCTGTTTGCCTCAGTTTCTTCATCTAGCTGGAGAAGAAAATGGCAAGCTACCAAGTATCTTTGCCAGAAAAAACCCAAACAAAACAAAAAACCAAAATGGGGCCATGGAGAGTCAAACATGACAGAAACAACTCAATAGCACCAGAACAACAGCAAGCAACATAATGATAAATATCTGATTAAATATCTGATTAACTCTCTCTAGACCTCAGTTTTCTCATCTGTAAAACGAGAACTTTATACAAATTGATCATCTTTAAGGTCCCTACCTATGATCCCATGGCGTGTGTGCTAAGTTAAATCTTTCATATTCCTGAAATCTTTCATATTCCTGTCATTTATTCTCGACTTCAAGTTCCTTGAAATCAGGCAAAATCTATTTTGTTTCTGACGGAGCAAGAATGGGGTCACATCACCAGGGCACCTAATAAATATCCCTGAACATAGAAATAGTGATTTCACAAATGGCTAACCTTTGAAATAGAAGTTAAGCACATGCTGTGAATCCTTGGCAGAAGCTAGATGACGGCTGTCTGGGGATGGGCTTGGGGGTTGGTGGGGGAGTTGGGGTGCTCTATGCATTGGGAAAATCTGTGGCATAAATGCTAGTGACAAAGAGTTCTGTTTGCTTTTCTATGGCTAAATAAAACACCTGAGGCTAAATCCTTTCCAGTGCCTCAGTGATTTCCTCATAGTAATTCAATTCCACAGAAGACCCATTGGCCTTTTGATGACAGTAAACATAATAGCTAAAGGCTATATAGTCATTTAAGGTTTACAAAGCCCTTTATATGTGTTATCCTCATTTGATCAGCAATTTTGTGATATAGAACCTATTTAGAGGAGAAAACTGAGGTTGGCAAAGGTTGGTTGACTTACCTAGGTCACACAGTTGGTTGGTATCTGAGATGGGATTTGAACTCAGCCCTTCCTGACTCCAAGACTAATCCTCTGCTACCAGGTAAATATTTACACCAAGTACAGGGTTATTCTGCATAAGACTGTCATTTTCCTTTACTCATTTATAACATTACTTTTATGGAAGTACCACCGTCTTTGCCCCTATAAAATGATTTCACCCGAAGTTGCATTTTTGCAGCATTTAATGATTAATAACAGGAGGTATGGTACAGCCATGCCTGAAAGAGTTACTTTTCTTCCTTCTGTACTCGCTAGAAAATGTGGAAGCTTCGAGACATGGCTTCTACAATCTTAGAATCATGGAGTGTAAAAAATGGAAGGGTACCAGTCGTCTAGTGTGATCCTTTCATTTTACAAACAAAAGAGAGGTGAATTCACATAACTGCTCACTATGGCACAGTTAAAAATGTCAAGTCAAAGCTGGGACTAGAGCCCAGCTTTTCTTACTTGGGGCCGGTGTACTTTCCATTCACCTCCACTTCTTTGTGATACTATCACTGTTTTTGAGGCTAGAGCAAGAATGTTGCGGCAGTAAGTCATAGGAATCAGAAGAACTAGCTTTTAGTCTTGACTTTGTTATTAACAGTGTCTGAAGTCATTGCTACACAATTGCTACACAATTGCTACACAATTGCTACACAATTGCTACACAATTGCTACACAATTGAGCATATTATTTGTTATTAACAAGTTGTGTGACCCTAGGTAAGTCACTTCATTTAAGCATTGGTTTCCTCATATGAATTTTAGGGGATTGTAATAGAGTGATCTCTAATGTCTCTGGAACCTAGCAGGATTACTCTGAAGCAGGAACTAGGACAAAGACTTCCAAATTATCTAGGTCTGTGTATTTGAGTGGAGGCAGATGTCTGACCCACAAAGTCCTAATCAGAAGAACAGTTATCCAAGTTAAATATTAGGGAGGGTGTGAGACACTCTCATTCACACACACATACAATATAGAGCATGATTCTGATCCCAACCTATAGGCATACTGTTGTTCTTTTTCTGTTACGTGACCCTCTTCTCTTGGGGGTTGAAGTACTCAAAACCAGACTTCTTTGTAGTCCTTTTAAGGTTTCATCCAAAGCCTCTGCCACCCCCCTCTCCCCGCCCCTTGACTGTTTATTAAACTGCTTCTATGAAAAGAAGAACATAAATGTTCTCCATCTAAAAAAATCAAAATCCTTCTGCATTTAATAAAACAGCCTTTTTCCTTTAGGGCTGGAGCCAAGTCATGGACATTTTTGGAGTTGTTTTCAAGTATGCAACCTTGTGACTTTACACATGGTTTGCATTTTAAAAGCTGTGTCAATTTCTAGTAATGGTATTTTAAGTGAACAAGAACCCCCAGGGAAGACAGGGGATATTTTTGAGGAGAATTTGGAGTCTGAAGGTGAGGGGTGGCGGGCGTATAAGTGTATTAAGGCTAAAAGGAGGGGGGAGGAGCATCTTACCCAATAGTCTTGTGTACCTGATGGATGATATAGTGCAGAGGCATTAGAGAGAATACAAAAATGCTGCTTTTCTTCCCTTCAAGACATTTACATTTTAATGCTAAATACTTTAGAAAAAGACATTTTGTTTCATTTTTAGAATATGGTGTCTTTTATTTATGGATAAGGAGGAAAAAAATTGGCCAGGAAGGCAACACACTGCCTTATATAGTTGTTTTATTATTTTTTTAAAAAAGGAATACTTGGAAGGAACATTTATTCAAGATGTGGCCATCTCTCCCCATAATTCCATTTAAATTGACTACATCATAACACATCATTAGACAGAGATAAATACAAGAGTTCTTTTCACTGGAGCAGAGAAGATGCCTCAGAGTTCCATGACCAGTCTTTGAAATGCTGTGAAAGGAGGCTTGGATTTTTTCAACTACTGAGATAAGACCAGAAAATCTACACCCTCCTTCTCTGTGTGTGTATCTCTGTCTCTCTGTCACTCTCTCTCTCTGTCTCTATCTGTCTCTCTGTCTCTCTCTTTTTCTCTTTCTCTCTCACTATCATAGTAGGGAAGACATTGTCATAACTACCAATTCTTTCATCTGGGCAAGGAGAGGGGAAGTAGAGACTAGGCAGTGGTGTTGAAATAGTGGACTATCTGTCCATAGGTGCAGTCATACAGAGACAGGGGCCAGCCTCTTTTCTAGAGAATCTGGCACTTGTCCCCAAGGGACTGGTGTTGGGGAAGATGAGCCCTGGGAAAGGAGTGCCATGGTTTCAGGACCCTGGAGCAAGGAAGAGAAGTAGGTGTATAACACATTGTCATGGATCAGATGAGAATTTAGAAGCAAGGCAGGGAAATGGTGGTCACCCTGGATCAAATCTTTGCTTGCCCTAATTTTGCTACACAACTGAGCATATTAATTTCTTTGGTACCTTCAGTGGGGACTAGGTTAAAAATGCTTTCCTTTGCTATCATCCATTTTGGAAGGAAGGGTGGTAGTGATCTGGGTAAAGGAGGCAGAAAAAGAGGAAAAAAGAAGACTAGTAAAAACTAGCATTTATATAATGCTTGAAAGTATATAGTTCTTTAGGAATGCTATTTCATTTTTCTACTTATAGCAATCCTGGGAGGCAGGTGCTATTATTATCCCCATTTTACAGATGAGGAAACTGAGGGAGGTAGCAATTAAGCAGCTTGCCCAGGGTCACATAACAGGTCTTTCTGACCCCAGGCACTCTAGGTGCCTCTGATTCTGTGCCACCTAGCTACATAGACCAATGGAGGTGAGAGAGAGAGAGAGAGAGAGAGAGAGAGAGAGAGAGAGAGAGAGAGAGAGAGAGAGAGAGAGAGAGAGAGATGAATGGAGAAATGGGCAGGAGGATAGGTGAACCACAGCTCTTTTTTGTAATGGTTTCTTTCCATCTAGATCAGGTGGTTCTGAACTGGACCTGAATGATAGGTGCAGTTGACTCTAATTCGGATGATCATTGCTGCTGTAGAAGATGATTCATCATAATTACCAAAGGAAGGTTGTCTCAAAGCAAGATCCCATCTCCCTGGGAAATAGATTCTCTCCTTAAATATTACTGGAGGAAAGAGGCAAAGTGGCCAGCGATGATAGAAAGCTTAAAAATTAGCCCAGAGGGGCAGCTTAGTGGCACAGTGAATAGAGCACTGGCCCTGGAGTCAGGAGGACCTGAGTTTAAATTTAGCCTCAGACACTTAACACTTACTAGCTGTGTGATCTTGGACAAGTCACTTAACCCCAACTGCCTCACCTTCCCCCCTCCAAAATAACATTAGCCCAGAGGCATAGGTTTAAATTCTGTGCCCCCAAAGACTGTTCAGAAATATCCTGCTTATTATTCTTCAGTTGGCTGCAAATTAAAGGAATGCTTATCTCTTTGGGACATAAGTCCCACCAATAGAGAAGGACTTTAGGGGAAACCTAAAATGGAGGACTCTAGTAAATATATTATTTAAAATAGTGTGAAACTCAAATAGAAACAGGGTGGGGCTCAACTAAAGCACATAGAAGGATCCCTGCCAGCAAATATTAACTTAGAAAACCACATGCTTAGAAATTTACATTTGACTTATTTTTGTTCAATATTTCCCAATTATATATTAATCTGGCTCAGGCTACACTCAATGCTGTTGATTGCACAGGTCACACTCAGTCCAGATGTTGCTTGTGTGACATGCAGATTCTGATATAAAATGCTTGACACCCAGGGAGTGCACACATCACACACTACGTGGCGCACTACCTGGAGAATTGTTGGTACTTACTAAATGCTTGCTGATGGATTGGATCACAGATCTATGCTTGAGGCATCAGAAACCCAGAGAACTTGTGACTTGTCCAAGGTCACCCAGAATTAGAATCCAGCTTTTAACACTGACTCAAGTGCCTCTGATTCAATTTCATAAGTATTTATTAAGGTTTTATTTTCAACAAGGCAGTGTGCATTCTACGTCACGTTGCATTGCAAAGGTTATGTGGACAGGGACTAACTAAAGCATCTCAGGCAAATACTTCAAGAAACTCCCATTTCAGGGGTGTGGGTGCTCCCTTCATCATGGATTCTCTAATACTGTGGTTGCCAGTTTTTTTTTGTTTGTTTTTTTTCCATTAAAAAATACATGAAAGTCCTCCACCTCACTGAATGACCATATTTTCCCCTGGAACATTATACTCAGTTTTGCTGGGTAGGTGATTCTTGGTTTTAATCCCAGCTCTCTTGCTCTCCAGAATATCATATTCCAGGCCCTTTGATCCCTTAATGTAGAAACTGCCAGATCCTGGGTTATCCTGATTCTGTTTCTACAATATTCAAATTGTTTCTTCTTATAGCTTGTAATATTTTCTTCTTGATCTGTGAACTCTGGAACCTGGTTATAACATTCTCCTAGGAGTTTTTTCTTGGGGATCATTTTCTTTTCTATTTATTTATTTATTTATTTATGTATGTATGTATGTATGTATTTATTTATTTATTTATTCATTCATTTATTTATCTATTCATCTATTTATCTATTTATTCATTCATTCATTCATTCATTCATTCGTTTGTTTGTTTATTTGTTTTTATTATTTTTATTATTTTTAAAATTTTATTGGGGATCATTTTCAAGAGGTGATTGGTGAATTCTTTCAAGTTCTATTTTGCCCTCTGGTTCTAGAATATTGAGGCAGTTTTCCTTGAGAATTTCTTGAAGGATGATTTCTAGGTTCTTTTTTTTTGATCATGGCTATCGGGTAGTCCAATAATTGTAAAATTATCTCTCCTGGACTTATTTTCCAGGTCAGAGATTTTTCCAATGAAATATTTCACTTTGCCTTCTATTTTTTCATTTGTTTGGATCTGTTTAATAGTAACTTGCTTTCTCATAAAGTCATTAGCATCCATTTGCTGCAATCTAATTCTGAAGGAATTATTCCCTTCAGTGAGCTTTTGAAATCCTTTTTCCACCTGGAAAATTTGTCTTTTTAAGGCATTCTCCTCATTGGCTTTTTGGGCTTCTTTTGCCATTTGATTTAGTCTCATTTTTTAAAGGTGTTATTTACTTTAGTCAGGTTGATGACTCTCTTTTCATGATTTCTTGCATCATTCTCATTTCTCTGCCCAATTTTCCCTCTTCTTCTCTTATTTGGTTTTCAAAATCCTTCTTGAACTCCCCTATGGCCTGTAACCAGTTACTTGGAAGCTTTTTGGTGTAGGAGTTCTA
Source organism: Pseudocheirus occidentalis (assembly GCA_028646575.1). Classification (NCBI taxonomy): domain Eukaryota; kingdom Metazoa; phylum Chordata; class Mammalia; order Diprotodontia; family Pseudocheiridae; genus Pseudocheirus; species Pseudocheirus occidentalis. The sequence continues at coordinate 14,362,037 of CM053600.1, read as the reverse complement.
ACTGTGTTGTATTTCTCCCATTCCATGCTTTGATCCTTTTTGTCCCCCCAAAAAGGAATCTAAAGTTGGATCATTGTGCTCGCTTTACTTGCTTTGCTTGCTTGTGTTGCCAGTCAATTACTTGACTTTTGAGCTCTTTGCCGCAGTAGAACTCTGCTTCCACAGGAGAGTGCTTTGTCCCAAATCACTAGGATTTTCCCAGCTGTTGGAATTATTAGGAGGGTGCTGTCTCTACAACTCCCACTAGCTTTGGCTCACTGGTCATAAACCTCAGAACCACCACTCAAGACAGTGATCCAGATCCAGGCAGGCAGGCAAGAGCCCTTAGCCTCTGAATGGTCACTTGGCCCCCCTACAATCTGTAGGCCAGGAGCTCTGAAGCAGCCATGTGGAGGTGGCTGGATGCTGCTACTTCTCACTCTGGGTGTGGAGGTTGGACCATGCCTCTGTCCCCCCAGATCTAGCAGAGTTCTATACCGGCCTTTTACTTTATCTTTGGAATTTATGGGTCGAGATTTCTAGAAACCGTGAAATCTGTTCATTATCCACTCTACCAAAGTCCCTCCAGCTGTGGCTGATCAGGGTCACCCTGAGGCTAAAACCATAGACTCATGCAGGGCTGGGCTCAGCTCACAGTGCGCTGTGATGGACCTTTTCTGCCAGCCTGCTGGGCTGCCTTCAGCAGGAGATTTGTTTCTCTCTGTCACTTTGTGGGTTCTATAGCTCTAAAATTTTTTTAGAGTCATATTTTATAGCAATGGTTCTCAACCTTCCTAATGCCACGACCCTTTAATTACAGTTTCTCATGTTGTGGTGACCCCCAACCATAAAATTATTTTTGTTGCTACTTTATAACTGTAATTTTATTACTGCTATGAATCATAATGTAGATATCTGATATTCAGGATGTATTTTCATTGTTTCAAATAACGCACAGGTTGAGAAACAGGTATTTGAGGTGGTTACTGGGGGAGCTCCTGGAATTTTCCTGCTTTTATGCCGCCATCTTCTCTCTGCCCCCCTTGAGATTTTTAGAAGCAAAATCAGAGCTAATAGCTGGCTACTTGTCTCCACATTGTTTGAACAAATTATCTGCTATTTCTTAGGTCTAAGATCTTTCTCCAAAACCTTCCTTTAACAATGTATCATGACTCCTTTTTGTCCTTTCACTATAGTGATTTCTGGGTATCATTCTGTGTCTATATTCCCTTCAGAGAGGACTGGGATCTTCCCCTGACCTTACACCTTCCATGTCTTCCTGCATGTGCTCCATCCTCCCCTCCTGCCCTAGAAAATCCCTCCAATGCTCTCCTCTCCTAACTCTCCTATTGTTATTAAAAGCAAGAAGCAGGAAACAGCTAGTTATCAAAGTGGTGGGGATTCAGGAAAACGAATTTAAATCAGGCTTCAGATAAGTACTGATTCTATGACTCTGGGCAAATCACTTAACTTCAGTTTGCCTCAGTTTCTTCATTTGCAAAATAAAGGTAATAATAACACCAACCTGACAGGGTTACTGTGAAGATCAAAGGGGTTCCTGACACATAGCAAGCTATTAATATATATATATATACATATATAATATATATTGTATATTATAACACATATATGTTATAATATATGACATTAATTATAATTATATTAATATATAACATACCAACATATTATTATGTATTAATTATGTTAATTATTAATAGTATATTATAATTATATACATACATGTTAGTGGTTGATGATGATGATGATGATGATGATGAAGATGAAGAATTATCCTCTCATTTCCCCAGGCTTGCAACTTTGCTGTCATCTCTGACTCCTCCCTCTCTGTCACCCCTCTTTATCCATTCTGTTGCCAAGGCTTGTCTATTTCACCAACGTCTCTCAAATACTCCCTTTTCTCCCCTCTGACTCTGCCACCATAATTCAGACTCTTATCATCTCACACCTAGACTACTGTAATATCCTGTTGTTGGGTCTCCCTGCTTCAAGTGTCTACTCATTCCAAACCACCCTTCCTTCAGCCACTAGCATGATTTTCATGAAGTACAGGTCTGACCATGTCACCTCCTACTCAGTATACTCCAGAATCTCTCTATCACTTTCAGAATCAAATACAGATTGCTCTACTTAGTCTTCAAAGCCCTTCACAGCCTAGTCCTCCCTTACTTTTCCAGTTTTCTTACACCTTACTCCCCGTTCTTTGATTTAATTTTTAACATCAAAAACATTGACATTTCTCTATACAAAGAAGAACAGAAAAGAGAATTGTATTTGAAACTTTGAACTTTTGTTATATAAAGTTTTTCGGGGGGAGTTTATTAAATTTAATATAGTAGAAATAAAACTTTTCTATTTATGTTCCTTTCTGACCTTTCTTCTATTCTCTTTTTTGCATATTTTAATGTTTTATCAATGTTTTTTCTTCTTTTTTTACATTAGTGTTATAACCTTCTGACTCCATTCACCTTCTTCAGTTCATGATAAAAACTCTCCCTTGTATCAAATACACATGGTTAAGCAAAGCAATTCCATTGCCCATCCTTGAAAAAGCATGTCTCATTCTGCACCTCCACTCCATCAATTCTTTGTCTAGAGATGAGATGCTCACTTTACCATTAGCCTAGTGAAGTCATGATTGGTCACCGCAGCGATCAGTGTTCTGATGGCTTTCAAAAACTTTTTCTTTATATTATTATGGACCTTATGTAAGTCATTCTCCTCCTTCTGCTCACTTCATTTTGCTTCGCTTCACACCAGTGTTACGAAATTTCTCTGAATCTGTCATGTTCATCCTTTCCTATAGGACAATAATATTCCATTGCATTCATGTAATTTGTTTAACCAAGCGTCCAATTGATTGGCACTATGTATTTCCAGTAACTTGTTAATTATTTTTAGTAGCAAAGAAGTAGAAACAGAGTGGAGGGATTTGACTTATGAACCTTTGATTTGTACTTTAAATAGGAAAAAAATTATCTAGGGGTTCCCTTTTTCCAGGCAGTGCTAAATCTTTCAGGCTTTAGCCGGTCCCCAGAAACCTGATGCAGCAGACAGCTCAGAGAAGGAAGGATGTCAGCAAAAGTCAATCCAGCTGCTCCAGTATCATGTGACTTGTGAGAATATCTACCAAAAATAAGAAGTCAGTTTTAATTTTAGATTCTGGAGAAGAGAATGCTCCATAGTAAGTACAGACAAGTTATAAGAAGGTAGTTCTCATTCCGCTTGTGGGTTCTAGTGGAGAGGAAGTATGATTCATTGTAGAGGAGTTCAAATGTTCAAAGGAAAAGAGGATGAAAAGGAAAAAACCCTCACACGTATCAAAGCAGAAAAATGATGAAAAAGTGAAAGGAGAATTAGAGAGGTCAAAATGGTGTGTGTGTGTGTGAGAGAGAGAGAGAGAGAGAGAGAGAGAGATAGAGAGAGAGAGAGAGAGAGAGAGAGAGAGAGAGATAGAGAGAGAGAGTGGTGGTGTGTGAGTGAGGATGTGTATGTGTATGCATGTGAGTGAGGGTATGTGAGTGTGTGAGTGAGGGTGTGTGTATGTGAGGGTGTGTGTGTGTGAGTGAGTGAGGGTGTGTGTGTGTGAGTGAGTGAGGGTGTGTGTGCATGTGAGAGAGAGTGAGGGAGTGTGTGGTGAACATATGTGTGTGTGAGTGAGGGTGTGTGTATGTGAGGGTGTGTGTGTGTGAGTGAGTGAGGGTGTGTGTGTGTGAGTGAGTGAGGGTGTGTGTGCATGTGAGAGAGAGTGAGGGAGTGTGTGGTGAACATATGTGTGTGTGAGTGAGGGTGTGTGT
>CM053600.1:14327196-14357743 GCA_028646575.1 Pseudocheirus occidentalis | reverse complement strand
CTTCAGTGTGTGCCAGGGACTTCCCTGAGGACTGGACAAGGACCTGGGAGCTGTCTACCACTGAGGACTGGACAAGAGCCTAGCAACTGTCTGCTTCTGAATCCAGGCGACTGTTTGGTGGATTCAGGAGGGAGCTGGGACCATGGAAGGGGATCCAGGGAATCAGAGAGACCACCCAGAGTCAAGATGAAAAAAAAGGCTTCCCCTTGGAGGAAATTGAGGTTTACCAGACACCAAGGAGTGGAGGGTTTGTGTGGTTTTCTAATGACTGTACTAGTGATTAATGACATTTAGTAATTGTGAATCTAGGTTAGTGACTGATTAAGTTAATGGTTGCCCCATGAGTGGAAGATTGGCATATTGTGAATTGATTGATTGATTAAGTAAGGAGGGTTTCCCTCTTAGGGAAACCAGACGATTATTCTTTTGTTCCTTTTTCTAAATATTGTGGCCACTGTAGTGAAAACTGTGTGGCCATTCTAATGTTAAGCTGTTATGGACACTATATTGTGACTTTCTGTGATAAGATGTAATGTTGTGAATATTATATTGTGACATATTGTGAATGTTTACTTTGATTTGTAATGGAATAAACAGAGTGTTCACTATTACTGTGTAATCTGAATCTTAAAAGCTCTTCACAGTAGCATTCTTTTGGGAATCTGCTGGTGCATGGCATTACAGTTACCCACCCCTGTATTAGCTGTTTGACCCTGGATTGAACACTTAACCTCTCTCAGCCTTAGTTTTCTTTATCTGTAAAGAATTTTTGCAAAGACCAAATGAGATAATATGTATAAAGAGCTTTGCCAACTTTAAAGTAGTATCTAAAAACTAGTTATAATAATAATAATTTTACATTATAATAATTATACATATACATATAATTTTTATTATATTTAAACATATGTCAATCCAAAGCAACATTTTGCTAGGAAATATAACCAAAAGGGTCTCCATCAAAGGTCATCATATTTCTCTAAGCCTCTAGTCTTTAAAGCCTCTCTTGCAGAAGCCTCTCCTCTAAGACCCATCTCCTTGACTGACCGGTCACTTCATGCTTCACAGTATTAGTTAATGGATTGATTACCATTAACTAAAAAAAGCCATTAACATGGCTTTTGACATTCTTTTCTGAATGGAAGATATGGGGACTAGATAATGACCTGCCTTTTTTGTTACGTATTTTTCATCCCTATTGTAATTAATATTATTATCAGAATCCAATTAGGATTTTTAGAATTTGTGAAGAAAATAATTGGACTTTAATTGGGAATATGCGCTAACAGCTATTTTGTTTTCTTACAGATTCATGCAGTGACAGGGTCAAAAAACCTTCCCCAAAATATATCTACATAATTACGAGTCTGGTTATCTTCCTCATGGTATTGCTTCTCCTTTTATTTTTGAGGAAATCAGCAAGGTAAGCACAAATTTGAATGCTCTCTACAGATGAATGTGTTATCTATATTTTAAAATGCATAACTATATTCATCTAAGCTCCTAGAAGGTAAGGCCCAGATCTTTGTATCTTCCCTAGACCTGAGCCCAGTGCCTTGTAAGCAGAAAGTTTATAATAAATGTTTCTTGAGCAAACAGTGAAGAAAGAAAATTCTTAAGTAAGCAAGTCATCGTTTCAATACAACACACATCTTTCACCAAAGAAAATCAAGAAATAAGCTAGAAAAAGACAAATAAATAAATACTTTGAAGATAAACAATCTATCATATAGAAACTCAAAAGTATTTCAATGTTTGCCTTATATAAATTCTTTTTTAAAATAATATTTTATTATTAATAATTATATAGGTATATAATTATTTAAAACAATTTTAAACAATGTTTTTTTAATTTATAAAAATTCCTCTCACTGAAGAAATCTACATGCTCTTGCTCTTTTCCATGTTTTGTTTTGTTTCCTTTTCCCCATTGTTCATCAGTTACAACCCTTCTATACACCCAGACTAATGTCCAGCGTGAAAGTATTTGCAGATCCTATACTTGATTGCATGCTGCCATGGCAGGGGGTGTGGGAGGGGGGAGTAAAGGGAGAAAACTTGAAACTTAAGGGGCTCTGGAACTGAATCCTGTGAACTAAAAGTAAATCAACAAATCAATTTAAATAAAAAATAAACAAAATGAAAATTCTTCCCTTTCTCTTTCCCTTCACCTCTCTCTGAGATGGTAAGAATTTTAATATAGACGATACATGTGCAACCAAATATTAATTCTGAAAGGAATTTTGAGAGACTGGTAAATTGAATGGTTATTTGTAGGATTGCTGAAAGCTGCTAAGTTGAATGTAAGATTTTTTAAGAGTAATAACGTATTTATAGAGTACTGTAAAGCAACAAAAAGTGCTTAGCGTATATTGTCTCAGAACTTTGTAAATGAGAGGTAGGTAGTACGAGTATTATTAATTTCCATTTTACAGAAGAAGAAACTGAGGGCAGAAAAAAGCTGGTAAATGTCATTTGTATTTATTTTACTACCAGAATTATACAGACGATTGAAAAATACTGAAATTGAACTGAAACAGTTTCCAAAAAGGCTATAGCAGAAGAGGAGGTCGAGTGGTAGTTTGGGATTTCTTTAAAGTCCATTAGACTTGAGTTTTGCCTTTTGGCTAAGACAATGTAATAGTTCTTAGCACGTGCAGTTTATGTTTTACAAATGCCATGTTGAAGACATTTAAAAATCTTTCATAAAAAACCTTTAATCATCAACTCTTTCCCCCGGTACACAAACTGATTTAGAGCCTAGGTGCCAGAAAAGTTCGACTGACAATGGACAGATGGACTTATTATCTGAAGTTCCTTGAACCATGGTGGGATTGTCTATCTTCAAATGACTTTATAGTTATAAATTGGCTGAGCATATTGTACTGAATTCTTGCAAAGGGGCCCATTTCAATTTTGTCTTTAAGAGGAAAGGAGCTCAAACTGAAGCAATCAACATCAGTCTCTCTTTCAAAGGAAATGAAGTAATCTGATAAGCATATTAAAGGCATGAAGACAAGACAATCTGTTCAATCTAGATGACTGTTTGGTATTTTAATATAGAACAGATCTAGTCCACAAAGAAAACCCTTAGAAAATAACCTCTAGATGGAAAAATACACTTTTACTCTTATTCAGGGGAATCCCTTGCTCAAACAAATAAAGTGTAGAGCAATCAATTAAGTCACAATGATTGTTATTAAATTAATAATAACAGTATTTTTAGGATGCTTCTAAGACAATGAAACATCATTTTCTGTAGAGTATTTCTAAAATTTGCTCAGAATCCAAAGTTTGATTATCAAGACTAAGTTGGAAAGGACAGAAAAATATGAGTATACGGCTAATGTGAAGTTGATACTACAAAGATCTAAGCCTCCATTTACCCTTTATGAGGTCAATTCACTAAAGTGAGCTATATCCATTGGTACTCAAAGAATCAGAAGATTCAATTACTGAGGCACTGTCAGTGATTTCTGAAAGATCATGGAGACTGAGAATAGTCATTACAGGTATTGTCAATGAACATTTAATAAATGGAAACAGCCTCAAAGAGCCACTATAGCTGTATCAAGAATAAGTTATGACAGTCTATGCTTATTCCCTTTTTCAGTAGTTACTAAGCTGGTAGGTGAGGAGAATGCTATAAATTTAGTGTTATTCAGATTGATAAACCATTTGATAAAATCTTTTGTTCTACTCTTGTGGAAAAGATGGGAGATATGGGAGCCAGAAGATAGCACCAATACATGGGTTCACAACTGGATGAATATTTGGACCCAAAGATTGTTTATTAATTGTTGTGGTGGAACATTAAAGATTTCCCAGTAGAGCATCCCAGGAATCTGTTCTTGGCTCAGGGAGAATAGACATTTTTACCAATGATTTGGATAAAGGCATAAAAATTATGCTCATCAAATGTGCAGATGATGCAAAGTAGGTGAGGTGGTCAACTGGATGGCAAAGTCAGAATTTAAGGAGACTAGAATATCAGGTTCAATCAAATAAGATGTAATTCATCAAGAATAAATATAAAGCCTTAAATTTGGGTTACAAAGCTTAATTTCAAATAGATGAGATGGGGGCAGGTGGTGGAGTAATAATTCATTGTAAATTTATGATTCAACAGTATGATATTGCAGCAGAGAAAACTAGTGAAATCTGAGGCTATTATATCAAGAGAGGTTCTAGGATTAGGGAAAAGGAAGTTCAGTTGAACTCTGCCTTTGTCAGAGCACATCTGGAGCACCATGTTCAATGTGCGTTCCATATTTTGGTAATGGAATAGATAGCCTAGAGAGTATTCTGAGAAGGGTTACCTGGATGGTGAAGGGCTTTTAGTTCATCCTGGATAAGGATCAGTTGAAGGACTTGGGGGAAGACTGGGAGTTTCTTGAGAACAGGGACTGTCATTTACCTTTGTTTGTGTCCTTAGCACTTAGCTTGATACCTGACACACAGTACATGGCTCACAAATGCTTGTTGACTGACCAAGAGATTGTTTATTCTAAAGAATAGAAGAGCTGACAGGGCTACAATGGCCATGATTAAGTATCTGAAGAACCGTTGCCTGGAAGAGGGATGTAATTTGTTCTGTTTGACCCGAGAGGGAAGAAGTAGAGCAATGGGAAGAAGTTGACGAAAGGCAAAGTTGAGCTCAAGGAGAAGGAACACTAAAAAATAAAATAATCAGTTACCTAATTGTGGAATAGGCTACTTCAGGAGGCAGCTGGCTCACCACCAATGGAAATATTCAATTCTATAGTGATGTTACATGCTATGCACCATGTGCTGGGAATATGAAGACAGAATCGAAACAGCTCCTGCCCACAAGGAGTTTATAATTTGGAAAAAAAGCACATACATATTATCATAAAATAAACAGACAGACAGACAGACACACACACATATATATACACACACATATGTATGTACATATGTATATATACATATATGCATATATTTCAAAGAGGCATCCTGCAGGAGGTGGTACCTGTGCTGTTCTTTGGAGGAAATAAGGAATTCTTTTTTACAGAGGGGAGGAAGATTTTCATTGCTTGGAGGAGAGTTACTATCTGTAAAAAGACTTGGAAATGGGAGATGGTATACCATGTCCTGGAATGCAGCAAGTAGGTATAATGGTATCTTGAAGATCTTCACTTCCCCTTAATATGCTGAATGTAATCACACGGAACCTATAGTGGTGAGAGTTTGCTGAAAAATGGAGCAGAGTTGGGAGTCAGAGCAGCTAATATGGTGAGAGAGAGAGGAAGCAGGCAAGCAGACAGCTAGGACTGGATTGTTAGTGTTTGTGGGAAGGCTTTGTGATGGTGTGGCTTCTTGCAGTGATAAGTTGTATTGATGGATAAGGTTTTCTGGTGTTGGAATTTGGCTTTCTTGTGTCTGAATAAATATTTTGCTTCTGTCTTCTATATGGACAGTCTGTTATATTTTGTGATTCAGAACTATGCTGGCATATTCATAGTCGACACTGATGTTGTGTATATTGTGTTGGCATTACAGTAGGTCAGTTTGACTGGAACATAAAAAGTTTGAGGAAGAATAGTGTATGCAGACTGGGAGCCTAGATTTTTGAGCCAAATGTTGAAGGACCATTAAGCACCATCTTTCTAGTATGTTATAGAGGGAATTTTTTTTAGGTATGAAGTGGACTAGATGACCTCAAGGGAAGCTGGGTGGCACAATGGGTAGGAAACTGGACTTATAATCAAGAAGATTCATCTTCATGACTTCAAAGTCACTGTCAGACGCTTACTAGCTGTGTGACCTTGGGCAAGTCACAACTCTACTTGCCTGAGTTTCCTCATCTATAAAATGAGCTAGAGTAGGAAATGGTGAATCATTCCAATATCTTTGCTGAGAAAATCTTAAATGTGGCCATGAAGAGTTAGACGTGTGACTGAACAATAACAAAAAGATAGCCACAAACGTTCCTTCCAACTCTGGTGTGCCATGATTTTATAAAATGACTTCAGCTGAGGCCATGTGGAGTATGGAATGAGCAGTGGCTAGGAGGTCAGGGTTCTAGTCTGCTATTTACTATCCCTATGACCTTTGGTAAGTAACCTACCCTCAGCCTTTTCCTTCATCTGTAAAATGAAGGTAACAACATCTGCCCGTCTACTTTGCAAGCTGATGTGAAGTCTCAGTAAAATGGATCTGAAAGAGCTTTGAAACCTGCAGTGTTCTTTTCACAGTAGTCATGGTAGTGCTTTGGGATAACAATAATGGCAATAACTCACTTACAAAGCATTCTGGGGCTTACAAAATATTCTCTCCTAAAGTGTAGTTTAAAGTGTCAATTATCCTTACCATTATACTTGCTGCATTCCAGTACATGGGTGTACCATCTCCCATCTCCAAGTCTTTTTACAGATAGCACCTCCCCTCCAAGCAATGAAAATCTTCCTCCCCTCTGTAAAGTGGAGTTTAGCTATTGTCATGACCATTTCCCTTATAAGGGAAGTACGTAAAGCTCCGAGGTGTTAACTGATTTGCTCATGGTCATCCTGGAGTTTAACCTACCTAAAGAGACTTTTTGTTTTCATTCCAGAGTTAAGAAATTATTCATGCCTATTGTTCCTGATCCAAAATATGCTTTTCCAGGTTTATTTGATTGTCACAGGGGAAACTTTCAGGTAACTATTAGCTTTTTTTTTCATTTTGTTTGATTTTTTAAAAATCACTGCTAGTAAATCAGGTTTACTTGTCGTAAGATATAAGACTGTGTAGAATGTAAGCTGTTTGAAAATGAAATATCCTCTTTGCCAAAACTCAAAGCAACCTGTGATTCAAAAGGAGAAACTTTGTGTCTGTCCCTAAAATATTTTGCTCATTCTGAGGTTCTCCTTTAGGCCTAAAAAGATCTCTCATTTTTCAGCTTCTATGGGTGAGACCAGGGAAAAGGATGTGGATTCATGTCATGGTACTGTAAAAAAAGAAATTTAAATAATTTAAACACTTTTCTTCTCCTCTTTGGAGGTGAAGAATATTTTAACCGGTTTTCTTTAAAAGTTAGCATGTGAATCAAAATGCATTAACTAAAGTAGCCTAATTCAAATTCCTGAATCCAACTTTGGGGGCCGTCACAGGAAACTAGACAGAGGATGAGGAGAGGAGCAGGCCAAGTGTCAGGTCTATCGCTCTTGAAATCTCAAAGTAGCCAGAAAAAGGTAGGAGGCAGAAGAGATTGATACCCCTGCCTATCGTGGGTAAGTAGCTTCCCTCTGTCAGGCACTCACCATAAAATCCAAGTTTGCAAGTTTTCATGAAAACAATATTTGACTTGAGGATAGGGAAACTGGGTCTGACTCTGAGTTTTGCTGTCTATCAATAGCTAACATTTATATAGTACATTAAGTTTGGCACAGTGCTTCATAAATATTATAATTTAATTTAATACATATAATATTAATTTAAATATAATATAATAATTTAAATAATTATAAACATTATCTCCTTTTATCCTCACAACAATCCCAGGAGGTAGATGCCATTGTTACCTCCATTTTACAGAAATAGAAACTGAGGCAGATAACACTTAAGTGACTTGCCTAGGGACACAGAGTTCAAGTCTGAGACTAGATTTGAACTCAAGCAGCTACGTGGTGTGGTGGATAAAGCATGGGACCTAGAATCGGAAAGACCTGAGTGAGAGATATAGATATATACACCTCAGACACTTACTAGCTCTGTGACCCTGGACAAGTTATTTAACTTCTATCTACCTCAATTTTTTTTTGTCTGTAAAATGGGGATAATAATACATCTTACCTCACTGGGTTGTTCTAAGGATCAAATGAGCTAACAACTATGACGTGCTTAATGTTAACTATTATGGGGAGGTCTTCCTGAGTCAAGGTGCATTGCTGTATCCACTGTGCTATATAGCCTTATTACTTGAGTGACCTTGGACAAGTCACTCACATTTTTTGGGTCTCAGTTTCCTTCTCTGTTAAGCAAGGGGGATAGGCTTAATGATCTTAAATGTCCCTTCTACCTCTAAATCTGTGGTCAAATGTGTTTTGTTTTCAGTTCCACTGGAAAGTAACAGAAACACTAGATTTAGACCTGGGAGGGCTTTAGAAATCATTTCTCCACTTACTTTCTCCATGAGAAGACTCAGTCCCAGAGAAATTATATGACTTACCCAAGGTCACACAAGCAGTAAGTGAGAGTCAGGATTTTTTCCCACTCCTCCATCTCCAACATGTCACCATTCTCTCCATTCTCCTAATTTATATCTGACAGAAAATCATAGAAATGAGCAACTAGAGATTCAATAGATCTTATAGCCATATTTTTGAAAGGGAAAAAAGAATTTCCAGTCCCATTTGATAATGAATTTCCTCTTGCTAGCTGACATTGACATTAGAGCACCGTTAGCAGAAAAAGCATCTGCTTTTGCATATTTTGGATATTGCATTTTTGGCTATCTGTATCAAAAGAAGGAGAATTCAGGACCAGGTAAGTGTTTTAGTGGAGAAGTTCTAATTTATATGTTTCGTTTGAACAGGAGTGGATCCAGGATACCGAAAACGTGACCAGCCCAATGAAAGTAGAACATTTGGAGCAGGAGTTTGTTGTTGAGGAGGAGCTTATAGAGTAACTTGCCAAGGAAGAGGCCACAGACAAAGAGGGGAAAGCCTATCGGGAACATGCACAACTGAATGAACACAATCCGAGCTCTAAGCAAATCTCTTGTGTCCCACCTCGAGGTGGTGCCACTATTTGCTTGGGTGATCTTAATTTTGTTATGAATGATAATATATATGTTGTATTATGATGCTGCATGGCCCCAAAACAGGAGGCGGGGTCTGGACCAAGAGCATCCTAGTGAGTTTCTGGAATTGATGGCAATAATGATAATATCTACCATCTGTAGAGTGCTTTCAAGTTCACAAAATACTCTTCAAGCATCTCATTTTATATTCACAACAATCCTGGGGAAGAAGTGGTATTATCTCTATTTGCAGTTGGGGAAACTGAGGCAGACAGAGGTTAAATGACTTGTTCAGGGTCGTGCAACTAGAAAGTGTCTGAGGCTGGATTCTTACTAGGGACATCTTGCTCATTTTGGTTCTGTTCTCTATCCAATATGCCAACTAGCTGGTTATGAACAAAGATGGAGAAAAAAAGGTTGTTTCCAGGACCTCACAAACTCACAAGCCTGCCATGAATTTAACAGATATTCAATGAAAAATCTTACAATAAATTACATTCATTTTTGTTTTAATTATAGCATCTCTGCACATGTACATACAACTCATCATCCTTAAAGTCTAAGCTTTACAACTCATAAATGTAGAGACATTTCAATCTGAATGCTTGTCAAGTCACAGATTTATTTTATTTAGAATACTTAGAATAATTAATTTGAAATGTTTATTGTATTTTCCCCCATAATTCTACATTTGTTCTATGTATGCTTTTCATTTAACATGCAGTGAGAAAAATACCAGTACAGACAGCCAATAAAGAAACATATGTAAAAGAGTTTTCAAATATCTAGACAGAGCATAGGGGAAAGAACGTTGGAAAGGGAGTTGGGCAGTGGAGTTCTAGCACTCTCTCTGAGACTAGCTTTACGACTTTGGCCAAATCACCTCTTTTGGCTTCCTTTCCTTAGTTATAAAATTCTGGGGCTGGACTAGAAAAAAGTCCCTTTGAGCAGTAATTCCTTAGCTTCAAGGATAACTCTAGCTCCAAAATGATCCTGTGTGGCAAAGTAATTCTTGCACTGATTTTGGATATAAGACCAGGGACTACACAGCAAAATATGACAAAGTATGAAGAAGCCTGAAGTTCCCATTTTGGGATAGGCAAACAAAAAACAGATTTTTCAAAGCTTAACACAACTGACTGCATCATTGTATTGAAATGATAGACTGACTTTGCAAAAACATAACATTTTCTCATGAGGGAAAACCCCCAAAGAAACCCCTTTTTGTAACAAACCATCCCAGGGTTTATAATATGCTTCACTTTACAAAACATTCAGCACAGTCACTCCCTTCATGTGTCTGGTCCTTGATTTTGTTTTGCTGTGTTTTCACTTGCTAAGTAAAGGGGGGAAAAGTTACCATAAGTGTTATCTTTGAGAGTAAAGTTCTAAGTGCTTGATCTTCGTGTTGATAGTGGAGGGGATTTTTGTACTGAAAGTTCTTCTAGGGTTTGAGGACCATCAGTTTTTTTTAGATGATTGAGATTATAAATTTAGTAGGTGAAAACTAGGTTGAATTGTACATTGTCAAAACAGTTGAGTAAAGACACTGTAAAATTTTGATATTTCTGTCTGCATTTTGCTGAAGGGGGTTGGAAACAGTAACAGGGAAAACACACCATATTATTTGCTGAGGTTATTAAAAGTCTCAGATTGTCCCTGGGAAGGATTGAAAATAGACAAGAATGGCAGAATGGGACAAGGCATAATAATAAGTCTACAAACTAGGTCACATGCCCTAGAATTGGCCACGTTCTTGAATGAGTGTTGGGATGCCTCAGTACACAGTTGTTACTACACCAAATCAGGTGAGGAAATTTCAAGTAAGAAACCACAGAGAAGAGGCCAATGGGGGTGGGGGGAAGGAAGGGATAAAAAGACTCAAATTATCTTGGGATAAATTTTCAAGAGGGCTTATGTGAATGAAGCCTAAGAGGGAGGAGCCGAGTTCTTAAGCCAATGCAGCTCCTAGACTGCTTCATAAACAAGGGTCATGCACAGAAGCTCTTTACATATGAAATCAAACATGGGCATTCATTTCAATAAAATGACAGAAATTTAGAATATCTGCTTCTTCAAGTCAGAATCTACTCCTGATGTTATTGTCAACAGTGGTCATTCAGCAATCATTGCTGCACAGTAATGATGTATGGATAAAAAGAATATTGTTACTTACGGAAATTTTAAAATTTTAATACATTTGACTGTCAACAAATCACCTAGGCTTTAAGTTACCCTATAAGAACTAGAGTAAGAATGAGAAAACTAAATCTGTATGGACCTTCTACTCCCTTCCCATTTTTCCTTTTCCTTTTCTACATTCTGTCATTCCTGGCACAATGGTAAGTGTAACAGAAGAAAATGCCAGTGATTCTGTAGTCTCTACCCTTTCCTCCCTACTTCCTTGGTTTTTGGAGATGTAATCAGTCATGATCTGTTATAACAATTAGTTCATTCTAAAGCTTCTGGTCCCTTAGGTCCCAGTGATTCTGGACTCCATTGTTTTAGGGTGTTTATACTAAATAGAAAGTTAGGAGTACAACCACAATAGCTCACAGTCCCCAGGTAGAGAAATCACTAATATTTAGATGGAGATTTGGATTTGGATTTACTTTAAATTTATCTCTAGGTAACACCTCACCTCTTCATGGTTGAACCAAAATTCAAGTTCTCAGAAATGTTCAGGAAAAGAAATGAGAAGGCTCTTATAGTTTCTGCTAATAGACAGGCATCAGAAGGGGAGTTGGAGAAAGAGCAGGAACTTATTTTTGAAAGCTTTTCTTTGAAACTTCCTTTAGTCCTCAAAGAGGTACATGATACCTGCTGAGTCCAGTCTGAGTCTTCTGTTCTGAGGTGCCTTTAGGACTGATGACCCAGTCTCTCCCTTCTCTCTTTCCTGTTTTGCTTATTACCAGTCTCAGCTCCTGAAGTTCCCACTCCTTCCTACCTGCCACCAGACACCTGAATAGACACGTTTCCAAATTAGCTTAATATTTTATATTAAACCCAAAGTACACGCCTTTTGTCTTATCAACTAGTCTTATCAACCACTCCAAATACATTTCCTGTATGGTCTCATTTCATTCCATCTCGTTGCTTTCAAGGATTTCTAAATACACATTTATTCTTCTCTCTGTCATTCCTTTCTCATGGATCGGACTTCATACGCTGCTCAGATCACTTTGAACAGTTCTTGCTCAACATTAAATGAATATACGCTTTAAGAGTAGTCACCTCTCCAAGATGCCATTATCATCATTCTGATCAATAAGTATTTTATATTCGCTACCTGATTTTCAAGGGTTTTATAAATTAAGTTTTTTAGATATTCTTCCTAGGACAGCTAGGTGGCACAAAGGATAAAGTGCTGAGTCTGGAGGCAGGAAGACCTGAGTTCAAGTCCGGTCTCAGATACTTACTAGCTGTATGGCCCTGGACAAGTCACTTGACCCTGTTTGCCTCAGTTTCCTCATCTGTAATGAGTTGGAGAAGGAACTGGCTAATCACTTTTGCATCTTTGCAAAGAAAATCCCCAAAGGGTCGTACAGAGTCAGAAGTTACTAAACACAAGAAAGCTATTCCTAGACTCATGGGAGAATGGACAATCACACAGTCACTTCATTGCAGGGGAACACAACACACCCAGTAGGACGACAAATTATTTTTTCAGACTGTTACACGTTGGAGAGCAGGGGGCATGTCTTAGTTTTGTATTACTCCCAGCGCAGTGCCTTGAACAACAGAAGTTCTAAAAATATTTTTTTAGATGAATACACTTATAGTCAGTGCCTTCATAATGCTGGATAGAGGAAGTGCACTAACACTCATTCCAATCAGTCTGTGTTTTATTAGATTCCGATATGCATGATGTTCTTTTCAGAGGAGATTCATTTGGCTGGTGTTCTAGCTAGTCCGTGTAAAAAGAGCAATATTAAAATAAGATTCTGTTGCATTTGTCTTCCTCTGAAATCCTTGGATACGGACGGCATCATCATGTGCAAGTCACCCCCTGGCTCCTGAAGGCTCTGGTTCTCAAGAGGCTCCCAGACTGGAAAGGCCTTGAACTCAAACCTTGTGAGGCATTGTGTGTGTGTGTGTGTGTGTGTGTGTGTGTTTTTATCTGAGGACAAGCCTATATATAGAAAGGCTACAATTCTCGAATGTTGCTTACCATTGTCACAATACTCAATGCCCTTCAGGCCATTTTCTCTTGATAAGAAACACAAATCGAAATCACACTTGTTCCATAACCCCACCTCAACCAATGCTTCTCTTTTTACAATATTTTACTTAAAATCACTTAGGCCAGCTTCCCACCAGTCCTCTGGCTACTTCTTCATGCTTCTAAATCCTTTCCATCCAAGTGCGATCTTTCCTCTATGCAGAAAGAATACTTAAAGCCCTTAATGTTTCTTGTTTGCTAATGATATCTGTTATTCCACTCTCCTCTGCTAGATGTGCTCTTTTGGCTTGTTTTAGAACTCTCCTGAAATTCTTGTTGGACATTGGGATAGAGTTGTTGAGTAGTCCTGGAGGCTCCTCCAATCATTCCTTGTTTTCTCTTTTCTTAGAGTTTGCGCACCTGACTAAATTCAAAGTTGCTATCCACTTGCCATCATCTTTGCCTCCAGAAGTAACTTCTCTCTACCTTTCTTGGGTGGAAAGGATGTTATTCAACTGTTTCTCTCCACTGGATCTTGTCTTACCAAGGTGCTCAGTCTTTACCCTTAGGTAACTTTTGAAATGAGCTCATCTTACTGTGGTGCCCCTTGTTCAGGGAGGCTGTCAAAAAAGTTACTCCAGGTTCAAGGTACTCTGTGGATCCAAATCCATTCAAAACCATAATGACTGGGTGCCATACCAATGTGTTTACTTTTACTAACCAACCAGAGCACACAATAAGGCCAAAGTAAAGGCATAGAAGGAAAAGCAGCAGTAGAACATTTTTCTTAGAAACTCTGGACACATTCTCCTGTAAATTAACAAAGCATCAGTAAGAAAAATGGATATGGGCAGCTAGGTGGTACAGTGAATAGAGCACCAGTCCTGGAGTCAGAAGGATCTGAGTTTAAATTTGACTTCAGATACTTGACACTTGACTAGCTGTGTGACCTTGGGCAAGTCACTTAACCCAAAATGCCTTGCCTTCTTCCCTCCAAATAAAAATGGATAGGCATAGAAATCACATTATGTACCACACATTTAAGGAATGCAGGTGATTAAAATACACATTTATAAGAGCATACCTTATGGAACACATATATCCAATGCCAACCATGGAGGTCTTCACACAGAGGCAATTTATGTATCCAGGAAGCATATGTAGAAGGGAACTGCCTTCCGGCTTAGATGGATGTTGTTATCTTCTGGTAATGTCATTGCATTGCTCCCATTGGGTCTGTTCCCCAAAGGGTATTGATGTTTGTTGAGCCTGTTTCAGATAGAATATCTGCTACTTTCTTCTCCCTGTTTTCTTCTAGGTATTACAGAACATTGTGTGTTGATTCCCATCTCTCTCTGCTGTCACCTACTGATCTTTAGCTAGCATCTTTGACCACCTCTATTGAAAAGAACCTCTTCTGAGTAAATCCTGAGTATCCTTATTCCAACTCCCAATCTCACAGATCAACCTTGGATCTCTGCTTCAAACTCAATATACTATTTCCATGCAGTCTATTACAATGCATACTATCTGATTACAAAGGCTCCTTCTACTGTCTTTCTGCTTAAGGCAAATTTTGGAGCAAAATATCTCCTGTCCCCAAGAAGTTTATATTCTTATAAGGGAGACAACATATAAATAATAAGTATGCACAAAATGAGTGTGGAAAGTAATCCGAGAACAGAAGGTGGGAGAGAAGGGACCAGAAATGGCCTCCTGCAGAAGGTGAGATGTGAATTGAGTCTTAAGGAAAGCCAGGCAAATTTTGAGGTGAAGATGAGGAGCCAGACAGAGCATTCCACAGATGTGGAGCAGACAGTGCAAAGTTTAGGAGAAGGAACAGTAATTATGCCACTATAGCTGAATTGTTGAGTTAATGGAAGGGATTATGTGGAAGAAGATTGAAACGGTAGGAAGAGGGGTGGCTACGTGGAACAGACCTGAATTCAAATTCGGCCTCAGACACAACACAAAACCTACCTCTGTGACCTTGGGCAAGTGACTTAACCCCAATTGCCTTCCAAAAAAGCAAAAAAAAGAGAAAAAAAAGAAAAGGTAGGAAGAGACCAGATTATGAAGGACTTTAAATGCCAAACAGCAGTTTGTTTTAAATCCTGGAGGTATTCCAGGAGCAAATGTTGTAGCCATGTGAATGTAGAGATGTTGTGAAAGTGGAAATGACAGAATCTGGAAATGGATTGGGTAAATGGTGAGAGGGAGTGTGAGGTATGAAAGCTGGTGAAAGTTGTAGGCATGGGTGATTGGGAAGATGCTGGTGCCCTTAACAGTGATAAAAAATTCGGAAGAGGGGAACATTTGGTAGGAAAGATAATGGATTATCTTTTGGGCATATTGAATTTGAACTGATTATAGTATAATCAGTTCAAGATATCACAAAAGTAGTCAGTAATCTGCAAATGAAGGCCAGGAAAGAGACCAGGGCTTGATACATAGGTCTGGAAATCATCTATATAGAAATGATCACTGAACCAATGGTGGCTAATGAGATCCCCCAAGGGAGATACTACAGAGAAAAAAGGGAAGAGGACCCAGGAGAGAGACCTAGAAGATGTGACATGAATGTAGAGTCAGAAAAGGGTTCTGATAAGGAGAAGTCAGTCATATAAGAAGAAAATCAGGAGAGCAAAATTAAAAAAAAACAGAGAAGAGATAGTATCAAGTAAGAGAACGGGAAGGACAGCCAGTGTCAAATGCTTGTCAAGAAGGTCAAGAAGAATAAGAACAGAGAAAAGGTCTGATTTGATGATTAAGTGATCATTGGTAATTTTGGAGAGAGCAATTTCAACCAAATGATGAGGTTGGAAACCAGATTTCAGAAGGGTTAGAATTCTGAGAGGAGAAGAAATGAAGGCACTGAGGGTAGAGGACTTTCTCAAAAAGCTTAGTGATGAAAGGGAGGAAAGATACAGGATAATGCCTAGAGGTAACGGCAAGATTGAACAAGCTTTTTTCTTTTAAATCTGGGGAAAACATGGAGATTTTTATAGGTATCAGAGAAAGAGCCAGTAGTTAGAGATTTAAGATAAGTGAGAGAATGGGAATGATAGCAGGGGAAATATGCTGGAGTGGATGGGAAGAAATAGAATCCATCGTTTTCACTGCATGTGAGATTGGGCATTTACCATCTTATAAATTCCCCTATGAGAAGAGAAGATGAAAGAGGAAGGGAGATTCTCATTGTGGAGAGGTAGCATAGTGATGGTGGTCAAGGACAGCTGAATCTAAGCTCTTTTTCTGTGTATGTTGGTTCTGCTGGTGCTTTAACTATCACAGGAAGCTTCTGGAAAGAGTATGCCACATGTGCTTTCTCTGAGGGTACCTGGCACATTTGAGTTCAAATTGACTCTAAAGTTTAGGCAAAGTGGGTACCATGCAGGAATTACCTATAATGACACTGCCTACAGTTTTTTTTAGAAGCTACATACCTGTAAGTATGATCTAAGAATGTTTCTACAATAAGTTCATCTCTGGATTGGAGGGAGTAGGCACAGGACAAAGAGAAAACTCTCTAGGATGCACTACCCATTCCTTTAGTTGGCTTCTGCTATCAGATTGGGATAACACAGAGATGACATATGAATACCACTTCAGAGAGTGTTTTTAAAGACCTACACTAATTTGAGCAAGAAATCAGAAGGAGACATTTCAACCACCTGCAGTGAGGAAGAAAGCAATGGAGAGCTGTCATATCTCCTGTTTATTTATTCAAAGTTTGTCCTGTTCATCAAAGGAATATTCTCCTCAGATGCTGGGTTTGGCACCTAATTATATCCTATAGAAAGTCTGGTGTAGAATATGTAAGTCTATAGATTAATGAAACTATAATTTTTCAAGTGACAAATAGTCAGGCAGTACATTTATCTATCATTAAAACATGCCTTGATATGAAAAATTAATTAATTTAAACTTGATGGAGATGACATCAAGGACGTTAGCCTAGGAAGAAGGAGTTGAATTAAAAGACACCTCTGTAGTAAGCTTACTTCACAAACAAGGATCAGTAATGGGGGATTTACTCCTATTCAGTGATTTCTAGCTCTTCTCTGATCTCTTTTTCCATCACTTCATATGAACTCCCATCCTGACCCAGAATAAACTGAATGATGGAACCAAAATATCAGCTCATGCCTCACATTGTGTGGGAGGTCTTTTGTGGCTTCCCCAGGTACTGATGACTTTGCCTCTGGGATTTTCTTCCATCTTCTTTGTATATGTTTTGTTGTGTTTGTCCTTCCTTCTCAAAGGGGACTATGACACCAGGGACATGATTTGCAGTTGACTTTTATTTGAGTGAGGGAGGGCTACGTAATATCACCAGCCTCACTTTCTCTTCCAGAATCATATGGTCATCAGTTGCCTAGACGAAGATGGCTCTGGAGGAGAAAATGAGGCTGGTGGCCTTGCATAGCACCCCCCCCCCCATATCAAAGTCAATTGCAAGTCGTGTCATCATCTCCATAACATCATGATCCTCTTCAAGAACAAAGGACAAACACAAAGTGTCAGTAGTCTGAGCTGCCCAAATGGAGACCCAGCTACTTGGGTAACTTAGCTTGTCCTCTCCTCCCTCTCCCTCTCCCTCTCTCTTTCCCCCTGTCTCTCTCCCTTTTCTTCTCCTACCCATAGGAAGGTAAAATTTGAAGGTTGAAAGCTGCTTAGTTAGCTTGTGATCCATTGGCTAGATTTTTTTTTCTCAAAGACCAACCCAATTCACCCTGGAGCTCATGGACTGCACAACAAATAGGTCCCTGCCCAAGCATCACTTAATGGTTATTTTGGGGACCCTCTTGGCTCAGAGTTAATGCAAATAATAACGGTTTCTCTTTTGGCCAGCAACCCTGTCTTCCCCTTCCAGTTTGATTTTTTTTAATTAAAGGGGCCATCCCTTTACTCACTTCTTAAAGAAGCCTATTCATTGAATGGATATTACCTCACTTAAAGTGAGAACCTGGAAAGGCTTTAGACAAAAAGGGCCAGAGTCTCCCATATATCTTCTATATTCTTAGGGGATAAGGAGGGAAAGAATTCCAGGCACGAGGTCTATCCAGTAAAAATATCTGTAAGGGACCATTTCAAGAAACGTTTGGAAAAACGGGTTTTTACATTTGATAATGTAAAGTTTGATACTGAAGGTGGTGTGGAGATAGAGAAGGGGTGGCATAGTCAGACTTGCACTTTGACAGCTGAGTCCATGGACTGGATTGAGGAAAGATTTGAAGCAGGGAGATAACAAGACGGTTGCTGAAATAATCCACCTATAAAAAGAAAAGGACCCGTACCAGGGTGATCGCAGTGTCAGAGGAGAGAAAGCAGTGGATGTGAGAGACGTTGTGAAAGTAGAATAGAAAGGACTTGGCAGCAGATCACACATGTCAGGTGAGAGACAGGGAGGGGCCCAGGATGTTTTTGAGGTTGTGAGCCCGAGTAAGTAGGAGAACAGGGGTGGCCTTGACACCCGGAAGTGTTGGTGTCCCATTGGAAAGTTGGGTGTCCCATCACCCTTGAGTCTTGCCAGTATTATCATGTAAATTCTAGAATGATGTTCCTAGAATATAATAAGTGTTAGACAAACACAGAGATACACACATATTCACACACATATATAGACACATTTATAGATGGATTATATATAGACAGAGGTAGCCCAGAAGGTGGTGCTGTGTTTTCTCACTTGAATTTTGCTTAACTAATTATACACTTTTCCTTTAGTGTGACCTAGCTCTATTTTATTAGTGGAGAAATATTTTATTGTATTTTGTGGCCTAAAAATGTATATGTAATATGATGTTTCAAATGCGTTTGAATAAATCTTTTTTGGAAAGATTTTTGTTGCTGTTGTATAAGCATATAAAACTGCATATGTGCCTGAGGAAGGTTTTGAATGCTATGAATTAAAAATACACAAGCTATAATTTTAAAGTTGATGAGTATATTTTCCTAGTGTTAAGTTAATCTGAGTCTATGGTAGTATTTTCTTTCTTTTTTTTTTTTTTTTGCTTTTTTTTTTGGAGGGCAACTGGGGTTAAGTGACTTGTCCAAGGTCACATGGCTAGTAAGTGTTAAGTGTCTGAGGCTGGATTTGAACTCAGGTCCTCCTGACTCCAGGGTCCATGCTCTCTATTCACTGAGTCACCTAGTTGCCCCACTATGGTAATATTTTAAAATATCATACAATGGGTATGAAAATTTAAAACCTTTGCACTATAAAAATCCCTTTAAAGTTAGAATCAAGCTCTAGAAAGAAAAAAACTATTTACACTTTAAAAAGAAAGGTTTTCAGCCTTGAGAATTTAATCTCCCTAAATAATAGCTGTGCCAAGTGTCCACAAACTTTTCAAACACTGTGTCATTATCTGCCAATAATATTTTGTTTGTTCCTCATTACCTAAGAGTTTATTCCACTTATAATTAATGCCTATGGAATAGAACGAATAGAGAATTTTAATCTTGGGCTTCCAAAATATTATATTTAAAAGTTACTTGATTTTGTAAATTTAGGAGCAATCCCTTCTACATAGAAAAACTAAGTATTGGTCGCATAGATCATAACTGAAAAATAGAGGAATTAAATAGTATTTATAATTTAATGTTAATATAGTGCTTATATAATATCTATCTATGTGCATCTAAAAGGATAGACTAGATTTCTCTCCTTACAGAGAAGTGATGAATATAAATGGCTGATAGAGGCATACGTTTTCAAACACAGCTAATACGAAAGTTTGTTTTGTAGCATCATACAGCTGTCTACTGAGGAATTTGCTTTTTACTTTCTGAAATTGCTTATGGGGGATAGCCAAAGGGAAAGATCGATTTAAAAAACTGTTACTTGGAAAATTAGCAAAAATGAAAGTCCTATCATTAAAAAAAGACCTATTAATTCAGTGACTATAAAACATTTTCAGTTATATTATGATATATTGTTTCACAACTACAAGATATCCAGTGAATGAATGCCTTATGAAATATTTAGTGTCAATGTATCCTTCAGGCCCCAGGTATAGAAAGACAGAAATAAATATTTTTTATTGAAAAGAAATCAACTATTTTGTAATTATGTACAAAATCTAAGTGGTTTTCCATACTCAAGAATGCAGTTGTGGGGTATGACTTCCAATTAAGAAATACAGCAGGTAAATTGAAGATCAAGAACGGAGGGCCCTAAGAGCTTGTACAGATCCTATACATTTTTGTTCTAGCCTCGCCTTAAGCCATACTTTACCCATGTATAACAGAAACACATGAGGGCATGTTATAATTGAAACATTAGAAAACATTAGTTGCTCTAAACTCCTTTTGTTAGTCTTTTTAAAATTTATTTTATTTAAAAAAAATTGTTTTGTTTATTTAGTTTTAGTTTACAAGATTCAGTTCCAGAATCCCTTGAGTTTCAAATTTTCTCTCCCCCGCCCCCGCCCCCACCCCCGCCCCCATGGTGGCATGCAGTTAGCTATAGGATCTGCAAATACTTTCACATTGGACTTTAGTCTGGTTGTATAGAAGGATGGTAATCGATGGAGTGAACCCTTTTGTTAGCTTACAATACTTCTTGAGCTGTTTTCTGCCTTAGGCAATTTGAGAAATCGGAAAAAGGTAAAGTAAGTATCTCCTCTCTCATTAAGAGTGTTATTGTTCAATAGTTTCCAGTTGTGTCTGACTTTTTATGATCTCATTTGAGGTTTTCTTGGCAAAGATACTATAGTGATTTGTCATTTCCTTCTCCAGCTTATTCTATAGATAAGGAAATTGAGGCAAACCAAGGTAAGTGACTTGCCCAGAGTCACACATTTAGGAGAAGTCAGGTCTTCCTGACTCCAGGTCTGGAGCTCTACCTGCTGGACTACCTAACTTCCCTCATTATATGTACCTTTTGTAATTTTGTGATTTATCTTTTGTAAATAATTTTTTCTAATGTCTATTATTGTTATTTTGAATATACACTAGTAATTGTTGGTCAGTATTTAAGATAGATGAACATTTTCTATGTAAAAAAGATGAGTGGCTATTGTTACAGTTACTATAAGACTTTAAAGGAATTTTTGCCCTGCTTGTCCCCATAAACATCCCTTTTGCTACACGTCAACTGATGCTTGGCTTATAACAACGTATGGAACAAAACCTTTTATCAACTTAAATTCTAAAATATAACAGAATATATATTTCTTTCCACAGCAGTATATATCCAAGTGAAAAAGAAATCAGTTCTTTCTTATTACTTTGGTATATTTTTAGTTCAATTATAAGATTAGGCTCCCTTCTTTAGGAAGAGCTAGCCCTAAAGTAAGCCAGACTAACATAGATTGTCTTGTAAATTTAGGTTACCTAAAGATTTAGTGAATCAATAGATAGAAAAGACCTTGCCATTTAGTAGTAGATAATTTAGAATGATAAAGCAGTCATAAGATTATGAGGCTTTCCAAAAGACTAAGTCCCCTTTTCTAGCAGAAAGAAAGATTGACCAGAGGCTAAGTTCCCCTTTCTGGCAGTTGTAGAAAACTTAGCCAGAAGTCAAGTTATTTTTTCCTTTCTTAGTGGGTAAGACCCTCTCCGCTCTTCCTTTTTTTCTCTAGCTAGAGAGTAAGTTGAGTAATAAACTATGCTAAGGAAGGTGGGGAGTGACTGCTAACCACTGACCACAAGTTCTTATTTCCCAGTATGCTTTCTGGTTACAAAAGGTACCACCAGAAGGAAAGGACTTCTGGCACGGGATTAAGAAAGTCTGGGAGAAGCTAACTGGTCAGATGAAAAACCAGTTTGTTATTTTTTTATTCCTCTCTCTTGTTATAAGAAACATCTCTGTAAATCACTCCTTGTCTCTGATCTCTGAGGAGTGAGGTGGCCTGTGTTCATATTCAAAGCTAGCTTTGTGAATCAAATCATAGATGGCTTGGAAACTTCATCCTCAGTTTCCTTTTATTTCAGATAATCAATTTTAACACATGTACATTGAAGAGATAATCAGGCAAAGATCCAGTATTCTTTCAGTTGATGGTTGTATATACTGAGAGACCATGAGAACTGAGAATTATAATTAGTAAATATAATTAAGTGGATTGCCTGGAACTCAGTTGAAAATTAACACTGGCTTCCCAGAACCTGGGATATTTTCTCGTTCTGGACACAAGGATCCAAGAAATAACTATTCCATATTATCTCCGTATTCCAAGTAATCAATTCCATATTATTTTATAGATGAGGAAACTAAGTTTAAAGAATTCTTTGTATAGAAAAGAGAAGCAATGTAAGTTCTGAGTAATTCTGTCTTCCACGGTTTGTCCATTATTGACTTCTAATTGAATTTTGGCTACAGTCTCCATTCCATGCCATTCTTCCCTTCAACGTAGCTTAAACCTCACCATCCCAAATATTTTATTGTCCTTGGCATTCATTGCCCAACTCAACAAATTTTGGGAAATAGTAGGTATACACACGTACATGTATGTATATATACATGTATATGCACACATACACATATTTGTACATATGCACATATATATTATATATGTGTTTGTATATATGTATGTGTATGTATGTTCTTACAGGATCATGACACTTATTTATATTTGGACCCAATTATCTCTCCTTGCTTTCTTATTCTGAGCATGTATTTTTAAAATCTAAGTTGATCCATGAGTTCCCTATGGGCCCAAATTAGTCTTTTAGACAGCTCCTCCTTTCCTAACTCCTTGGGATAATGTGTGTTTGTGTCATGAAAATTTCATTCTTGAAAACTGAATTGCTTTGCACTGAATTCCTCTGTAGAATTTTAAGCCATGAGGTTCCACTGGAGCTATTTCTGAAACCCTATAGCCTCTAACATAGAGAGTACATCTTACTATGTCCAGATCTCTCTTTTGTATCCATAACTAATATGCACATAAGCAGTAGAATAAAAGTTTCATCAAGGAAATATATGACTGGGAAAAGTGTAGATAATTTGTGATTTTCATTGGTGGAAGGAGACAACTGATCCATGGAAGTAGCAAGGCGTCCTTCATGAACTTTGAGGTGGCATGGTCACATTCATTTGCTCCCAGCATTCCCATTATCTGTACTTCAATAATCAGATCCTCCTTTTTTCATCAGAATCGTGTCCATAGAAACAGTTCTCTTCCATCCATATTATGCATTACTTTCCTTCCAGAACTCGATAGCTCAGAAAAACTAGTCTCTCTGCTCCCACTTCTTTTCCCTTTACAAGCCTCTATATTGGCTGTCCCCCATGGCTGAAAACATCAAAACATCAGCTTCTGCATACAGCCTTTCCTAATCTCTATTAACTACCAAAACAACTGTCAGTGCTTTCCTCCCAAACAACCTTGTATTTATTTTGAATTTGTTATATAATACTGTGTGTCCCCAAGGTCTCAATACAGTTTTAAGCTTTAATAGACTTTTGGGACATCCTCTGTTTATCCTGGATATTTTCATATATTTACATGTTGTAATTCCAGCAGGATATGAGTTTATTGAGAGCAGAGATTTTTATTTTTTATATTTCTACCTTCAGGACCTGGCACAGTGCCTGGCACTATGGAAGCATTCCCTGCCCCACTGCCTCTTTAGGTTATATATTACAAGTTAACATTAGGATAATACTTTAGTCTCAAGTCCTGCTTCTCACCTGAATGTCATTCTTTCTTTAACTATCAACTCCAAAACCATACTTTGTACTAAATTCATTTTCCCACCACAGCAAAGAGTTTTTATTCCACAAAGAGAGAGGATAAAAGTTTATAAAGGAACTCTAATCTCCTTAAAAATAGAAGAGGGTTATAGACTTAGAGCCAGGATATTTTACTATAACAAAGACCATTACCTAGCTTCACTCTTGATTAGTTTGAATGATTTCAGAAAATAATTCTCCAGTATGTCTGTACATTTTAAGTGATCTTAAAATTATATTTGAAGAACCTAAACTATTGCAAATTAGCCAATAAATATTTATTAATCATTTTTTATGTTTTAGGCACTATGCCAGCAAGGTTAAAAGACTGTCCTTGCCCTTATGCATCTGACAGTCTAATTTAGGAGACTGTAAACAACTATGTACAAATCACGCACACACACACACACACACACACACACACTTGATAAGTTGGAAATAATGAATAGTGAGAAGGGACCAGAATTAATGGAAATCAGGAAATGCTTCCTATTGAAAGTGGGATTTTAGTTGGAACTTAAAAGAGAGTCAGAGACGAGGAAGGGGAGTATTCCAGCTACAGGATCCCTCAGAGAAAACATCCAGAGTTGGAGATGGAATGTCTAGTTCAAGGAATAGCAAGGAGGGCAGCACCAATGGATTGAAGACTGCATCATATGGAGAGGGGTGTAAGAAAACTGGAAGGGTGATGGAAGGGCCTTGAAGGGCTTAGAACAGCAAATGAATGATATTATATTTGATGGTGGAAGTGACAGGGAATCACTAGAGTTTATTGAATAGGGAAGTGAAATGGTTAAACTCATACTTTAGGAAAGTTACTTTGACACCTGAGTGGTGAATGGATTGTAGTGGAGAGAGACTTGAAAAGGTCAGAAACCAAAATAAGCATGCACTGAAACAAAGGAGTGAGTCATTCCAGCAGTTCAATGTGGGGGAAGCCAGATGAGACTTAACACTGTTTTCAAGGATGTGCCTATCAAAAGAACATTCCACTTTGTAAGAATTGAGAGAGGTGGAGGCATTTTGCCCAGTTTGATAATATGATCCTCTAGTCCTTTGATAGATTTTATCTATTCATTCAACTAGTGGGTTCTGAAGAAATCCCATAAATGCGGGTCATTCTGACCAGTTTCCAGTTTGTGCAATTCTAGTAACAAATAACTGACATTTTTTTTCCAAGTACAAATTACACTATACTTTGTCTTGCTTTCCCCATCTTTGTGTTGTGGTTTTTTGACGGCCTAAGGGAAAATTCTACCATCATGTTGATTTTGAAGTTTTATCAGTTCTTAACGTGTTCCATCTCTTCATGAGATTGGTATAGAAAATATTTGGTAAAGTTCTTTAATGATACGTCATCCTGGTTGACGTAAAACATAGACAAGTAGATTTAGGAGGTCTAGAGCTCCAGATTGATTTATTGGTTGATAACAGCCTCTGAGTCTTGGTGGTAGTTCTGCACCACTCAAAAGGGGAAAAGGTCATCTTGGTGGTATTGGTGGGTGGTAGTGAGGAAGCTGCTGCTGAAGAGGCTGGGTAGATTGAAATAGGAGGGTGTGCTGCTTGGAAGGTAGAATGGAAGACAATTGGTTAATGGAGATGAAGGTGGAAAGATAGCTAAGGGAAGATCTGGCGAGATGTTTACTTGAATTCTGTAAATGTTATAGGTTGGGAAATTTTGTATTTTGTTCAATTATGAGTGGAAGTGACTTGTGTCAGATGAGGAAACTGAGGCAAACAGTGTTAAGTGACCTGTCCAGGGTCACACAGCTAGCAAGTGTTTGAGGTCAGAATTGATGAACTCACAAAGAATCTTCCTGACTCCAGGCCCCACACTCTACCCACTGTGCTACTTAGCCCTTACGCAATCCATATAAAGGTATTCAACTTGTTGAAGTATTAGTGTGTCCTTTGAAGATCTCACGCAGCCCTGTGGCACTACTCCCTCAGATTTATAAAAAGGAACCAATTAGACTTCTTAAATTGAAGGAATATGACTCCCTATCATGATTAAATAATTTGCTAAAGTCATAAATTGTCTCTTGATTATTTACACCCTTTCGGTTCCAAACTATGAAAGAAGGAATACAAAATTATTGAACTCCTCATCACTTTTTAGCTAAGAGACTGAGCAACTGAAGAAAAAATCTTGGCAAAGCTGTTTTAACTTTCAGTGCTCAGTTCCCCCAATGCTCAAATCACTGTAATGCATTCACTGAATATATATGTGTGTATGTATGTGTATGTACATACATATATACATGTATGAAATCTGTGATCTCATATGTAGTGCATCAGCAATAACATGACACTTAAAAATAATAATCAATAAAAATAACAACGAGCATTTTTATAGTACTTTAAGGTTTGCAAAAAGACCTTGCAAATATCTCATCATATCCTCATAAAATGGTACATGCTATTATTATTCCCATTTAACAGGTGAAGAAACTGAACTGTAAAAGCCATTTCTCTATATTAATTCTATTGCTATTATCACATCCCTCTGGCACCATTTCTTCACCATCTCCTCCTTCACAGAAGCCTTTGATGATGAGGTGCTCCTTCTGCTTGCCAAAACCAATCCTTCTACATGTATCATTGATAACATTGTCCTTCATCTTTTCTCGCAGATTGCCCCAATGTAACCCTTACATTCCCCATTATCTTTGATTTCTCCTTATCTACTAACTT
The DNA here is from genome assembly GCA_028646575.1 of Pseudocheirus occidentalis. NCBI lineage: Eukaryota > Metazoa > Chordata > Mammalia > Diprotodontia > Pseudocheiridae > Pseudocheirus > Pseudocheirus occidentalis. Next base: position 14,331,457 of record CM053600.1, on the reverse strand, counting down.
CTCCTTGATTCCTCCAAATTCATCCATGTCTTTTTCTAGACCACCATACCTTCCATCTATTATTGGATATGTCTCCTCCTCTTAGCTACACTTTTTGAGAGAGGGATCAGTAACTAGTCGGATGACTTCTTAGTCTCTTTGGCTGAATCTTAATCCAGTCAACCCTAACTAGCTATCTACATCTCCCAAGGGTTTGTCCTTAGTTCTCTTCCTCTTCTTTATCCTATCTTCCATGATGATGTCCTGAATTAACATTGTGTTCGATTACAACTGAATGCAAACGAGTCTGAGATCTACATAGAGAGATTTAGTTTTTCCCTTTAATCCTGTCCCTCATTACTAATTGTGGGATATCTTAAACTAAATGTACTTTAGTATCTCAACCTTAACACATCCAAAATAGACCTCATCATTCACTCCGAACCTCTCCTGTTCTGAACTTCCTTATTGCTGTTGAGGGCACCTCCATCTTTCCCGTCACTGAGGCAAGCAGTCTCCTTGAAGTTCTTATCTCCTCTCTATTACTTAGCACAAAGATCCTATCTGTTATCAAATCTTTTCATTTCTTTTTCTCAAACATCTCTTAGATTTGCCCACAACTTTTTTTTCATGTAGTCACTATTATCATCCAAATCCCCATCACACATTTCATAAGAAACCTCTTTTTCCACCAACTGTATAATAATAATCAGATTCTAATCAATAATAGAAATGACTATGTAACGTACAACATAAAGTCCCTCAACTGGAAAGTTAATGTGATCTAATCGGGTGAGAAGGTAGTATATTGGCATCTGATATATGTTCAAATGAAAGAATTCTAGCCCCATTTGTTTCATTCTATAAAATTTTCATTTGTATCAAATAAAAGATTGTTTTTCAAATTGTTTTTCAAAACCTTTCACATTAAGTTAAAAACCATCCAAGGGATTTTTTTTACAGATGTTGTCTAACCAATTTCATACCACAAACTCCTCCCAACATATTTGGTCTGCTTGACAACTCACGTGTAGTGGAGAAACAAAATTCTCATGATACCTTCTCTACAAAATGATACTTTTTTATGTGCATTTTTTTGTGGGAGGAAGCCAAGACAATTGGGGTTAAGTGACTTGTCCAAGGTCACACAGCTAGTGTGTCAAGTGTTTGAGGTTAGATTTGAACTCAGGTCCTCCTGACTCCAGGACTGGTGCTCTATTTGCTACATGACCTAGCTACCCCTTTCATGTGCATTTGCAAATGAAAATACATTTTCAGACTAAAGAAAGTAAATTTTTCTTTATAATCAAACCATGAAATAATTTTATATAATAATAGGTATTCTAATGTGGCAAAGACTTTCAGATCATTAGAATAGCTGCCATTATGTAAGCATAAGGTACAATTATTAGCTATTCACTTAACTTTCACTTGACTCTTGTAGTCACCACAGTTTTATGATAGTGGTGGTAGTAGATCGATAAAATAAAACAAAAAGGAATAGTTTAAATGGTTTGTCCAGAAAAAAGCTTCAGAATTGCTTTAATGTTTTATAACTAATTAATTATCCATATCCTGAAATAACCTAACACCCTTTCCATTGTGACATAGAATCACAAAAACCATCCAGAAATCTACGAATTCCAAGGGATTTTTTTTTTTACAGATGTTGAGTATTTGTTTTGACTATTACCACTGAATAAAATTTACTTCCTGTTCCTATACTGGGCTTGAGATAGAGTATATTGAAATAGATTGCAATTCTTATACACACACACACAAACACACACACAGTGGAAGTGAAGAATTCTGAAAGATTTTAGTATTTTACTACCAAATTAGACTAGATTGTAATAATATGTGCAGGCAAATACATGTAGTTTTGCAAGTGAAGAAAACTGACTTCAGCAGTGCAATCTATTATGTCTGATAGGCAGATGAAGCAGATCATTAAGGAACCTGTATAGACTAAGGGGATCTGTTATGTCATTCTCAAAACCCAACTTGATCCTTATGTTAAATAAGTATGCTTGGCCTGCCTACCTATACAAAGCCCTAAGATAAAGTCTCAAGCAAAGCTTTTACTAAAAGACTAAGCCAGACTTTTCCAGGTTCTGAGATTTACGGAGGGGTAAAACTGCATCCTTTTAATACATTTCATTTCAACTATGCATTAGGAAAACACTATGATTAATTTTCTAAGATGTAAATGACTTTGAACCCTACCCTCAACCTTCTAAGAAATAGTTACATTTAAAAGAGGTTCATTATTTCAAAGGGTTCTCTAATTTATGAAATTTCAGGCAGTGTGAGAGATAGGTGTGCATCTCTGGAATTACTGTGAGGCAGGTAGAATATATTGCAAATCTGTCAGAAGTAGTAACTTGAGTACACATGTTATGGGGATGTGGAAGATTTCAGAAGGGACTTGGAATATGTATTTTCTTACTCTGCCTTTACTTCCCCCCCCCCCCCGAGAAACACTTTCCCCAACACTAATTAGGAACACCAAAATCTGGGGTAGAGCCAAGATGGTGGGCAGAAGTCAGGAACTTGCTTAAGCTCTACCCAGTTTCCTTCAGAAACAATGTTAAATCAAAACTCTAGCAGAATTCATGAATGATGGAATACAGAAAAAGACAGAGTGAAACAATTTTTTTCAGCCTATGTTAACTTAGAAGGACTTCAGGAAAGGTCTGTCTCTCTTCAATAAAAGGTGAAAATAAAAGTAAAAGTAGGCAATATCCAGGCAAGACAATGGGAGGAGCTTAGCCACAGTGGAGATCAGCAACCTTGATTCACAGTCTTGGCTCAGCAGGCCAGATGTGAGATCTCCAATTCCATTGTAGCAGGCAAACTGTTAGTCCCAGAACCCAGGCACAGTAGGTGTGATTAGGCCTGGTCTCCCCAGTGTAGTGGGCAAGCCGCCAGCACTTCAGGTCCTGGAGCAGAAACAAGTGGTCAGAACCCTGGGGTCCCAGTGCAAGAAGCTTGGGACAGTGCCTTCTATGATCCAGGAGCAGAGCTCAACTTTAAAAAAGTGAGAAGAAACTCAGAAAAAGAGCCCTTGCCACAGAAAGCTACTATTGCAATAGGGAAGATCTAAACACAAGCTCAGTAGAGGACAATAATGTCAAATGCATACACGTGAAACCTCACAGGAGAATATGAATTGGTCTCAAGACCAAAAACGTCTTTTTGGAAGAGCTCAGAAAGGATTTTAAAAATCACATAAGAGAGGTAGAAGGGCAAGGGGAAAAGAAAGAGGTTTGCAAGAGAGAGACAATAGCTTGTAAAAGGAAGAGCAAAAAATTGACTGAAGAAAACAATTTGTTAAAAAATACAATTGGCCAAATGGAAGAAAAGTCCACTGAAGAAAATAACTCCTTAAAAAGTAGAACTTGTCTCTTCTTTACAACTTGACTAATGTTTAATGTGAAGGTATTTGTAGATCCTATATTTGATTGCATGCTGCCATGGGGTGGGGGGAAGAGGAAAGAGAGGGAGGAGGAGAAATTTTGAAACTCAAGGGATTGTGGAACTAAATGTTGTAAAATAAAAGTAAAAAAAATAATTTTTTAAAAGGTAGAATTTGCCAAATGGAAAAAGAAGTACAAAAGCTAACAGAAGAAAATAATTTTTAAAAAATTAGAATTGGGAGATTGAAAGTTAATGACTCTGTGAGACATCAAGATATTAAAAGAATGAAAAAAATAGAAGAAAATGTAAAATATTGCATCAGAAAAACAACTGACCTGGAAAATAGATCAAGTAGAGAGAATTAAAAATTTGTTGGCCTACCTGAAAGCTATAATAATAATAATATAAAAAAGAGTCTACACAGCATCTTCAAGAAATTATCAAGGAAAACTTCCCTGAGGCACTAGAATCAGAGGATAAAATAGTCATTGAAAAAATCCACTGATCACTTCCTGAAAGAGATTCCAAAATGAAAACTCTGAGGAATATTATAGCCAAATTCCACAATTGCTAGGTCAAGGGGAAAATATTGCAAGCAGACAGAAAGCAACAATTCAAATATCAAGGAGTCATAGTCAAGATTACAAAGGACTTAGCAGTTTCTACATTAAAGGATCAGTGGGCTTGGACTATTGTAATGGTAATCAGTTTGTTGGATGTTTAGGGCTAAGTGAATAGGATACTTAGGGCTAAGTAGATCAGATACTTAGGGCTAAGTAGATCAGATACTTAGGGCTAAGTAACACCTAGTAACTTAGGGCTAAGTATAGAACTCTGTCCATTGGTGAAAAAATGTGAACTC
>CM053600.1:14292886-14326696 GCA_028646575.1 Pseudocheirus occidentalis | reverse complement strand
GTTCCTTGTTACTTTCTGTAATAAGACATAATATTGAGACTTTCCTTGTTCTAAATATTGTATATAATATTGTGAATTGTTGATACTGTGAACATTGTACTGAATCTTGATTTGTAATGGAATAAACAGAGTGTTCACTAATACTGTGTAATCCGAATCTTAAAAGCTGTTCACAGTAGCATTCTTTTAGGAATCTACTGTTGATTGACTTTACAACTATAATAGTCTGGAAGGCAAAGGAGCTTGGATTCCAGTCAAGAATCAGCTACCCAGCAAAACTGAGCATAATATTTCAGGGGAAAAGATGGGCATTCAATGAAATAGGGGCTTTTCAAACTTTTCTGATGTAAAGACTGAAGCTGAACAGAAAATTCAGTCTTTAATCCAAGACTCAAGAGAAGTGTAAAAAGGCAAACAGAAAGGAAAACAAACAAACAAACATGTTATCCAATAAGGTTAAAATGTTTTCATCCTTGCATGGAGAGGTAATACTTGTAATGCTCAAGAACTGAATCTTTATTAGGACAGTTAGAAGGGTTGTACATAAACAGAGGGTGTGAGTATGAGTTGACTTTGATGTGATGATATGAAAAAAATTAAGAGGGGGGAAAAAGGACTGTACTGGGAGAAGAGGAAAGAAGGAGACAGAAGGGGATAAATTACATCACATGAAGAGGCATAAAAGACCTACAACAGTAGTGCAAAAGAAGAGAGCAGGTGAGCATTGTTTGAAACTTACTCTCATTGGATTTGACTCAAAGAAGGAATACCATACACACCCAGTTGGGTACAGACATTTATGTTACTCTATAAGGAAATAAGAGGAGAAAGGGGAAAGGAAAGGGGGCTTATAGAAGGGAGGACAGATTAGAGAGGCAGTGGTCAGAAGCAAAACATTGGTGAGGAAGGACAGGGTGAAAGAGAAAGAAAAATATAAACAGGGAAAAATAAGATGGAGGGAAATTCACAGTTAGTAATCATAATTGTGAATGTGAATGGGATGAACTCTCCCATAAAAGAGAAGTAGAGAGCAGAATGAATGAAAAAGGCAGAATTTTACAATATTTTGCTTATAAGAAACACATTGGAAGAAGAGATAAATACAGAGAAAAGGTAAAAGGCTGAAGCAGAAGAGTAAACATTTGGGAACGGCTAGATGGTACAGTGAATAGCACTGGCCCTGGAGCCTGGAAGACCAACGTTCAAATTCAGCCTTAGATGTTTGACACTACTAGCTGTGTGACCTTGGGCAAGTCACACAACCCTAATTTCCTTGCCTTCTTCTCATAAAAAATGAACATAAAAAGGATTACTTTGTAGAGAAGGTATCCTGAGAATTTTGTGAGCAAGCAAAGGAAGAACAATCAGACCATAGAATCATTTGGGGGGACAAACAGGATCAAAACATGGAAACAGAAAAAGACAACAAAGTCAAAGCTCCTGCATCAATAGCTTCCAAGAAAAATATTAATTGGTTACAGGCCATGGAGTAGCTCAAGAAGGATTTTGAAAATGAAGTAAGAGAAAGGGAGAAAAAATTGGGAAGAGAAATGAGAATGATGCAAGAAAATCATGAAAAGCAAGTCAACAATCTGACTGAAGAAAATAACACCTTAAAATAGATTAACTCAAATGGCAAGAGGCCCAAAAAACCAATGAGGAGAAGAATGCCTTAAGAAACCAAATTGGTCAGATTGAAAAGGAATTTCAAAAGCTCACTGAAGGCAAAAATTCCTTCAAAATTAGATCGGAGCAAATGGAAGCAAATGTCTTTATGACAAATAAAGATACTATTAAACAGATCCTAACAAATAAAAAATAGAAGGCAATGAAATATGTTATTGCTAAAACTATTGACTGGGAAAATAGATCCAGGAGAGAGAATTTAAAAATTATTGAACTACTTAAAAGCCATGATCAAAAAAGGAACCTAGAAATCATCCTTTAAGAAATTCTCAAGGAAAATTGCCCTGATGTTCTAGAATTAGAGGGCAAAATAGAAATTGAAAGAATTCACCAACTGCCCCTTGAAAAGGATCCCCAAAAGAAAACTCCTAGGAATATTATAACCAAATTCTAGAGTTCCCAGGTCAAGGAGAAAATACTGTAAGCAGTCAGGAAGAAACACTTTGAGTATTGTGGAAACACAATCAGGATGATACAAGACCTAGTAGCTTCTACACTAAGGGATTGAAGGGTTTGGAATAAGATATTCCAGAGGTCAAATGAGCTTGTATTAAAACCAAGAATCACCTACCCAGCAAAACTGAATATAATGCTTCAGGGGAAAATGTGGTCATTCAATGAAATAGAGGACTTTCAGGCATTCTTTATGAAAAAGTCAGAGCTGAACATAAAATTTGGCTTTCAAATACAAGAAGTAAGAGAAGCATCATTTGGTAAACAGGAAAAAGTAATCATAAGGAACTTTTTTTTTTGCGGGGGGCATTTGGGGTTAAGTGACTTGCCCAAGGTCACACAGCTAGTTTTTTTGTGTGTATGTGTTAAGTGTCTGAGGCCGGATTTGAACTCAGGTACTCCTGACTCCAGGGCTGGTGCTCTATTCACTGCGCCACCTAGCTGCCCCATAAGGAACTTGCTAAAGTTCAACTATTTACATTCCTACATGGAAAAAAGATAATTGTAACTCAGGAGACTTTTTCTCAGTATGAGGTTAGTTGAAAGGAATATATGTGAATGCATGCATGCATATATAAAAATATAAATATAAATATATATATGTATGGGAGGGTGCCTGTGTGTATAAATATATATGTGAGTGTGTGCATACATGTGTTCATGTATACATAGCCAGAGGGCACAGGATCAGTTGAATAGGAAGGGATGATATCTAAAAAATTCAATTAAGAAGTGAGAGAGGAATATAATGAAAGGAGAAAGGGAGTGAGAGAATAGGGTAAATTATTCTCACATAGAAGAGGCAAGAGAAAACTGTTACAATGGACGGCAAGAGCAGGAAGGTGAAAGGGAATTGATCAACCTTACTCTCATTGAATTTGGATTAAAGAGGGACTAATATATACACTCATTTGGGTATTTTCTACTGCAGGAAAGTAGAGGGGAAGGGGATAAGTAGAGGGTAAGGGAGGATGATAGAAGGGGGAGCAGATTGGGTGAGAGGGTAGTTGAAAAGGAGGAAAAAACTCACTGGGAAAACTGGAACATGGCATGGCAGAAACTAGGCATTAATCAACATCTTAAATCATATATGAAGATAAAGTCAAAATGGGTACATGATTTAGACATAAGAGGTGATTCCGTAAGAAGGTTAGGAGAGCAAGGAAAAGTTTACCTGTAAGAACTATGGAGAAGGAAAGAATTTATGACCAAACAGGAGATAGAGAACATTACGAATTTCAAAATGAGTAATTTTGATTGCAATTAATTAAGGAAAACAGAAAGCTGGGAAACAAATTTTATAGCCAGCATTTCAGATAAAGACCTCATTTCTCAAATACACAGGGAACTGAATCAAATGGTTAAGAATGCAAGTCACCCGACAAACTGATAAGTGGTCAAAGAATATGAGCATGTAGTTTTCAGATGAAGAAATTAAAGCTATCCACAGTCATATCAAATGCTTTAAATCACTCTTGATAAGAGAAATGCAAATTAAAACAACTCACACCTATGAGATTGACTAATATGACAGAGAAGGAAAATGACGGATGTTGAAGATGTGAAGAAATTGGAGCATTAGAGCATTGTTGGTGCAGTTGTGAACTCTACCAGAATCCAACAATTCTCGAGAGTAATTTGGAACTATATCCCAAAGACTCTAAAACTGTTCATCTCTTTTGATCCAGCAATACCACTACTAGGACTACATGTATTCCAAAGAGATAATTAAAAAGGGAAAAGGACTCACATGTACAAAAATATTTGTAGCAGCTCTTTTTGTGGTGGCAAAGAATTGGAAGTTGAGGGGATGTTAATCAGTTGGGGAATGGCTGAACAAGTTATGGTGTATGATTGTAGTGGAATACAATTGTTCTATTTAAAACATGATGGTGGATTTCCAAAAGACCTGGAAATATTTACTTGAACTGATGTTGAGATAAGTGAGCAGAATCAGGAGAACATTGTGCACAATAAGAGCCACATTGTGCAGTTATCAACTGTGTAAGACTTAGTTCTTCTACAAAATACAATGATTCAAGATAGTTCCCAAAGACTCATGATGGAAAATGCTATCCACAACCAGAGAAAGAACTATGGAGTCTGAATGCAGATCCAAGCATATTATTTTGACTTTTTTCCCTTTTTCATGATTTTCCCTTTTCATTCTGATTCTTCTTTCACAACATGGCTAATGTGGAAATATGATTAATATGATTTTCTTGTATAACTTATGTCAGATTGCCTGGTATCTTGGGGAAGGGATTAGAGAGGAAGAGAGGGAGAAAAATTTGAAACTTAAAATCTTAAAAAAAGTGATTGTTTAAAACTATCTTCACATATAATTGAAAAAAAAATACTGTTAAGCAGAAAAACCCCCCACCTAAATCACAGTCCTTACCTAGGATGATCCCCTACCCTTAAAAAAATTATATTAGAGTATAGTTTACTACTTGCAAGGTATGCCATTAGTGCAACATAGCAAATATAATAGTATAGCAAAAATTATTTTTTAGCTTCAACAAAATATGCACCTTGATTCAGCATAATGATATTAATAATAAAAATGAATTTAAATCTTGCTACATCTACTTGCTCCTTCCCTTCTACTTATCAATGTCAATTTATCTACCAGTCACAAAGACAAAAATGAAACGACCCCCCACTTTACTCAACAATCCCCACCCCTTGTCCTCCTTTTTATCTTTCCTCCCCTTCTCAGTTTGTTGAGAAAGCTGTCTGATCTAGGTCACTACTTCTCTTTCTATCACTTCTAAACCTTTTACAATCTGGCTCCTGACTTCATCATTCAACCGGAACTGCTCTCTCCAAAATTCTCTCTCTCTGTCTCTCTGTCCCTCTGTCTCTCTGTCTCTCTCTGTCTCTGTGTCTGTCTGTGTCTGTCTGTCTCTCTCTCACCCCCTTGTTCCTCTTTCCACTCTGTCTCTTATCTTTCTTTTAGGTTTCACAACAGGGATATTTACTGAGAACATATATAGGAGGAACAGAAGTATAGACACATTTCTCTTCTTTCCCTCCCACTCAGAACTAGGGTCACACTTGCCACTATAACATCTCTGTTCCTAGAGAAAGAGATTTGTACTTAAATTGACTGCTGTAGTAATTTACCCCACCAAGTTAGTTTCCAAGTGGGGCAATGATATTTGAAAAAGTCATTCTCTTATTTGTAGAAGTCACTGTTTTGCAGTTAATGCACTACTAGCTTGGATCAATTATGTATTTTTTATTAGTACACACTTAAAACATTTCATTATGCTGCATATAGTTACAAAATTTGACATCAGGAACTTTGGTCACACACAAAACTTCCTGTTACTCCATTTTTTCTATCTAAAAATCAGAATTAACTTGATACTTTAACCTAAGTCACCTTTTCCCAGGCACATAACCTTTTTCTCTCCTAGAACAGCCTGTGCTTTTATTTGTTTTTAAGACATTGGCCCTGATTCTAGTACTAGGATTTTTATGACCAAGTTCTCATCCAGATAAACTGTATCCTTCATGCTTTTCCAAAGTCTGATTGCATTCACTTTCAGAAAGGAGTCCACAGTGCTCATCAGAAGCACACCCATCACACATTCACAGATGTTTGGAGTTAGCTTTCACATGCAAAGATAGTCTATTATCTTTAAAAGAGTTTCAACTATGTTCTCTTAAATGTATTGCCTCTCACTGGCCCACAATAAAGTACATTTTAAAGGGATATGCTTCTTACTGGGCTTGTCTGCCACAGATTCTGGAATGAATAATAAATTCTAGACCCTTGATACTCTCCTGACCTTTCTACAGTCACAGGATTGTGGACTAGTCACATCTGTCTTCAATACACGTTGATCTAACTCAGAAAAGAAAAGACATAACAGAAGAAGCAACAGCAGGACCATATATTTGTGGTTTCATGTTGACCCAGATGAGAATAGTGGGCTACTGTTATTGGCTCTCTCACCCCACGCAGAGACTTGCAGATGCTATTGTCTCCCCATTTGAATGCACAAGAGTAAGAGAAAGGCCTATGATCTCTTAATTTCTTTTTCTAAATACGAAATTTTCCTGACCCCTTTGCAGCATCAGACAGCGTTGGATAGCTTTTTCTGGTTGATTTTCTCTTCTTTCTTTGGTTTATCACAACTATTTACTCTTGGTTCTCCTGCTGTCCATTTGATGATTCCCTCTCAGCATCTTAGGCTGGATCTTCAATCATGCCACGTCTACTAAAAGTGGGTCAATACCAAGACTGTCCTAGGCCCTCTTTTTTTTTCTCTCTCTACCACCTAACTTGGTGGTCCCAACATTTCCCTAGGATTAAATGATCATGCCTATTGAGATGATTCCTGGATGTATATATTCAAATCTGGTTTCTCTCCTAAGTTTCAGTCCTGCATCTCCAGCTATTTCTTTTGACATCTCAAGCTAGATGTCCTGTATATATCTCCAACTCAACATGTTCAAATCAGAACTCCTTAAAACTCTACACAAAACTTCACTTTTCTGAACTTCTCTCTTCCTTTCCTGTTTACTACAATGATTTTTGCCTCCCTCATAGTCTCTCAGGCTCCCAGTCTATGAGTTATCTTGGACTCCTCACTATCTTTTACTTCCCATATCTGTTATTCTGTGGCCAAAGTCATGGTCAACATGAAAAAGATGAAAATTTTACCTTTGCGACAACTCTCAAATTTGCCCCTTCTCTCCTCTGCCACTGCCAGTACTTTAGTCTAGGTCCTTGTCACCTCACACACGGACCATTCTTTAGCCTGCTTATGCATCTGCCCACCTCAAGCCTCCCCCAACTCCAATCCATCCTCTGTTTAACCACTAAAGTGATTTTGTTAAGGTGCAGGTCCAATCATGTCACATCCTACCCCCTCAATAAGCCTCAGTGGCTTCCTATTGCCTCCAGAAGCAAATACAAACACCTTACTCCCTGCCACATAGTCTTTAATACAGTGATGCTGGCTTTCTGCGTGTTTGATGAATAAAATGCTCTATTTCTTAGTTCTGGGTATTTTCTCTGGCTGTTTCCCCATTCCTGGCCAACAATAAAGTACATTTTCCATCTCTCCTACCTCTGCTGACCTTCCTATTTTCCTATAGTCCCTACTAAAATCACATTTTTTACTAGAAGCTTCACCAGACCCCCTTAATTCTAGCGTCTTCCCTTTGTTAATTATACCCTATTTATCTTCTGTATAGCTTGCTTTGTATGTGTTTGCATTCTGTCTCCTTCATTAGATTAGCAGTTCCTTGAGATCATTAGTTTTTTCCCTCTCTTTGTATCCCCAGCACTTAGTACAGTGCTTACCATATAGAAGGGGCTTCATAAATGCTAATTAATTGATTGGTCAAGGGTAGCTTGAACCTCCCTGTTACCAAGTCCTGCAACTTTAGTGTCATCCTAAACTCCTCAGTATTACTCACTCCAGGTATCCAATCTGATGCTAAATTTTCTAGTTTCTTTCTCTTCAACATGTCATCTCTTCAATCATTCTCTTCTTTCCTCTCAGATAGCTACAAGCATTATTCAGGTACTCATCACCCCTCACCTCCACCATCGCAGTAACCTTCAAATTCATCTTACTGCCTTATGGTTCTCCTCAGTCTTGTCTCTCCATCCTCTTAGAAGCCAGTGATTTTCCTAAAATTTGGTAGGTCTGATCATGTTGCCCCATCTACTCAATACATTCAAATGAAGACCTATTATGTTCACAATCAAATTGAAATTCTTTTGATCGACATATGATGTTCTTCACAGCCTGTACTCTTCCTACTTTTTCAGCCATTACACACTTTCTTCCTTTCCACTTGGCATATGATCCAGCTATGCTGGACTACAGACTATTTTTGTGCATAATCTACTTCCTTCACTTGCTAGCTCTCAAGTCTGAAATTCTTTCCCCCCTCACCTTCACCACTTTATTTCCCTAATTTCTTGCAATACTCAGCTCAGATCTCACCTTCTACTGGAAGCCTTTCAAAATTGCTAGTGCCTTCTCCTCTGATATTACTTTCTTTTTCTTTTCTTTTATCTTTAACTTATGAATAAAGCAAGAATTTCCATAACACAGTATAATAAAAAGATGATTGCACATGAAATTGCAAATCTATTATGTACAATTTGCTATTTATTTTAAATATATAATGAATTTATGTAAAATTCTTTTTCCCCTTTTCCCTCCCTCATCCTAAAGATAGCTACCATTAGACACCCACACACACCCACACACACAAATAATTCTATGCATAGTTCTATTTATCAGTTCATCCTCTGGATGCAGATGGTGTCTTTCTTCATATGTCCTTTGTAGTTAATTTTAAGTATTTAATAGGCAAAGTAACCTATTAATTCAGTTGTTCTTAAATCACTATTGCTGTTACTGTATATAATGTTTTCTTGGTTCTTCTCATTTTGCTTTCATTATTTCATGTAAGTGTATTGATGTTTTCTCTAAAGTCATTGAACTCATCATTTCTTATAGCACAGTAGTATTCCATCACAATCATATACCACAACTTGTTCAGTCATTCACCTGTTGATAGACAAATATTAAATTTCTAGTTCTTTGCCATGACAAAGAGAGCTTCTATAAACACACACACACACACACATTCTTTTCTTTTTTTCCTAATCAACTTTGGAAATAGACCTCATAGTACTATTGCTGATTCAAAGGGTATAGATAGATTAATAGCTCTTTGGGCATAATTCCAGATTGCTCTAAAAAATCAGTTCACAATTTTGACTTCACCAGCAGTAAATTAGTGTCCCAACTTCTTCACATATCCTCCAGCATCTGTTGCTTTCACCTTCAATCCTTTTAGCCAATCTTTTTCTATCTTCTCTGTCTCTGTCTCTCTGTCTCTTTGTCTCTGTCTCTGTCTATCTCTGTCTCTGTCTCTCCCCATTACTATCGAAAGTATTTAGATATTTACATGTTGTTTTCTCTTCTCCATTAAAAAAAGTGAAATTCTTAAGGATAGGAACTATTTTATCTTTCTTTTTATCTCCAGACTTTACTTGACACAGAAGAAGTACTTAAAAATATTTGTTGATGAACCATCTAAATTTTGCTTTTTACCTGTGGCCATTAATATTGATGAACAGTTATTTCATCTTCACCCCAGCCCTGCACATTTTGAGCATCTCTGTCACGGTTTGTATCTTCTGGAAAACAGGTGATGGTTATCTCTGTAAAACATATAGTTGTCAGTCTGCTTCTGCCATCAGTCAACACTGATTAAAGGCCCTATGAATCCCCATAATCTTAAGGTAGTGGCCAGGATACAAAAGATGCCTTTTACAATCACTCTATAATCACCTTTTCAAGACACTCAAGACACTTCATGAGTCTTGTATTTGAAAGTCAGATTTTCTATTCATCCTTGTCTTTTCATCAAGAATCCTTGAGAGTCCTCTATTTCATTGAATGTTCATTATTTTTGCCTGAAGGATTATACTCAGTTTTGCTGGATAGGAGATTCTTGGTTTTACTCCTAGCTTCCCTGACCTCTGCAATATCGTATTCCAAGTCCTCTGATCCCTTAATGTAGAATCTGCTAAACATTGTGTTATCCTGATTGTGTTTCCACAATACTTGAATTGTTTCTTTCTGTTTGCAATATTGTCTCCTAGACCTGGTAACTCTGGAATTTCATTACAATATTCCCAGGAGTTTTTCTTTAAGGAACTCTTTCAGGAAGCGATTGATGGATTCTCTCAATATCTATTTTCCCCTCTGGTTCTAGAATATCAGGGCAATTTTCTTTGATGATTTCCTGAAAGATGATGTCTAGGTTCTTTTTTAAAATCATGGCTTTGATTTTAAAATGATCTTTCCTGGATCTATTTTCCAGTTCAGTTGTTTTTTCAATGAGATATTTCACATTGTCTTCTGTTTTTTTTCATTCTGTAGGTTTTGTTTGATAATTTCTTTATTTCGCATAGAGAAATTAAGTTCAATTTGCTCCATTCTAATTTTTAAGGAATTTTCTTCAGTTACCTATTGGACCGCCTTTTCCATTTGATCAGTTCAGCTTTTTAAGGCATTCTTCTCCTTATTGGCTTTTTGGATCTCTTTTGCCATTTGGGTTAGCCAATTTTTTTAAACTTTACTTTTGGATTTATTTTATTTTATGTTTTTGCTTTTGGAAAGGTGGGTTTATTTATTTTTTAAAAAATTTAAAAATTGGTTTGTTTGTTTACTTTTAGTTTATAAGATTCAGTTTCACAATCTCTTGAGTTTTAAATTTTTTTCCCTCCCTCTCCACCCCCGACTCATGGCAGCATGCAATTAAGTATAGAATCTGCAAATACTTTCACATTAGACATTAGTCTGGTTGTAAAGAAGGGTTGTAACCAATGGAATGAACAATGGGAAAGAGGAAACAAAACCAGACATGGAAAAGAAAGAGAGCAGGTAGTTTGCTTTGGTCTGCATTTAAACTCTGTTCTTTCTAGATCTTTCTCTGAATGTGGACATCTCCTTCCATCATGACCCTTTTGGAGTTTTCCTATAGCCTTGCATTGCTAAGAAGAGTTCAGTCTATCAAAGTTGGTTGTCACACATACATTGTGTCTGTCATTATGTACAAATTTTTCCTGGTTCTTCTCTTCTCACTTAGTATCAGTTTATATAAGCCTCTCTACTTAAATATAAAGTCCATCTGCTCCTCATGTCTTATAGCACAATAATATTCCATTACATTCATATGTCACACCTTGTTTAGCCATTCCCCAATTGATGGGCATCCCCTTAATTTCCAGTTTTTTTCCACCACAAGGAGAGCTGCAATAATTATTTTTGTACATATGGGTCTTCCTCCCACTTCTGTTATCTCTTTGGGATACAACCCCAGAAATGGTATTACTGAAGGGTATGCAATTATTTATAGCCATTTGGGCATAGTTCCAGGTTGCTCTCCAGAATGGTTAAATCAGTTCACAATTCCATCAACAATGCATTAGTGTTACAACTTTTCCACATCCTCTCCAGCATTTATTTTTTTCCTGTTTGATCATATTAGCCAATCTGACTGGTGAGATGTGATACCTCAGAGTTCTTTTGATTTTCATTTCTCTAATCACTAATGATTTAGAGCATTTTTTCACATGCTTATAGATATCTTTAATCTCTTCCTCTGAAAACCTCCTATTCATATCCTTTGATTATTTATCAATTGGGGAATCACTTATATTCTTATAGATTTGACTCAGTTCTCTGTATATTTTTGAAATGAGGCCTTTATCAGAGATATTGGTTGTAAAAATTCTTTCTCAATTTTCCACTTCCCTCTTGATCTTAGTTACAATGGCTTTGTTTGTACATACACTTTTCCATTTAATGTAATCAAAATTATCCATTTTTCATTTTATAATGATCTCTAATTCTTGTTTGGTCATAAAGTCTTCCCCTCTCCATAAATCTGATAGGTAAACTATTCCTTGCTTTCCCATATTGCTTACCGTATCAGCCTGTATACATAGATCATGCACCTATTTAGACTTGATTTTGGTGTGTGGTGTTAGAAAATGGTCTATGCCCAGTTTCTGCCATACTATATTCCAGGTTTCCCAGCAGTTTTTGTCAAATAGTGAGTTCTTATCCCCAAAACTGGGGTCTTTGGGTTTATCAAACAGTAGATCACTATAGTCATTGACTGTTGAGTCTCATGTACCTAATCTATTCCATTGATCCACTATTCTATTCTGCAGCCAGTACCAAGGAGTTTTGATGACTGTTGCTTTATAATACCAATTAAAATCTGGTATGGCTAGGCCACCTTCCCTAGCATTTCATTTCATTAATTCCCTTGATATTCTGGACCTTTTGTTTTTCCAAATTAATTGTGTTACTATTTTTTTCTGGCTCTATAAAGTAATTTTTTGGTAGATTGATCGGTATGGCACTAAATATGTAATTTAATTTAGGTAAAATCATCATTTTTATTATTTTAGTTTGACCAAGCCATGAGAAATTGATGTTTTTCCAATTAGTTAGATCTGACTTTATTTGTGTGAAAAGTGAAAAGCAGCTGTGTTCATATAGGTCCTGGGTTTCCTTATCTCTTTTAATTAGATCTATATTTGCTTTTGATTTATCTGAGATAAGGATTGCTACCCCTGCTTTTTTTCCCTTTAGTTGAAGCATTATATATTCTTCTCCACCCTTTTACATTTACCCCGTGAGTATCTCTGTGTTTCCAAAACCACTTGAGGCAAGTTATATCAAGTATTTCACAAGAAATGCAGACCTATTTTTTTTACATAATACCTGTCTGTCTCTCTCCACACCCCCCAAATTAAAAAAAAATATTATTTATTTATTTTTACTTTTCAACACTCTTTTCCACAAGATTTTGAGTCACAAATTTTCTTCATGTCTTTCCCCTACCCCCACCCCAAGATAGCGAGCCTACTGAATATCCCTTGCACCAATCCATTCTCTCTTATATCCTCTCCCATTCCCCCATCTAACTTACTAGTAGAGCACGATGGATTTCTATACCCCAGTGCCTGTATATCTTATTTCCCAGGTGCATGTAAAAAAACAAGAACAAATTTTAAAACACTTGTTTTAAAAACTTTGATTTCCAGTTTCTTTCCCTTTTTTTTTGTCTCCTCGCCCACTCCTACTGGAAAGAGAAACAATTCAATATAGGTCTTACATGTGTAATTACACAAAAATGTTTCCATAATAGTTATATTGTGAAATGCTAACTATATTTGCCTCCATCCTATCCCACCCCACTTATTCTATTATCTGCTTTGACCCTATCCATTTTCAAAAGAGTTTGCTTCTAACTACCCTCTCCCCCAATCTACCCTCCCTTCTATCATCCATCCTCTTATTATCTTCCCCCCTATTTTTCTGTTGGATAAGATACCCAACTGAGTGTGTATGTTATTCCCTCCTTAAGCCAAATTCAATGTGAGTAATGTTGACCCATTCCTTTTCCCCTTCCTGCTCTTCCCCTCTACTGTAGCAGTTTTCTCTTGCCTCTTTTATATGAGATAATTTACTCTATTCTCTCTCTCCTTCTCTTATTATATTCCTCTCTCATCTCTAAATTTTAATTTTTTTAGATATCATCCCTTTCTATTCAACTGATCCTGTGCTCTCTGTCTATGTATATGTGTACACACATATACAGACACACATATATGTATATACACATATACCCTCCTTTACATACATATACATATGTATAAATGCACACACACCCACACCCACACCCATATATATATATATATTCCCTTCAACTATCCTCATAATGAGAAAAAGTTTCATGAGTTACAATGATCATTTTTCCATGAAGGAAAGTAAATAGTTCAACTTTAATAAGTTCCTTATGATTTCCTTTTCCTTTTTTACCTTCTCTTGCTTCTTGTATTTGAAAATCAAATTTCTGTTTATCATTTTTTTCTTCAAGAATGCTTGAAAGTCTTCTATTTCATTGAATGACCATATTTTGTCCCAAAGCATTATATTCAGTTTTCTTGGGTGCATGATTCTTGGTTTTAATCCTAGCTCCTTTGACCTCTGGAATATCATATTCCAAACACTGCAGTCCCTTAGTATAGAAGCTGCTAAGTGTTGAGTTATCCTGATTGTGTTTCCACAGTATTAAAATTGTTTCTTCCTGACTGCTTCTAATATTTTCTCCATGACCTAGAAACCCTGGAATTTAGCTATAATATTTCCATCAGTTTTCTTTTTGGGATATTTTTCAATTTCTATTTTGCCCTCTGGTTCTAGAATATCAGGGCAATTTCCCTTGAGAAATTCTTGAAGGATGATTTCTCTAGGCTTTTTTTATCATGGCTTTGAGATTCCAATAATTTTAAAATTATGTCTCCTGGATCTATTTTTCAGGTCAGTGGTTTTTCCAAATGACATGTGAAATATCTCATTTCTATTTTTTCATTTATTTGGATCTGTTTTATAGTATCTTGATTTCTCATAAAGTAATTAGCTTCTATTTCCTCCAATCTAATTTTGAAGGAATTATTCTCTTAAGTAGGCTTTTGAAATTCCTTTTTCATCTGGCCAATTTGATTTTTGAAGGTATTAGTCTCCTCATTGGCTTTTTGGGCCTGTTTAGTCTATTTTTAAGGTGTTATTTTCTTCAGTCAGGTTGTTAACTCTCTCTTCATGATTTTATTGCATCATTCTTATTTCTCTTCCCAATTTTCCTCCATTTCTCTTATTTTATTTGATTTTAAAAATCATTCTTGGCCTATAACTAGTTCCTATTTTTCTTGGAAGCTTTTGATGCAGGAGTTTCAGCTTTGTTTTCTTCTTCTGGTTCCATAGTTTTTTAAAATCACTTTTATGTCCAAAAATGATTCTATGGTTTGATTACACTTCCTCTGTTTGCTCATCTTGCTAGCCAATTACTTGACTTTTGAGCTCTTTACCATGGAAGAACCCTGCTTCCAGAGAGGAGAGAACTGTGTCCCAAATCACTGGTGTTTTCACAGTTGCCAGTGCTATGAGAAAGGTGCCTTTTCTACAGCCTCCAGAAGCTTTGGCACACTGGCATTCCTCACCCCAGGACCACCACCTAAGACTGTGATCCAGATCCAAGCAGGTCAAAGGAAGAGTAATTCCCCTTGGAATGGTCTCTTGGTCCCCCTACAATCTTCACATCAGTATGTCTTGTGGCAGCAATGTGGCAGCAGCTGCCTGAGGCCATGCCATGAGGCATGCCATACCTCCCTTACCTCTCACCATGGGGACACTCTTCTGTCACCCCATTCCAACAGAGTTCCCCACTGACCTTTTACTTTCTCTTTGGCGTTTATGGGTTGAGAAGTCTGGAAATCACCACAGCTGTTGGTGATTCATTCTCCTAAAGTTTGCTCTGGTTGGTCTGTGCTGCCACAGGTCTTGACCCTAACTGCTTACACAGGACTGTGCTCAGCTTCCAGTCTGTTGTGATAGACCCTTCCTGTCAGTCTGCCAGGCTGCCTTCAGCGGGAAATTTGTTTCTCTCTGTCACATTGTGGGTTCTTTAGCTCTAAAATTTGTTTAGAGTCAGTTTTTTTTTACCTGTATTGGAGGTGGTTGGAGCAGGAGCTGAAGCAAGTTCCTGCTTTTACTCCACCATATTGGCTCCATCATCCAGCCTATTTTAAGGTAGCATTTTCTTCAGTATTTGGGGGGAGGGTCTCCTTTAGCAAATGAACTAATTTTTCATGATTTTCTTGTATCACTCTCATTTCTCTTCCCAGTTTTTCCTCTACTTCTCTTACATGATTTTCAAAATCCTTCTTGAGCTACTTCATGGCCTTTGACCAGTTCATGGTTATTTTGGAGGCTTTTGTTGCATTACTTTTGACTTTGTTGTCTTCTTCTGGTTGTGAGTGTGCTCTCTTGCAACATGCCCATAACAGCTCATTAAACTAAACTATCTTCTAAGTGTGTGTGTGTGTGTGTGTGTGTGTGTGTATGTGTGTGTGTTGGGGGGGTTGAATGTCAATCAATAAAATAAATACCCATATGCTAAAAAAATTTTAAATACTAGAATTTGAATTATTGAAATATTAAAATAATATGCTGCAGAAAAATAAAGAATAACAGGGTAAGAACATGTCCTAGGATTCTTACAACCTGAAATAAATCAAATAAGATTAAAAATGAGGTTAAAAATGAAAATTTGAGCCAGCATTATCTACTGGATAGATAATTGGCTTTATAATTAGAAAGACCAGGGTTAAAGTCCTATGTCTGACACAGACTATTAATGTGACATCAGGGAAGTAAGTTACATAAGCTCTCAGTACCCCAATCAACTGTCTAATAGCAATTACTTACAGAAAAGTTGCTGATATTCATTGACAAAGTGAATATCCACTATCAAAAAAAATTTTTTTTTAGCTTTTTTTGGAGGGCAGTTGGGGTTAAGTGACTTGCCCAAGGTCACACGGCTAGTTTATTGTGTTAAGTGTCTGAAGCTGGATGTGAACTCAGGTACTCCTGACTCCAGGGCTGGTGTTCAATTCACTGTGCCACCTAGCCGCCCCCTCCACTATCAATATTTATGGCCACAAAAAACAAAATTTTAAAAGGTTGATTGACAAATATTTGATAAGTACTTATTATGTGTCAAGTGAATTCTGGAGATAAAAGAAAGATAAAATAGTTCCTATTCTTAAGAATTTCACTTTTTTTAATGGAGAGAAGACAACATCTAAATAGCTAAGTACTTTCAATATAGGAATGGAGAGACGAGAGAGAGAGAGAGAGAGAGAGAGAGAGAGAGAGAGAGAGAGAGAGAGAAAGAGAGAGAGAGAGAATAGAAAATGATTGGCTAAAAGCATTCTAGGTGAAAGCAAAATTGGAGAATATGTGAAAAAGTTGAGACACTAGTTTATTGTTGGTGAAAATGAAATTGTGAACTGATTTTTAAGAGCAATCTGGAATTATGGAAAATCTTCCTTAA
Organism: Pseudocheirus occidentalis; assembly: GCA_028646575.1. Lineage (NCBI taxonomy): Eukaryota > Metazoa > Chordata > Mammalia > Diprotodontia > Pseudocheiridae > Pseudocheirus > Pseudocheirus occidentalis. The sequence goes on along the minus strand of CM053600.1, from coordinate 14,310,094 downwards.
GGCATCATAGTATTTTATAGCCTTTATTGATTATTACAAGACATTTTACTCATTTCCTCATTTGTTCATTTGTATATTTGTGTAATGTGCTCAAATATAATGAGAACTGAAAACATTGAAAAACCTTTGTTATTTAAAATATACAACAAAACAATAATGTCAAGAAGAATTGATATAAAGTAAGCATTTTTTCCTCAGGGAAACAGTTTAAGCTCATTATATTTCTTTCTGGCCTTAAATCCATTATCATTTGCTTCAAAGTAGAATATAGTTTCCAGGTCAAAATGAGAGTTAAAGCAAGTCATCTTATTAATTGCTTGATATAACTGAATGTCATACACTATATGGTTCTACCAACAAGCATATTATACAGTTCTTCTAGATTGCAGAATCTTTCTTTAATGATAATAAAATGTTATTTGGACTCATTAAACATAAAATTCTTATTATATGTCAAGAAAAGCTAAAGTCCACAGACTTAAAACTTGGATACTGAGCTCAAATTGACACAATGGATGAAAAGGATATTTATTTATATCTTGATCTCTTTCCGGCAGGATAAGCCGTCTCTTAAGGAGAAAGCAATGGTTAACTATGTCAAGAAGGACTGACAATCCCAAATCAATGCCATGGTGGTATTTGATTTTTGTGTTTCAGACTCCTGTTAGTGCCATTTGTGTTCCTGTAGTTTTTACTTTGGCATTTGTCCACTACACATGTTGTATCGAAGTCCTGAAACTGTTTTGCACTTTCTGTCAAAAAATGTTGCTAATATTTATACCCAATGGTTTTCAAGCTAACTTTAAAAAAGTATTTTAATTTGTGGAATTAAACAAATACTTTCCTAACATAGTACAATAAAAAAGATACTTGTTCAGGAAACTGTAAATCTGTTACACACAACTTGCTATTCCATTCAACTATACAACAAAATGATCATGTAAATTTCTTTTTTTCTTTTCCTTCCTGCAAGAGATGGCTCTTACTAGATACAAACAGGTGCATATATATATATATATAATATATATGTAAGTATATGTATATATGTATATATATATATACATACACACATACATATACACACATATGTGAATGTGTGTATTGTGTATGTATATACATGCATATACATAAAGATTATTCAATACAGAGTTCTGTTTATTACTTCTTTCTCTGGATACAGATAGTGTCTTTCTTCATATGTCCTTTATAGTTAATTGGGGGTATTTCTAATAGTAAAAATAATTGATTGACTCAGTCATTCATAAACAATATTGCTGTTACTATATACAATATTCTCTTGACTCTGCTCATTTCTCTCCATTGCTTGGTGTAAGTCTTTCTATGTATTTTTAAGTCATTGAGCTCATCATTTCCTAGAGTACAGTAGTATTCCATCACAATTATATACCACAACTTGTTCAGCCATTCCCCAATTGATGGGCACCCTTGTAATTTTCAATTCTTTGCCACCAGAAAGAGAGCTGCTATAGACATTTTAAAATATATCTGTTCTTTTCCTTTTTCCCTAATTATCTTTGTAAGTTAACCAAGTAGGGACATTGCTGGGTCAAAGCATATAGGTAGTTTAATAATTTCTCAGATATAATTCTAGATTACTTTCTAAAATGGTTGTATCAGTTCACAATGCCACCAACATTGAATTAGTGTGCCAATTTTCCCACATTCCCTTCAACAAAATTGGTCACTTTATCCTTCTATCATTTTAGCCAATCTGATAGGTATAAAATAGTATCTCAAGGTTCTTTTAATTTGAATTTCTCTAATCAATAATGATTTAACACATTTTATATGACTATAAATCATTTTGATTTTTTCACAGGAAAACTATCTGCTTATATCTTTTGACCATTTATCAGTTAGGAAATGACTTGTATTCTTATAGATTTGAAAAGGTTAATTTTAATAAGGTTATTTTTTTTCTAGTTTGGCTACACTGTAGTGTTGTTCATTATGGAGTATAATGAACATGTTCCTTTACTTGGTCCATTTATACTTTCAGTTTGCTTACTTCAAGGGCCAATCCCATATGTACTGAAGGATTTTCAGGAGGTTTGGGTGCCTAGGTGGCACAGTGAATGGAGCACTGGCCCTGGAGTCAGAAGGAACTGAGTTCAAATCCAACCTCAGATACTTAACACTTACTAGCTGTGTGACTTTGGGCAAGTCACTTAACCCCAGTTGCCCTCCAAAAAGCAAAAGCAAAAAAAATTTTTTTAAAGTATTTTCAGGAGGTAAGGTTTTTGTTTTCATTTTTTTTTCTGGTTTATCTTAGCTTCTTATATTGACAGAAGACAAAAGAGCACTGTGAAAACAGCATTAAAGAAGATTTTTTTTTTTACCTTAAGGACCATATGATCTTTCCATCTCTTTGGCACCTGAAACCATGTGTGTGTGTGCATTTGTGTATGTGTTTATATGCATACGCATACATACATGTGTGTATACATCCATATATGTGTGCATATATATTCTCCACTTATTAATATATTAACTTCTTAAGAGCAACCTTCATTAATATTGTCAATGTCTTAGTATCTCATTTTAATTAATTCTGCTCTCCTTTATATTAATCTAACCATCACAGTCGGTTCAAGTAGGACCAATCTGGATTTACTTTATGTTGCCCTGTATGTTTCTTTGACTGTCAGAAGTAGTTTCACTGCTCTGACTGAGGTACTAATCCCATCAGTAGAATCACTAGAGTCCAAGTTGTTAGCATTTTGGAACACCTGAAAAGTCCTTACAAGTACCAAAAATGGCCCCAGGGCATTGGAGATACCTTCTGAATATCATTGTGGTGGCATTGTGGCATCCCCACCCCCTTTTTGCCAGCCTCCTCTTCCTCCAGACTGGAAAATGGTTTCAATATTAGGGAATTATTTATATTATCATTATAATTAATTTGATTTATTGCTGTCTACAGCATTGGTTCTCAACCTTCCTAGTGCTGCCACCCTTTAATACTCATATGTAGGTGTATATGCATGTGGGCAGACCTGCCTGGAGACGGATTGAGGAGCTGTGTCTTGGCTCCTAAGACCATTGGAAATATGTGTTTCTTGATGGTTTAAGGCAACCCCTGTGACCCCTGTGAAAGGGTTGTTCGACCCCCAAAGGGGTCACAACCCACAGGTTGTGAACCTCTGCTCTAGAGGATGAAATCACTAAGATCCAAGCATGGAGGACTAAGGCTTTTACAGGCGTCATCTACACAAACTCAAGCAACAATATGTTGAAAATAAGTACAGAATAAATGCCTGAGTTAAGCAGATTTGTTTATTGAAATGGAGGCATTCTTCATAGTGATAGTACAGTCACTGAGAGTAGAGATTACAGGCTATAAAAATTTAGCACTTGCCATGTAACTAAAAAAAGACACAATCAACTAAACACTCTTCTACAGAAGAAGCTTGCTATTCATCATAAACTAACAGGTGTCAAATACTTATATTACAAATGCAAACACCCAAATATTTTTGAGAATTTAATAGACCAACTCTACTGGAACAATAGTATTTTCACTAACCAAATTGTCACCCATAATTGTCTGGAAATAACATTATACCACAAAAAAATTACGAACAAAGTATTTAATAGACATTGTCATGTATAAATTACAAACTACATGAAATGAAAAGCTCTCATGTTGGAACTGAATGAAGTACAATATATCCCTTTTTTCCTATCTGTTATTGGCACTGACCCAAAAACTCATCCAGTGAGGATACAGAAGATGAACTCATATCCTAACACTTTTATTCAATTACAAAAATCAATCATTTAATGAATTTTCACAATTATCTGAACTCCTTTGAATGTAATGATGAAAAGAAGAAAGAAAAATAATTACAAATTAATTGTCATTTATAGATCACTTGGTTTCTGAGATTTCTTTACACACATTATTCAATCTGATCTTTCCAGTAAATGTAAGGCAAGTTGTTGGTCAGTCATTTTTAGTCATGTTGACTCTTGTGACCCCATTTGGGGTTTTCTTGGCAAAAATACCGGGAATGTTTTGCCATTTCCTTCTCTAGCTCATTTTACAAATGAGAAAACTGAGGCAAACAGGGTTCAGTGATTTGCCCAAGGTTTCATAGCTAGGAAGTGTCTGAGACCAGATTTGAGCTCAGTAAGATGAGTCTTCCAGACTCTAGCACCCTATCTTCTGTGCCAGCTAGTTATACCATGTAAGGCAAGTACTCCATGTATTTTCCAGATGAGGGAACTAAGGCAACCTAAGAGACTAGGCTATGTTATCCAGATAGTAGCATGGGTGCGATATAACTCTAGATCTCCTTGATTCCAAATCCAGCATTCTATCCTCTCTTCCACATTGCCTCCCACAGAAAGCAGATCGAATAAATCACTTCTGTAGGAGAGAGAGAGTGGATTTAATTGTAAGTCTTTCTAATTACAAGGTCAGCTCTCTTTCCATTAGCTCATGCCATATCTGGTAGGCACTTAATAAATACTTGTTACAATTAATTAAAATTAAATTAAAATGTAATTACATTTTTTTGTGATCAACTTGTTCGCAAAACAAAGTTTCATAGACAAAGGGTCATTTTTATACTGATACGAAATTATAGAAATGGTTCTGTGAGGTCCAATGTTGCCTGGCCTCCAGTGCCTGCCAAATGTGCTGTCTTCAGCCTCTAGTTTTTAAGATTGCTCTCTTGCTTCTCCGTTTTCTTTCACTTCTGCCTTATTCCTTCTGAGCCATACCCCACACTGATAGAAAGCCATTGCATCAGATTTACTTCCTAAGTCTTGACTTTGCTCTCCTTGTCTCCTTCATGACTCACCTGACAGGTTCAGCTACTTGTCTTCTATGGAATAATCTCTTGTCTTAGAGGTAAGAAATTATGAGCATGTTGGTTACTAACTTGAGAGGGGCAAGTGTTTTTTGACACTAGCTTTGGGATATTTCTCTTCTAACTATTAATTCTATGAATCAGGAGGATCTGTGATTCAAAGAGCCATACATTTCAAGCATTATTATGAAGCACACTGGGCACAGTATTCTAATACACAAATTACTCAGGAAATACTAATTGACTTTCTGAGTTCCTGGGTCACCAGCTTTTAGTGGGCTATAACCTCAGTATGAGTCCACAGTGAAATATGGCCACCAATGCATCTGTTCCCCTAGGCTTTATTCAGAAAAACATAGCATCCATAACATAGAAACTGTTAGTCACACTATATTCTGCTCTGATTAGACCATATCTAGATCTTTCTCTTCATTTCTATATGTTCTGCAAAGTTTGGATTCAGTCAAAGGGCGGCACTTAAGGACCTAGAGGGTCACATGTGGCCTCAGGGCTGCAAGTTCTCCACCCCTGCAAGCCTTTCCTACAATTGATTTCAAATGTGGGAGAATCACTTTAAACCTAAGGAAAGAAACTTGAGGAAAGCTCTGTGAACAAGACAGCATTGAGTACATGCCATATGTGAAGGGAACATATTTTAAAACTCAAAGTTTACTCTATAAAAATATTGTATGCTTTTGAGAAATGCTATGACTCAAAAAAGACATTTTCTTCTTAATATTCAATTAATATTTATCTAATTGCATTATCAACTTTGGATGAAAAAAGGGGGACATTCTTAGCAATCCATGTTTGGAATGGGGGCCTTTGAAATCTCCTTGCTTCTGTGAAAAAGGGTGGGTGTAGCATTCATAGTGCAGGAACCAGCTTTTTTTTCTTCTCTGAAAACGTATCTTTCCATTAGTGCAGATTTTTGTTTTATTAGAAATTCAGTCTTTTATTTTCTTAGAACTTGAAGCTTTCTAACCTGAAAAATCAGCAGGAATTACATTTTTCAAGTTCTCACAGCATAATTACATAGACAGTTTTTTCCAAGAAATGAAACAAAATGAGTTATGGGTTAGATTTTATATTTCCATGGAATGAATCATATCACAGGTTTTGGAAACTCAAACTTGGGGTCTACCTTCCGTCTCCATCAGTATCCTGAAGCCTAATTGCATTATATAGTGACAGTAGCAGTGAAGCAGAAAGATCCTTTTCTCCTACTGTCCTCCTCTCTGGTCTCCCTACTGGCCAATTCTATCTCAGAACTCATTGCAGAGTTCTTGTTTCCCAAACTAGACAGAGACTGATTTAGATTTTGATGCACTTGTGGATTTTTAAGGTTTTATATCTTTCAAAAGGGAACAAGGTGGTTAGTCTCCCTCATGCTTTTCACATTGTATAATTAGGGTTGTGGCTTGAAGTAATGGAACCAGGAAGCATATTTAGAAGATGAAAACTCCATTAGAAGCAAGAGCATGTGAACACATCCCCATATCCTTGTCTTGCTAATTGAGATCTTCTATTATATCCTTAATGATCCCCTAACCCCAGTCTGAAGTATATATCCCTGCCCCATCACTGCAGAGGTTGTAGGTAGGGAGTAGAAATGAACTATGAAGATGTAATAGTACTTCTGCAGCCCAGAGACAAGATGAGTTCAAATAGGAAAACCTGCTATTTTCTCTAGCTTTCATCATCTCCAAAAGACTTTGGGAGCAGTCAAAGCAAGGACTTTCTTGATGTTCTGGGCAGACTGCTGTGATGGTGAACATCTACCAGTCAAGAGGTGGGGAAACCCTGCCCCAGTCCATGCAGGAGCTCACTTTTGGGTAGTGAAAACATGCTCTACAACGTTAAAACAATCTCTCAAAATCTCAAAATGGAGAGACAGAGAAAGAGAGAGAGAGAGAGACAGACAGACACACACACACACAGAGAGAGAGAGAGACAGAGAGAGACAGAGACAGAGAAAGAGACACACAGAGAGACAGAGAGACAGAGAGACATAGAGAGACAGAGAAAGAGACACACAGAAAGACAGAGAGACAGAGAGACATAGAGAGACAGAGACAGAGAAAGAGACACACAGAGAGACAGAGAAAGACAGAGAGAGAGACAGACAGACAGACACAGAGAGAGAGAGACAGAGAGACAGACACACAGAGAGAGACAGAGACAGAGAAAGAGACACACAGAGAGACAGAGACAGAGAGACATAGAGAGACAGAGAGACAGAGAGAGGAAATAGAAATAGTAAAGAAAACAAAAGAAATCTACTGGAATTTGTTGTTTTGTCTTTGTAATACCAAATTAAGTTGTTCATTATTGAATTTCCCCCTACTATATGAGCCAGCTGCTTTTTTGACATTCTGTAACTATAATGCAGTATGCATTAGAGAAACAAATGATCATCGCTTAAATTATTAAAACTGATTCAGTATTGGCAGGTATTATTCATTCATTCATGTTCATTCATCCATCCACTTGAGACTAAGCACCTACTTGAAGCAAAGCCCTTTGCTAAGTGCTGTGCTAAAATGGAATTCCATCTCATTGGGTGGAGGTACTGAAAGGGATGTACCCCCAAAGGCATTATTACCAAAGTATTATAGACGTTAATGGCAACATGAATCATTTAAGTTGCTTGGTTCCAATTCATTACTTGTATCTCAAATCAGAGCACTTAAAGTTTGGTCTGTGGTGTATCTGAATTCTTGGTATTTCTCCTTAGAGGCCAAAAACAGTGTGTGTGTATGGGGATGGGGGGAGGGAAGTTGGTATTAATCAGACTGATTGAGAACATACTTCCTGGGGTCTATTTAGTTTTCTATTTGAAACTATGCTTGATCTGAGAGATCAGAGATAGAGCTATTCAAAACAGAATATTACCCAGGGACACTTTCTAGGTTTTATATGCACATCATGGAAATGTAATTTTGGATATGAATCTACCCCATCAGGGGAAACATGATCACATTAAGTCCTTGAGCAAATGGAGTGTCAGCTTGTCAGCTTTATCTGACATTGATTTTGCCATCTTGTGACTGCTGTATTTGAATATAAATAGTACTTCATTATGGAATAGGAAGTCAGACCTGGAAGAGTGACTTAATCTATAAGTTGACTTTGTTTTGACATTTGGTCCCAACTGACATTTGGTCCCTCCAATTTCATACTTCTAGAGAGTGCATACCTTCTATGAAGTAGATAAGAAACTTCTCTGCAACTTATGGCTATCAAAGGTTATTGAGGGTATTGGGAGTCTGTCAGAGGCAGTAATAGAACCCAGCCTTTCCTAACAACAGGAATGGCCCAAGATACCACCATCTCACTTCTTTCAGTGAACTCAGTCTCTGTACTAAACTCAGTACTCAGATATTGGACCTTCCCTAATATGGTTCCTATTTAAATGATAAAGAAAGTCATATTTGTTTTCAAAAGCTGTTAAGCTTTAATTATCTAGATGAAAACAATTTTTACTTAATGGTTTAAAAAAGGATCAAGCTGAGCTTGCCTCTGCACATTTTCTGAAATAAATCAGCTTTGCCCAAAATAGATACTGTGAGAATATCAAACTCCTTACATAAATTATGTTGAAGCAACCTCCAGTAGTATGCAAATACTAATTTGCATATAAGTATTTACCATGCTAATTGAATTGTTGTTTTTCATTGGAGTAAATTCCATCAATTGTTAAGCACTTGCAATGTGTGGGTCACTGTAGACCCAATGACAAAAAAGGGTAAAATCCCTGCCCTTAAGGAACTTACATTCTATAAGGGAGATAACATGTACAGGTAGGAGTCAGAGAATCTGGATTCGAATCCTGGCTTTCCACTTGTTTGTGGATTCTGAGCAAGTCATTTCACCTCTCAGCTTCAATTTTGCGCTTTGCTAAATGGGGATGACATTTACAAATTTAGTAAAAAAAAAAATGAAGCAGCTAATGAATGTGAAAGTGCTTTGTAAATATAGAGATTTTATAATAATATTTCAAAAACATAAAATAATTCATATATTTATTCATCCATTCAGAGAAAATATAAGAGATGACAGAATTTATTTATAATAGACAAAATTCAAGAAGAAAATGCCTTGGTCTATTTTATGTGTATACTTGAATTAATAAAATTTTATTTTAAAAATGTTCCGTGTTGGGGTGGCTAGGGGGGGCACAGTAAATAAAGCACCAGCCCTGTAGTCAGGAGGACCTGAGTTCAAATCTGGATTCAGAAACTTACCACATAATAGCTATGTGGCTTTGGGCAAGTCATTTAACCCCAACTGCTTTGCCTTCTCCCCACCCCCGCTAAAAAAGCAAATAAATATTCTGTATTGACACTCACCATGAAGACTAGTATTCTCTACCAATAATCCATTGTTGCTGTCATTTGTTTTTTTTTTCAGTTTGTGATTCATTGGGATACAATTTGGGGTTTTCTTGGCAAAGATACTTGAATCCTTTGCCATTTCTTTCTCCAGCTCATTTTACAGATGAGGAAATGGGGCAAACAGGGTTGAGTATCTTGTCCATGGTCCTACAGCTGGTAAGTGTCTGAGGCCAGGTCTGAACTCAGGAAATTAAGCCTTCCTGACTCCAGGCCTGGCACTATATCCACTTTGCCACCTAGCAGCCCTAATAGGCCATAGTGAGATTTTAATAAGCAGTGACATAATCCTAGAGCTGAATAGACTTTCAGGTTATCTAGCCTGCCCTGTAACTGACTCTTTCCAGTAACATCTCCAACAGATGGTTATCCATTTATTATAATGAGGTTTTACTTGTATAAAGAATAGAATGAGTTCTTTGAATTCCTATTAGAATCCTATTTGAATTTTTCCTTTCATAAAATATCATTTGAAGAGGCAGGACAGCCCAGCACATTGACTCTTAATCAATGCTTGTTAATTGATTTAATTATGAATTTTCTGCTTCATATTTAATATATTTAAACTAAACAAGATATGAATAAAAACTATGGAGGCAGAAGACAATGGGTTCAAAGCTCCTCTGATGCATATCACCTCTAGGATGTTGGAGAATTGCCGTAATCTCCTTGGATCTTAGATTCCTCATCCATAAAATGAGAGGCTTGAACTAGACGGTCTCTGAAATTTCTTCCAACTCTAACTCTATAGTCCTAAATAGATCACCTTGTGGTAGCCATGTAACAGGGACTGGTATATATATATATAGTCTCAGTCTGGGGAGAGTGAACTCAGAATTTATTTGCCACACGTAGATTTTGCTCAACTTCACTCAGATGTAAACATTCTAATTTGTTAAAACTTTGCATTCTCTGCTTTCCCACACATTCATATATATGTAAGTAAAAACATACACATACAATTTTAAATTACTAAAAACAAATTTCTTAGACAAGTAGAGAAAGGGAGTACCCTTGACACAATTTATGGAAATTTCATTAAACCACTGGAGAATCTCTTCCGATATCTTTGTGTATAAATGGAAAAAATCGGGTTGGATGATAATAGTGTTAGGTGATGTTTTAATTAGTCAAATGACCAGAAAGGAAGTTTGTTAATGGATTGATAGCTCAAAGAGGGATCTTTAGCAGTATCCAACATGATTCAATCCTCACTTTGTCTTGTTGAAAGGACTTAGAGAAAATCATAAAAGGCATATTTACAAAATATTTTGATGAAATGAAACTGGGAGAGATAGTTAAACTGAATTGTAGTGTCAGGGTCCAAAGTGATATCTATAAATTGGAATTATGGGCAAAGTGATTAAAACTAACCTGATGAAATTAAATAGAGATTAATGTAAGGTTGGAGATTTATGTCCAAAAACCTAATTATCCAAATAGAGGATGAATTAGACCTGTCAAGACAGCTAATTGTGTGAAAAAGACAGGTTTGTTAAACAATTACAAGTTCAGAATGGGTCAAGACTGTGACTCATGGAATATTATAAGTTCTTTCAAGGCAGAAACTATGCCTAATTAATTTTTTCCCCAACATTGTGCATAATAAATGATTATTGACTATAATTGATCAATTGTGATATGACAGCTTATAAAAGTGTATGAGGATTTTCTCTGACTTAATAGAAATATTGTCCAGGAAAAAAGATCTTAGAGTGCCAATTCAATCTGCAAAGGTTAATCCTGTCTAAAGTATTGTGTTCTAAAGTATTTCATATTAAGAAGGATGCTGATATAGACCACCCAGATGAACAGAAGAGAAAATAGAATACTTAAATGATCCTATTTTAGAAAAACAAATTGAACAAGCTATAAATGGATTTCCTAAGAAAAAATTCCCAGGAGCAGATGGATTCACAAGTGAATTTTACCAAACATTTAAAGAACAATGAATTCAAATACTACATAAAAGGTTTGGGGAAACAGGTAAAGAAGGAATCTTTCTAAATTCCTTTTATGATACAAATACGGTATTGATACTTAAACCAGGAAGAGTAAAAACAGTGAAAGAAAACTATGGACAAATCTCCCCAATGAATATTGATGAAAACATTTAAAATAAAATACTAGTAAGGAGATTACAGCAATATATCACAAAGATCATACACAATGACCAGGAAATATTTATACCAGGAATGCAGGTCTGATTCAATATTAGGAAAAATATCAGCACAATTGACCATAATTGACCAATAGTTAGTTATTTTCTTTCATGCTCAAAGAAGACCAAAATGGTATCATTATGTTGGAGTCAAGGTACAGTGCGTCTGACTGTGGCTGATCAGACAAATATGAGCTTGGAAATTTCTACTACAGGTTGGACACAAGTAGTTCATGTAAAATTTTGGAGTGGAGATGTCTCTAAATTTGCACATCATATATTTCTTTCGCGCTACTGAAATTCAGCTTTGCTCATAGAGTACAGAGTCTTCTTTGATATAGGCATACCATGCTGGGTGGTCCTTTGCCAATGTCTCCCATATCCCACAATTAATTCCAAAGTTTTTCAGAGAGTATCCTCATATTGTGTCTTCTGATCTGTGTGAGTGCTTGCCTTGTGTGAGTTTTCTTAAAAGTCTTTTAGGCAAAACTACTTTTGACATTCAAAAAACCTAGTTAGACCATTGGATTTGTATTCTCTGCAGTAGAATTTGAATGCTTGGCAGTTCAGCTTGAGAAAAGACCTTAGTGTCAGGTACCTTATTTTGCCAGGTGATCTTGAGAGTCTTTCAAAGACCATTCAAATGGAAGGATTTCCTGGCATGGCACTGGTATACTGTCTAGGTTTTACTGGCATACAACAAAGAGATGAGCACAATGACTCTGCAGACCTTCAGTTTGGTAGACAGCCTAATACTCCTCCCACACATTTTCTTTCAAAGCCTCCCAAATGGTGAGCTAGCTCTGGCAATGTATGTGTCACTCTCATTATCTATGTGGGGATCCCTGAAAAGTGTACTGTTAAGCTAAGTGAATATATTCATAGCATTCAAAATTTCTCTATTTGCTGTAAACAATGGTTCCATGTACAGATGTTGGTGCTGACTGGCAGAGAACCTCTACTTTATTGGTGTTGATTGTCAGGCCAAAATTAGCACAAAAGGCAGAGAATCAATCTTTGCTTTATTGCCTTTCAGCCTCAGAGACTGCATTGAGTATACAATCATCTGCAAACAAAAAGTCACACTCCAATTCTCCCTCCACTTTAGTATTGGCTTGTAGCCTTTTCAAGTTGAATGATTTACCATAAGTGTGGTAGTTGACCCTGATCCCATTTTTGTCTTTATTGAAGGCATCTGACAACATCACTGAAAACACCATACTAAAAGCATCAGAGCAAGCACACATTAGTTACTGAGAAAGAACAAGAGCATCATCCATTGAATAGAACCCATATAAGCATGCCAAAATGAAAGTGGCATTTGATACTGATGGACTAAATTTTTCCATGATCTTCTACAAGCCCACACCATTTAAAGTATCAAAAGTCTTGGACAGATCGATGAACACTGTGTACAGATATCTGTTCTGCTCCTGGCATTTCTGTTGGAGTTGTCAGGCAGGAAACACTATATGGACCGTTTCTTAACCCTTTCTGAAGCCACACTGTAAATGATCATCTTCCAAGCAAAGGATTGGCCTATTAAGGAGGATTCTGGCAAGAATTTTGCCAGCAATGACTAAGGGGGAGACCCCCTGTGACTGTCACAGGCCAACTGATTTCCTTTTGTTTTATAGGGATGGACAATGGAGGCATCTTTGAACTCCTGGAAGATAACTTCCTCTTGTCATATAACCCAGAAGATTTCAGTCTGCTTTTGAACGAGTAGCTGACCTCCTTCCTCATGAATCTCAGCAGGAATAGAATCAGCACAAGGTGCTTTGCCACATGGCAGGAGCTTAAAGGAATTCAGAATCGCTTCTTCAGCTGGAAATTTGTCTAGAGAGGGATTAACTTCAACCTGAGGTAAGTGGTCATTGGCTTCAATTTTGCTTCACTTAGGACTATTATTTAGATTTGATACCTGCTGAGATCTCTCACAAGAACTTTTAATCTTTCAGGTCTAGTTGGATTTCATATTGTCCATAAGTGTGTACATATTCCTTGTAACCATACTGAGTGAAATAATCTTTTTTTTTTTTTGCTTTTTGTAGGGAAATAGGCATTAAGTGATTTGCCCAAAGTCACACAGCTGGTAGGTGTGTCAAGTGTCTGAGGCCAGATTTGAACTCAGGTCCTCCTGATTCCAGGGTCAGTGCTCTATTCACTGTGCCACCTAGCCACCCCTGAGTGAAATAATCTTTACAAAAGTTTTTGTACATTTCATGTTTTTGTGTTTTGACCACAGGATGGGATCCCTATCTGCCAAAGTAAGTGGGCTAGGGTTATGTTAGGTGAAACATGAAATTTTTTGGGAACCTTTTACTAGTTCCTTTCTTATGCCAGGGCCTTAGTGTGCAGTCCTTAAAAAAGGCTGCTCAGACAGTCGGGGAACTGCTAGATCCCATTCCTGATTCAGTCTGTTAAGGAGATGACCCTATGGACTGGACTTCCTATGTTCAGGAATGTGACTACAGCTCTCAATGTATCTATACCTGTATTACTTGCTCCTCACCACAGGACTCTGGGGTAGGGAAAATGATAAAATGGTATGGGTGATGTCTTTTTACTTGTGCATAACTTGGATAGGCAGAGATGTCCATATTGGTTGGCCTCATTCTTCACAGTCTTTAGAGGCCAGTGAGAAGACAAAAGTCAAAATGACTGGTGATAGCTCAGGCTGCAGTGGGTGACCTTGATGTCTTTCATGTCTAACCAAGCTCTAAGCATTCCACAATGCCTGCTTCAGTGCCTTCATGGCCATTGGAACAAATTTTTATCTACCCATTCTGCCAGAAGAAGTCATTACATGCTGGGGGTAGATACCCTCACTGATGGGTTTGATTCCCCTCCTCCCCCTGCCCAGTTGCTCTCAATCCAGTTTAACCCATCTGCCCAAACAGTTTATCAGAGTGTGGCTCCTGCAGGCACTACAGTTCCTTGGAGTCACGGGTGAGAACTGGGTGGCAGATGCACACCCAAAGTAAAAAGTAACCTTTAAAAGGGCTATCGGAATAAGGTGAGGAAAAGAATTTGAAGATATTAGAATAAACAATGAGGAAACAAAACTCTCCCTCTTTGCAGATGATAGGACGATGTACTTAGAGAATCAACTAAAAAACTAGTTGAAATAACTGACAACTTTAGCAAATTTTCAGAATATAAAATGATCCCACATAGATCATCAGCATTTTCATAAATGATCAACAAAGTTCAGCAGAGATAGAAAGATAAATTTCATTTAAAATTCCTACAGGCAATATAAAATACTTGGTAGTCAACTTGCCAAGATAAAACCGAGGAACTATATGAACACAACTATAGAACACTTCACACAAATGAAGTAAGATCTAAAAAACTAGAGAAAAATTATTTGTTCATGGGTAGGCTGGGCCAATATAACAAAATGACAGTTTTATCTAAATTAATTGACTTATTTAGTGCCATGCCGATCAAGTTAACAAAAAAATATTTTATAGAACTCAAAAAATGACAAAATTCATCTGGAAGAACAAAAGGTCAACAAATATCAATAAAATCATGGAAAAACTGTGAAGGAAGGTGGCTTAGCAGTACCAGATCTCAAACTGTATTACAAAGCAGTAATCATTAAACATTCTGGCACTGGCTGAGAAACAGTGTTGAATCAGATTAGGTATGCAACACACAATAGTAAATGAACATAGTAATGTAGTATTTAAGAAACCAAAATATAGAAGATTTTGAGACAAGAAATCACAGTAGTTGACAAAAAATTGTTAGGAAAACTGGAAAATTATATAGCAGAAACTAATTGTAGATCAGCCTCTCACACCATATACCAGGATAAGGTCAAATGGATAAATGATTTAGACATAAAAGGTGATGTAAACAAATTATGGAAGTATGGAATATTTTACCTGTCAGATATATGGATAGGGAAAGAATTTATGACCAAGCAAGAGATAGAGAACATCAAAGGAGATGAAATGGATAACTTTGATTATGTCAAATTTAAAAGGTTTCACACACATAAAACCAATGTAGCCAAGATTAGAAAGGAAACAGGAAACTGAGGGGAAAACTTGCAGCAAATTTCTTTGATCAAGGCCTAATTTCACACATTTAAAAAGGTAACAGGCAATTTTTAAAATTTTTATTAACTTATTTATTTTCAGTTTTCAACATTCACTTCCATAAGATTTTGAGTTCTAAATTTTCTCTCTCTCCCCAAATCAATGTGCAACCTGATAAAGGCTCTACTTATGCGTTCATATTAAATATTTTCACATTAGTCATGTTCTAAAGAAGAATTAGAACCAATGGGAGAAATCACAAAGAATTTTATCTATTTGTCCTAGTACTGACATCAAGAACACCACAGAATAAATATAATTATTCTCTTTTTTCCCAGGAGAGCCCCACATAGATCAGTATCTCCTAGCTTTAGACAGAAAAATATTTTTAGATAATTTGCTAGCAGTTCTTAGAGATGGGGTTTTGGGAATCAGAAAAACTGGGTTCAAATCCTAGCTCTTCTATGTATTCTTATCTGTAAAATAAGGTTGGCCTAAAGGACCTCTATGGTTCATCACACATCCAAGTCTATAATGTTATGTTATGCTGTAGCTTTCCAGTGACCAGCATCCCTATTTTTAAAAATTCTAATACTGTGTTTTTATCTGTCAGTCTTTCATTTTTTACAAGTAATTTTTATTTTTTTCTCAATTATGTGTAAACAAAAATTTTAAAAATTTGATTTTTCAAATTTAGAGTTCCAAATTTTCTGGCTCCCTGTCTTGAGAATGCAAGTAATTTGATATAGAAAACACATGTTCAGTCATGGAAAACATTTTCATATTAGCCATATTGTAAAAGAAAACAGAGACCACCCCCCTTTCCCCTCCCTTCCCAAATAATAAAGAAAATTTGTTTCAGTTTCTATTGAGACACCATCAGTTCTTTCTCTGGAGAAGGATAGCATTTTTCATCATCAGTCTTTTTGGATTGTTTTGGATCATTGTAATGCTGAAAGTAGCTAATGGTATGGTTATTGTTAGTTAGAGATATGGTCAATTATGCTGATAGTTTGTAAAGCCAATCAGCAGTAGATTCTTGAGAGAATGCTACTGTGAACAGCCTTTAAGATTCGGATTACACAGTATTAGTGAACACTCTGTTTATTCCATTACAAATCTTTATTCAGTACAATGTTCACAGTTTCAACAATTCACAGTATTATATACAATCTTCAGAACAAAGAAAGTCTCACTATTATATCTTATTACAGAAAGGAATAAGGAACAAGAGAAGAATCAGCTGGTTTCCCTAAGGGAGAAACCAGCTTCACATTTTAAGAGCCAATCAATCAGTTAACAAAAGGAATGACCTAGTTTCCCTAAGAGGGCTTCAATCAATCAATTAACCAAGGAATGACCTAGTTTCCCTAAGAGGGAGTTGATTCAATCAACAACTGACAATATACTGATCTTCCACTCCTGGGGTAACCATTAACTTTAGTTTCCAAATAAAGTTCTTAGACAACCACACAATCCTTCCACCCCTTGATTTCCAACAAACCTCAGTTTAGTCCAAGGGGAGGCCTTTTCTTCACTTTGACTCTGGGTGGTCTCTCTGATTCCCTGTATCCCCTTCCCTGGTCCCAGCTCCCTCCTGAATCTGCCAGACAATCACCTAGATTCAGGAGCTGAAAGCTTACAGGTTCTCCTCCAGTCCTCAGGGATGAACAGCTCCCATGTCCTTGTCCAGTCCTCAAGGCAATCCCCAGCGCACACTGAAGTTCACCAGATTCAGTACACCTCAAACCCTTCAGGAC
>CM053600.1:14263474-14292386 GCA_028646575.1 Pseudocheirus occidentalis | reverse complement strand
AAATTCTCCTGCTTATAAACACTGGCCTTCTCCCAAGTCAACAGGGGAGTGTCTCAGCATTCTTTCACGTCAACAGGGGAATTCACACCTTCCAGACAACAAGGGAATTCACACCTTCCAGACAAGGCTCACACCTTCCATACTTAGCCCTCAATATCCAACAAATTGATTACCATTACACCATTTTCCAAATATTGAATCAGCCCTGCATTTCCAGAATAAATCTCCCCTGATCATAGGGAATGATCTTTGTGATACATTTCTATAATCTCATTGATAGTATTTTATTTAATTTTTTTTACATCAACATTCATTAGGGAAATTGGTCTATAGTTTTCTTTCAGCACTTTTTATTTTGCTTTTTTGAAGGGCATGTAGGGTTAAGTGACTTGACCAAGGTCACACAGCTAGTGAGTGTTAAGCTTCTGAGGCCAAATTTGAACTCAGGTCCTCCTGACTCCAGGGCTGGTGCTCTATTCACTGCACCACTTAGTTACCCTGCACACTTTTTATCTTCCTGGTTTAGGCAACAACACCATATTTGGGTCACAAAAAGAATTTGGACAAACTCCTTTTTTTGCCTGTTTTCCCAAATAATCTATGGTGCTACAATGAATTATTCTTTAAATGCTTGTAAAACTCACTTGTGAATCCATTTGGTCCTAGTGGGACCTAGGACCTATAAGCTTCTTAGGGAGCTAATTAATGGATTATTAATTTTTTTCTAAGATAGGATTAAATGTTCTATTTCCTCTTTTGTTAATTTGAGCAATTTATATTTTTGTAAATGTTCATCCATTTCACTTTGGTTGTTAGCTTATTAGCAGATAATTGGACAAAATACCTCCGAATAATTGCTTTAATTTTATTTTCTTTGGTGGCAAATTCATCTTTTTTCATATTTGATGCTGATAATTTGGCTTTAAAAATAAATAAATCAATGGATTATCTATTTTATTGTTTTTCCACCATAAAACCTGCTCCTAGTTTTATTCATTAGTTTGATGGTTTTCTTACTTTTGAGCCTACTTATCTTTCCTTCAATGTTTTCAAGATTTTTGATTTGGTGTTTAGTTGGGGATTTTTATATGTTCATTTTCTAGCATTTTTTGCTGTGCATCCAATTTATTGGTCTGGTATTTCTCTATTTTTTTATATTGAGATATAAAATTTCCCTTAAGTACAGCATCCCATAATTTTTTATTTTGTCTCACTATTGCCATTCTCTTTAATGAAATTATGTTTTCTATGACTTTTTCTTTTACACTCATTCTTTAGGAATAGATTAGTCAGTTTCCAATTAGCTTTTAAATTTTGTCCATATGACTTTTTATTGAATGCAATTTTTATTGTTTTATGATTTGAAAAAGGATGTCTTTTACTATTTCTTCCTTCCTGTATTTGTTTGTGAGGTTTTTATGCCCTAGTAAGTGACTAATTTTTGTGAAGACTTCATGTACAACTGAGAATAGGGTGTACTTTTATTCCCATTCAATTTTCTCCAGAGGTCTATCATATCAAATCAAACTATTCATATCCTTAACTTCTTTCTTGTTTTTGTTTGCTTCTTTGTTTGTTTGATTTATCTAATTTTGAGAGGAAAAAGTTGAGGTCCTCCACTAGTATAGTTTTATTGTCTATTAACTCATTTAACTTTTTCTTTAAAAATTTGGATACTATGCCACTTTTTGAATATATGTTGAATATTGATATTGCTTCCTTGTCTATAGTACCGTTTAGTAAAATGTTATTTCCCTACTTATTACTTTTAGTTAGATCTATTTTTATTTCTTCTTTGAGATCATGATTGCTAACCCTGCTTTTTATTTTTTATTTTTTAAAATTCAGTATTCAATCATAATAGGTTCTGGTCCAGCAGCTTATTTTTACTCCGTGTGTCTTTATCTGTTTCAAGTATGTTTCCTGTAAACAACATATTATTGAATTCTGGTTTTAAATCTTTTCTGCTATCCATTTCAGTGTTATGAATGAGTTCATCTCATGCACATCCACAATTATGGCTATTAACTGTGTATTTTTCTCCTTACTATTTTCTCCTATTTATCCTTTTCTTTCTCCTTTTACTTTATGTCTCCTCAAAAGTCTGTTTTGCTTCTGATTACTGCCTTCCTTAATTTGCACTTCTTTTTATTAGCCTTCCCTCCTTCCCTCTCCTGCTCTGCTGCTGGTGTGGAGGGTATCCCAAACTTCAAGGGGATTTTGTGCTAGTTCTGGGAGTATGAAACTTTTCAATTCTTCCAAGGCAAAGGAGTGGTCACTGCTCTCCTGGCCTGTACCTCCCAAAACAGTCCATGATGCCTCAGAACCACGACTAGGGCTTCTGCTACCCTGTGGGAGTGCTTTTGTTCCTCTGTAAATGCAACTTAGGCAAGTTGCAGTTCTCCTTTCTGCCTTGGACTGGAGACAAGAGTAGTTGATGTCTTTTAAGAAATCACAAGCATTCCTCTCTCCTTTGGAACTGTGAACAGGGCTCCTGCTTCCCTGAGGTAAAAAATGCCAGAGTGTTAATATTCTTTATATCTTGACCCAGGATTGTGTATAGGAAATGCAACAGCCTTCTATCCCCCAGTATCAGCAAATGGTCCTCCATAATCTTTTTCTGATCACTTTCCCAACCTCCTTGTGGTCTACGTGTTGAAAGTCCCTAAAGCTGCTACCTTGCTGATGCAGCTGCCCTCAAGTCTAGGGGATGCTCTTTGATCCTGGGGCTATCTCTGGTGAGATAGACCTTTCCTGATGACCTCCTAAGTTGACTTAGGCTGGAAAATTGCTTTACTCTGACCTTTTGATGGGTCTGTTGTCCCAGAATTTTATTTGAGACATCATTTAAAAATTGTTTTGAATGGAATTTGGGAGAGTTCAAGTACGTTACTTATACTACAACATCTTGGCTTTGCCTCCCATTCCCTTTCCACAGCATATGATTTTTAGAATTTCTTAGAAGCATCTAATTCTAACAAAACATTAGTAGTAGTTCAGCTTAGTTATCCTTCAAATGTAGAATATGATTCTATCCTTGAGGAACCACTGATGGGATCCTAGGGATTAGGGTTATACACACACCACATAGTATGTACATTAGCATATAGTTTGACTGATTTTAGTTCTTCGGATCCTGGAATATAATCAGAGGAGGCCAGGCTCTTTCACTCATTAAACATCCACCCCATTTGCCTAGAGACAATTTAACTTAAAATTTAGCTCATGGTCCACATTTAGAGATTCCCCAAAGGCAGTAGTAAAAGATACTCAGTATACAATATAAATCAGGTATAGGACAGTAATTTATTTCCATGTACAAAAATGCTAAACATAAAAGACATGATGGGCATTATCAGAATGATAGTATCTAAATAAATTAAAACTACTGTTATAATTTTCTGGGAAGCTTATACTTGAATATCATCAAAGCATAAAGCTGTCTAAAGAGGTACTGAACAGTCATTTATATTTTACCTAGGATCTGTATTGTCTAAACAATTTCTGATACACATCTCCTAGTAAAATGTCTAGATTTGAGCCAGTGTTCTCATTAATTGCTGGACTTTGCAAGAGAACTAGCATAGTCTCCAGGGACTTCTCCCTTTCCTCCATTCAACTCTAACCCAATGTACCCTTCAGATTTTTGAACTTGCAACCTTTATTCTCAAACCTGGATACACTCATCTCAGAATATGTCTAAATGCATCTAAGTTGAGAAAAAAAACCAAATACATAAGAGGCTGCCCAAATCCTGGCATCAGTTTACCTAAATGGTACTTTAGACTTTAAATGATGTGGGCTTCTGTTCATACAGAGTCTGTCTTAGGAATAAGAGCAAATCACCTGTTGTACCCCTCCTGGAAAGAAGGTTGAAACAGCTTTCACAAAATTATTAACTGGAAAGGAAGAGAGAAAAATCCTTTTTACACATCCACTGAGTCACTGTTTCTTCCCAGTCTGCAACCATTAAAGAGACTCTTTATAATTTTGAAATGCAAATCCTTTAGCCTTGAGGCAGACATGGCCAGAATCAGACCACAAAGTTCTCACATGTTCAACTGGCATCAGAAATCACAATTCTGAATGTGCTCCATGGGATGGCTTATATGAGTTAATTCATTCAATCAATCAATCAGCATTTATTAAGTGGGTCAAACTCTATGCTAAGTGCTGCAGATATGAAAAAAGAGGTAAAAGATCATCTCTGCCCTAAAGGAGTTTATAATTGAATGGGGGAGGAAACATGTCAAGAAATATGTACAAAGCAAGCTATATATAGGATAAATAGGACATAATTAACAGAGGGAAGGCACTGGAATTTAGAGGGGTTGGCCAAGGCTTCCTGTAGAAGGTGGGATTTTTAGTTGGGACTTAAAGGAAGCCAGAGAGGCAAGTGGTTAGAGCAGAGGAGGGAGAGCATTCCAGGCATTGGGGACAGCCAGAGAAAATGCCAGGAGTAAAGAGATAAGAGTGTCTCATTCATGGAATAGGCAGGAGATTAGTGACACTATATCAGCGAGAACATGTTGGGGGATAAGGTCTAAGAGGACTGCAAAGGTTGGGGGGTTGTTTTGTTATAAGGGGATTTGAAGACCTTTGCATTTGCTCCTGGAGACAATAGGAAGCCACTGAAGTTTGCTGAGTAAGAGGTGACATGGTCAGGAAAATAACTTTAATGACTGAATGGGGGATGGATTATAGTGGAGAGATCAGCAAGCTATTGCAATAATCAAGGGATGAGGTAATGAGGATCTGCACTGAAGAGGTGGTGGTGTCAGAAAAGAGAAGGGAGTATATTTGAGAGACATTGCAAAGATGAGATCAGCAAGCTTTGGCAAGAGCTTCCATATTGAGGGAGAGAGATAGTGAGGAATTCAGTATTGTGAGTCTGAGGGGCTGGGAGGATGGTGCTGTCTTCTACAGAATAGAGAAGGCTGGAGTGGGGGAGGGATTAAGAGGAAAGATAATAAGTTCTATTTTGAACATATTGAGTTTAGGATGTCTACTGGGCATCCAGTCTGAGATGTCTGAAAGGCAATTGGAGATGTGAGACGGGAGGTAAGTAAAGAGATTAGGTCAGGAAAGGTAGATTGGAGAACCATAGGCATAGAGATAGTTATTAAATCCATGGGGGCTGATGAGATCACTAAGTGAAGCAGTATAGAAGGAGAAGAGAAAGGGCCCACGACAGATGTGTTGTGATGGAGAGGATTCAGTAAAGGAGACAGAGGAAAACCAGGAGAGATTGGTGTTGTGAAAATCTAGAGGGAAGAGAATGATCAATGAGAACCAAGAAAAGTCCATTAGATTTGGTGATATACTCACAGCCACAAAGTGACTACATTGTTGATAAAATTCACCTTCATTGGCGAGGGTAGGGGTGGTGGTGAATAAAGGAGTCCAGAGAAACCAAGGGGAGAATACATAATGTAAAACATTTTAAAACAAAGAAAACTAAAGAAAGAACAATTTGCCCACAAATCATTAATGTGTTTCATCTACTGTGAGGGTTTATTTGACTTCTAGGGAGCAGTGAAGCCAGTGAGTTGAATTGGAAACCTTAGGCAGTTTTTGTATGAAGACATAATGATTCTCTGGGTATGGACATTTGGATACAAAGGGACAGATGCTGTGATTACTGATATATAATCCCAATAATACCAGTTAATGCCTTATTAAACAAGAGGCAGCAGAATAGAATGGAAAGCACGGGGCTTGGAAGCTGAAGACCTGAGTTCAATACCAGCTTCTGACACTTTGAGATCCTGGGCAAGTTCCTTAACCTCTCTGAGTTTCAGAGTCCTCATCTGTAAAATGAGATTGTATTAGGTAACTCTTAAGGTTGCTGTTAGCTCTGAACCTGTGCTTGATGACCCTATGAAACTGAGTGGGTTAATTTATAATTTAAATAGAGTTATTTGTGCCAAAGATTAAGATATCTGAGTAGCATACACAATATCTTTTGTCTTTTTCATCAGACTGTTCTAAATTCTCTTTTGTGGTTTTGTTTCCCAATATTTCAATACCTGCACTCACATTACCATTATAATTATAAAGTTTATTAATATGTACAAATTTCTATCTTGGATCAGGAAGTAAAATGTGGTGTGGTAGAAAGAAAACAGAATGTAACTAGTATTTATTTTTTTTTTTTGCTTTTTTTTTTTTTGGAGGGCAGTTGGGGTTAAGTGACTTGCCCAAGGTCACACGGCTAGTTTTTTGTATTAAGTGTCTGAGGCCGGATTTGAACTCAGGTACTCCTGACTCCAGGGCCGGTGCTCTATTCACTGCGCCACTGTAACTAGTATTTATTAAGAGCCTACTATATTTTAGGGCTACTAGTTGGCAAAGTGGATAGAGCACTGGGCTTGGAATCAGGAAGATCTGCATTTAAGTCCAGCCTCAGACACTAACTAGCTGTGTGACTTTGGGCATGCCACTTAACCCTGTTCTCAGTTTTCTCATCTGTAAAATGAGCTGGAGAAGGAAACGGCAAACCACTCCAGTAACTTCACCAAGAAAACCCCAGTGGGGTCACAAAAAGTCAGATGTAACTGAAAAAAAGCTGAATAATATTCTAGGGACTGTGCTAAGAACTTTCTCAATAGTATCTCATTTATTCACACAATAACCCTGTGAAGTTGTGTGATGATTATCTCTTTTTTAACTGCTGAGAAAAGGAAGGCAGAGGCTAAGTGACTCATCCAGAACCACAAAGGTAGGAGGTATTTTGAGGCAGTATTTGAACTCTAGTCTTCCTGATTCACTGTGCCACTTAGGCCTGGAACAAAAGAACCTTGATTCAAATTCCAATTCTAAACCCTATTATGTCTACTACTAAGGACAAATCACTTAATATCTGTGGAAATCGGTTTCCTCAGTTCTACAATAAGAGAGGTAGACTAGAATAGATTGTAATGTTTGTCCAAGCTCAAAAATCTATGCTCCTTTCTAGGTTTTGTCCAAATCAGTGTTCTGTCTCTAAGTCATTTCCAAGAGATGTATTGGCAAAGGTTCAATTTTTCTTTTTTACACCAATCTCAAGGCTTGGGGCATATGCCCAAAGACTTCAATTTCCTTCTCTACCACACAATGGTTCAGAAAGTCTACTAATATTTTGTCTTTGCTTATTAACTAGTCTATGTTTCCTCCAGAGGTAGACTCTTGGCCTCAACAGCAGGACAGAAACATAGAAGGTCAAGATGTGTTAAGTCTTTTTTATGGAGTAATATTGAATGGGATTATATCTTCCACTCTTTGGCATAATAGCCAGTCAGTTCAGGATTGAGTTTAGAACATAGCCATTAAAACATTCTTCCAAATTACTCAGGGTAGGATAGGTAAACGAAAGCAGTTTCCATGCAAGGTTAAAAAAAATAAGCTTAAGATCTGGAAGCAGCATTCTATGCCGAAGCTTTAAGACCACACACAAGCATACATTAAAAAGTCATAGTGTCAAATGCATTTGTGTGTACTTGTACTTGAAGCGCATTCACAAAAACAAGTAGTTTTTTCATGGCAAGATTTTTCCAGACGTTAGCCAGTCATTGGTGCCTCTCATTATTTTGGAAAAATACATCATAAAAATGTCCGTGTTTTGGTTAGCATCACCGCTTATTGCATTTGCACACAATTTTTTTTCAATTAAAAATCCCATAAGGAGCATAGTTAGGAGCCAGATATTGGGTCTATGCATGTCTGCCAAAAACCCATGAATTTAAGAGGTGCTGAGCTTAATGGGCTGGGGGAAGCCAATTCTCAAGTCAGAATCTTTTTTTTTTTTTTACAAAGTTCTTAAATATGAAATCAAGTTTTGTTTTTAAAATACCACAAACAATGAATGTGGACATTTTAAGGACTAAATAATTTTAAGCATAGACTAACACATAACAATTCCATTTTTATAATTTCCTATTCTGTTCCTGACCAATATTAGTTTCATGCTTCTCTGGCTCAGTAGAGTTGATGACATCAAAAACTCCCTTAAACAGTATATTTTCCTGTGTTCCCTGCATAGCTTGAGCACCTGGGTGGTCATTGCCTCTTATACTAGAAACATGGGATTCTGAACCCTCTCTTTAATGGGAGAAGTTAATTTCTAGAACACATAAGTATGTATTTAATATTTACCTATGAAAATCCTTGGAGAAAAGGAATACAATAAATGTATAATAAGAAAACTGTGGTATTCATAGTAACCAACATCATTAGAGTTCTTTCTACATTCACCCTCATTTGTGGTATTCTTAAGAGGTCACAAACTTCTCTGGATTCCTTCAATCATAAAATCAGAATAGCTATGACTGATGGGAATATATCACATACAGCTATAGTTTATATATAAATGAGTAGAATAAGTATGTGGATATATACCACCCATGTTCACCTATGCTTAAAAGTCTTGCCCAGTTTACTAAATAGCCATAGTTAAACATCTCTAGTCCAGAGAACAGAACGAAGCCTTCATTTCCTGAACAAAGAGGTTTTTTTTAGTACTATTACTACTACTACTACTACTACTACTACTACTACTGATTAATTTTAACCTATAACTATAGGTTGACCTATAACTATGATATTTTCATGGGGAATGTTCCATGAGAAAAGTTCATCAAATAGTAATTTTAATACTCTTAAAAACTTGTTTTGTATTGAATGACTTGCCCAGGTTCACACAAGCCATTATATGTCAGAAGTGGGACTTGAACCCAGGCTGATCTGACTTTGAAGCTCGCTCTCTAGACCTTATGCCACACTGTTTCTCAGATAATTGATAGTAATAATGCTATATTATTCTTCTCAGAAAATAATAATAATAATAACCTCAAAATTTGATAGCACTTTAAGATTTAGAAAGCACTTTCCTAATGACTATGAAATAACTAGTGTAAACATTATTATTCTCATCTTACAGATGGTGAAACTGAGATGTTGAGTATAGCTCTTGGTCACATGGTTAGTAAAAGTCAGAGTCGAGACTTGACCTTTCCTCCTATACTTATATATTATAGTGATTCATTATGATTGCAGAGTTACAATAGTCATAACAGAAAGACATTTCCCAGAAGAAAGAAACTTATAAATAGAATTAACAAGAAAACATTTCTCTGGATGATCTCATGTTCTATTTACTTCTGCAATATCATCATAGGTCTAGCACATATCTGACCACAGTTATTCATAATCAGGAGGTAATAAGTATTGGGTTCTAATGAAGAAAAGTTAGTCATAAGTAATAAACACATGATTCAGAGGAATATGAATTTTACACATATATAAACTTTAGCAAATGAAAATGATTTCATAAAGCATATTCCACTATATTAATGTACTACAAATTGATTAATTATTCCCCAATTAGTAGGTATCTATTTCATTTCCACTTTTTTCTTATTTAAAAATATGTTTTAATGACTTAATGGAAGTTAGCAACTGAATTAAAGCAAGCCTATTTATCTCAATCTTTTCTTCTTCTTCCTCTCCCATGTGCATCATTCCACTCCTATCATTTGTTAAAAAAAAGATAAAACATGATTCAGGCAGTTGTTTCAGTCCTTTTACATCTATGTGAACAGCATTTTCTATCATGTCTTAGGTGATTGTATTGCTGAGAAGAGTTAAGCCAGTCATAGTTGAACATTGAACAGTGTTGCTGTTATAATGTTTTCCTGGTTCTGCTCACTTCACTTTGCATCCATTCATATAAATCTTTCTGAGTTTTTTCTGAAATCTGCCAGCTAGTCAGTTCTTGTAACACAATATAATTCCATTACATTTATATGCTAAAACTTTTTCAGTCATTCCTCAGTTGGTGGACATCTCTAAAGGAGGAATTTTAATCAGTATTGCTTGGATAGCTAAGGAATTTAATGTTAGGATATTCCAGACACTTCATGTGTTTCTGTCATTTAGCTGAGCCAGGTCAATGTGATCATCCAGGTGATTGTTTTAAACTGAACAGAAAATGGACCAATGGCAAGCATTGAAGGCAGAGGAAAAACAACAAGGACATATGGAAGCATAACTTCTAGTTGTGGAGTGATATGGCTTCTGAAGTCCTGAGATACCATGGTGGTGGGCAGGTAAATCTGAAAATTCAGCAATCAGAAATTGCCTTTTTTAAAATCAAACATATCAGACATATTGGTCAACTAAAAGACAGTTTTCAGTATATCTATAAAGCCTACAAATAGCAACTATAGCTGCTGGAAGGGTATTTGATATAATTTGCATTATTAGAGCCTTTGTGCACATACCATGTGACACTGGAATACAACTTCACAAGGAGTTCACATTGATTTGTGTACTCCAATTCTTAAGACTACAGAAAGTGAGAGAGAGAGAGAGAGAGAGAGAGAGAGAGAGAGAGAGAGAGAGAGAGAGAGAGAGAGAGAGAGAAAACGTTCTTCTATTAGTTACAGAACAAAGATTATAATATCTCAAGGATCTACCATTTGGTTCTTAATCTAACCATAGTATCAATAACCTCATTGGTTCCTAGTGATGACTCTGGATAGGTTTTGAATTTAGGCTGAGGAATGATATGAAATAGCTAAAAATGTATAAAACTTGAAATCTATGTTCTGTATACAATTCTAAAGTCCCTACCCCATATCTGGAATTCTCTTTCTCAGTCAATGAGGACACAGGGATTCAGTATACTGTCATTACATTATTTATTCAATGTAGTAAAAATGAAAAGGGAAACCATTCTACATAGACTTCTCTGCCTCTAGCAATCTCTCAGAAAATATCCTCTTACTTGTTCTCTTGGTTTTATTTGGGTTCTTGGAGACAATATTAAACCATCTACATGGGCAGATACTGGAAAACATCAAGGGAAGAATTTGCATGAGCAAGAGAAAGCTGAGGAAATGTTGTGGGAGAGAGCTTTCTGCTTCTGCCACACTTTTATTAACATTTTTTATCAATATTTTTTTATCACCAAAATTTATCCTTGTATCTCTTCCCCTCCTCCTTCCCCTCCCAGGGAACTATGTATGATACATTGCAATATAGTTTCAGGCTTTTTTGATATTTTGTTCTTGCTGATGTTTTTCTTAAAAAATATCATATGCTCACTTACTAACTGTGTGACTTTGGGCAAGTACTTAACCCCAGTTGCCCTCCAAAAAACCAAAAAAATATATCATATGTTATATGATACATTTCCCTGGGAGGGGAGAGTCCCTACCTCTGCAAAGGCGTGCAGTGGGTGTGTCTTCACATATCTCTTCTTTGGGACCATGATTTGCAATTTTATAACATTTACCTTTTCTTGTATTGCATTTTCACCAGGGATTTTCAAAAGCTGTCAGCCCTAGTTACCCCAGGCTTGCCTTCACTGTTCTTATCTTTAATTATTTTGCTCTCTGACCTGTGGAATTAGAGAAGTTCTGGTAGTCCTGGCCCTTCTTCTTCTTTTCCCATCCATCCAAAAGACTTCAGTCCCCAAAGTTTGTAGCATTACAGCTTAAACTATCCCAATCCCAATGTCTCAGTTCAGTTAGAGTGGGAGTATGCTCTCTGTGTCCCACATACCACCTGGTAAATGCTGACAATCAAAAGCAAAGAGAACAAATGAGGACCAATGACCTATGTTGATGGGAAGACCATATTTTCCTGGCCTCTTGCAGATTTTTGGTCCATTGTGAATGCATGCCCACAGCAGTTCTGTTTCACTGACTTCTCTCTCTCTCTCTCATGGACCTAGAAAGGATGGAACCCTTTTACTTCTGTTAGAATCACAAATTTTCATCCACAGTCTCTTGGGTCCTCACAGGGATGAAATGATGCTATAGAAACAAGTAATTTTCTAGTTATATATTCACAGAAAATAAATCCCATGAGCAGAGTTAAGTTTGAAAATAAAAGAATTGAGAGAGAATAGCTGGATGGCTCAATAATCTTAGGCTGAGACGAACTGCACCCCTTGTTAAAAACTAAATCTTCCTCTTTGTGAGGTGACAGAAGCAACTCTCTGGTAAGAAAGGGATAAAAGGGATCACCTCAAAGTGATTTCTTCCACACATGTTTTCTTTTGTTATCATTTCAATTTAAAACTGCTATGATAGCTTGAGATGTTTGGATCTATCCTTCATAGTAGTTAGTACCAAAGCTTAACCCATAGTTATAATCATAATTAGTTTAGCAGGTACTTAGCCCTTAGGGCTGTGAAAGAAACAGGAGGTGTGAACTCTGTCTCCTGTTGCTGACATAATAGGAAGGAGTTATCTGAGACAGGAAGCCAATTGTGTGTATTTAAGAAGAGCTCCAGAGGACAGAGAGACAGAATCAAGAATTTTTACTCCTGGTGGAGGACACAGAATTGTTTCAGCATCTGGGAGTTGGGCTGCTACTGGACTGAGAATTGAGTTGGAGTTTTCTATGAGACCAGAATCTGGTGAAAGCCAAAGTGGCTGTTGCCTCCTTGAAGGTCAAAGCGTCTGTTGTCACCTGGAAGGCTGAGATTTCTTTTGGATCCTAGAGCCAGCTGAACTGCTGGAGGACTGAAGAAGTATGACTAGGTCAAGACTTTGTTTGTGGCTTGGTTGATCCTTGAGTTCCTGGCAACAGAAGTGGTGAAGGTTTTGAGATGTACTGGATCCTGTGAACTTCAGTGTGTACCAAGAACTACCTGGAGGACTGGACGAGAACCTGTGAGCTGTCTGCCTCTAAATCCAGGTGACTGGTGAATTCAGGTAGGAGCTGGGACCATGGAAGGGGATCCAGGGAATCTGAGAGACCACCTCGAGTCAAGATGAAGAAAAGGCCTCTCCTTGGATATTGAACATGTGATGAAATTGAAGTTTACTAGACACTGAGGGGTGAAGGGTTGTGTAGTTTTCTAATGATTGTATTTAGTGATTAATGATACTTAGTAATTGTGAATCTGGATAAGTGACTTATTAAATTAACTTACGATTGCCCCATGAGTGGAAGATTGATTATTGTATTGTGAGATGACTGAGAGACTGAGTGAGGAGGCAAACCTCCTTAGGGAAGCCAGATGATTATTCTTTTGTTCTTTGTTCCAAATACTATGGGCACTTTGGTGAAAACCATGTGGCCATTCTAATGTTAAGCTGTTGTGAACACTATATTGTGATTTTCTGTGATAAGATGCAATGTTGTGAATATTATATTGTGATTTGTTGTGAACGTTTGCCTTGATTTGTAATGGAATAAATGGAGTGTTCACTATACTGTGTAATAAGAATCTTAAAAGCTATTCACAGTAGCATTCTTTTGGGAAGCTTTTGGTGCATGGCATTACAATAGTTTGCATATAGACAAAGGAATGGTTTGGGGAATATAATAAAGGATATTTAAAACAAGTTTTGATGTTATAGGAACACAATTGAAAAGTATACACAGATGGTATGGGCCTTGCTAAATATTATCAAATACAGATTCTTAATTGTTTTTCAGAAAACAGCATTACAAGTCAGAGTTATTCAATATAGCACCTCTGTAAGAAATAAAAATGACTGAAAAATGCACTGATTTTGAATAAAGGTAATATGTGTCCATTTCAATTATATTTGTTAAGGTTGTTGCTGACTCATTAATGCAGTCAGCAGTAAAATATAACATACAATAATATAAATATCCACAAGATGAAGACATATGTGCATACGAATATGCACAAACATGTTGGGTAGTGTTGGTAAATGTTTAACCACCAGATCATTTTAAGTTTAAGATGCATTATTAACATTTTCTCCATTACTTTTTAAAGTCTCAACAATTAACAAAGCAATAAATCAAGTCCTGATTTGTAGCATTTTCCAGTTCCTGAGATGTAAATGCTGACACTGAAAATTCAACAACCAGCTCTTGTGAGCTAGTCTGAGTACAGTTCATCATACCCTTGCCTGCATGCATGTGTTTGTTTGTGTGAGTCCGTATACTTACATCTCTTCCAAAACAGATGGAACTACCTAGGAGACAGGAGTTTCCTGGCCCTAAAAGTATTTAAATAGACCATAGATAACTACTTGTTGGAAATTCTGTAGATATTGATAGGTAGAGGGAGGATTAGATGACTTACAATGTCCTTTCCAACTCTAAGATTCTATGATTTTGTAATCATACCTGATGTCCATGACATCAGCCAATGACAGCCCTAATGTACCACAAGGTCTTCTGAATCATTAAAAGAAAATCAATCATGTTCAGTCTAGTGTAATGCTATATGCCAAACATAAAACTATACAGAAATAATAGATTTTTAGAACAAACAAGCCCGAGTTTAAACACCCACCTGAGTGCTGTTCTTCAAAACAGCCACCATAGTAGGTGGTACATGTATTTCAAATGATATCAGCATTGTTCAAAATATTAAAACACTTTCAAAATTCCACTTATGGAACTTCACTTGGAACTTGTTAATAAACCACACAAAATAAATTGGTCTCATTATTTTAGCTTTTTTTCCCATAAGGAGTGCACTCAGCTTCCTCAGCACTAGGTTGTGAGGTTTTTGAGTCCAGGGACAATCTTTTCGCAGTTTTTGTATCCTCAGTGCTTAGCACAGTGCCTCACACATGGTAGGTGCTTAATGAATGTTTTGACTTTTTTTTTTGCTTGATGAATTACTGACATTCTTGGTTTCAAATGATTTTTTTTGTCTCTGATGCTTCAGCGTTTCAATGATTTATGATCCCATTGAGGTAGAATTTCTCAAGCTAATTATGACTCATCCTCATTTTCTCTTCTGGTTCTTATTTGTGGTCACCCATGGAACCTCTTAAGAGGATCTATCCAATGTGCCAGAGGCATCCTTCTAAGAGGTCTTTTAACATTTCATGGGAATGGCTTAGAATACTCAGACTGTCCAATCTTAGCCCTTGCTGCATGACTGACCCTGCTTTTATAATCACGTATTTCTTGAATGATAATCTGGACAAAGTGGTTCCTCATCTATGAGGAATGGCTGAAAAAAATAGCCCTGCAAGGAAGGATATGAGGTATCTTTATTCTTCTTTTACAAATGAGGAAAGTGAGGCTCAGAGAGGTTGACTCATTCAAAGTCACACATCTAGTTAAGTGTCAGAGCTGGGCTTCAAATCCAGGTCTACTGTCTCTAGGTCTATTGCTCTTCTCACTGTATCAGACTAACACTTATCCCAGACTGCAGCAGTTCCCTGGTCCTTGTGAGTAAAGGTATACATGCCCAGGCTTATATTCAGTCAAAGGAAAAGGGAGAGACTTCCTTGAAAAAGTTTTTTCCCTCCACTTAAAATTTTTTTATTTATTTTGTGGATGATTTGTATTTACTAATCTATATGCTAATCTGTCTAGTAGAATATATACTCCTTGAGGGGAATGACTGTTACTTTTGCCTTTGTATGCCTAGCATCACAGTGCCTGCCTAGGCTGAGCTAATAGCCAGCAGTTACGTATCACTTTATTGTTAGCAAAGCACTTTACATTATATGTCATTTGGTCATCACAACAATTCTGGGAGATAGGTGCCCCATTATTATCCCAATTTTACTGATGAGGAAACTGAATATGAAAGTATTTCAAGAATTTTCCTTGGATACCCAGCTAGTAGGTGTCTGAGGCAGGATTCAAACTCTGGTCTTCCTAATTCCAAGTTCAATATTCTATCCACTAGCCCATTAAATTAACAAGGTCACTTAGAGAACATGAAGGACTGAGGTGGAATAGATGCTCTTTTTCTATCCCTCTCAGCAGAACTGGTCATGGTGTGACAAAAGAATCTATTTCCTGCAGATAGAGCATACAGAAGCCTGCCAATAAATGCCAATGATATCATGATGAAGACAAGCCACAGCAGAGACAGACACCATGAATTATGTGCTAGATGATCTTTGAGCACCCTTCCAGTTTCAAACCTATGATGATATGGACCTTTGGGTGAATCATTATTGGAATCATCTTTGGGCAGGAGTGATCCTGGCCAGTATCATGAGAATGAAATGAAAGGAGAGAGGAATGTGCCTTAGTATGAAGTCTTGAAATTCTGGGGGAGTGCCAATTTGGACTTTCTTGGCACTTGGCATTCTGTTCTTTATAGCTATGAACTACCTGGAGTTATCTGACCCAACAAAGTATTTAAGTAGACACAGGTTTTCTTTACGTGTCTCCCAACTCAGAAGCCAAGATTGAAGGAGGGTAGGAGCACAATAGTTAAGACCTACATTAGGGACATAGAGTAGCAGAGCAGAGAGAGCATTGGATCTAACCTAGAGCAAGGGACTTAGTTTTGAATTCTAGCTCTGCTGATTACTACTCATGTGGCTTTAGTCAAATCATTCATCTTGCTCTGTCTCTGCTTTCTCATACCCCAAATGAGGGAATTATACTAACTATCTCATCCATTGGAATGTATAATCCTTGAGAATAAGAATCATATTTTTAAAAATGATTTTTTATACTCCAGCACTTAGCACATTGTCTGGCACATAATAAAGACTTAATAAATGCATTATGACTGACTGATTAGATTTTGAAGGATGTGATGCAGAACACTAAAATACCTCAAGTTCTGCTCATTGTGTTGGAGTCTGGTTGGAATTTACACTTGTAATTGCATGATTGTATTTCAATTAATTGGGAATTGTATACAGATTGAACTTGCAATTCCATGCCCATGTGCAAACAAGACCCCAGACTCTTCTGTACCACAGTAGCCATTCATTAGGAATTTTTCTATAGGAAAAATTAACACTGCCATGGCAAAGATAAGTTACAGAACCATGGCATCAAATAATTTTTAAGGTGATTTCTGGCTCTCAGTTGTATACTTCAACTCAATTATATGCAGGGTACCAAGCTTAGAACTGGGGACACAAAGACAAGATGAAAGCTAACTTTCGGGAGCTTATATAACACATAGGCTGACAAAGCTACCCTGTTCGTCCTCTCATGTTGGGAACCTATCTACTGGGTAAACACTAAGATCTTTTTTAATTACAAATTTTCTATGCTGATGAATCCTAGGGATGGGGTGAAGGAGATGTCTTATATGTTCTTTCTCCTGTCACTACTGGTACAGGAAGGATCAGAGCAAACAGGATTAATTAAGCACTCATTATATGCCAGACACTGTTCTATACACTGGGGGTATAGATGCATGCTAGCAATGAAGGGGAGGAGCTACTATGTTTTATGGGTGGTAGAGAGTGATTAGGGGAAGAGGAAATGAAGTCCAGAGAATTTAAGCAAGTGAAGCAAAGTATGGTGGAGGTCATTCCTAAAATAGCTTCAGGAAGGGGAGGGATATCAACAATGAAGACAGCAGGGACCCAGGGTGGATAAGAAAACAAACATTTTACTAGCTGTGTGACTTTGGGCAAGTCACTTAACCCCAAGTGGCTTGCCTTCCCCCCTGAAAAAAAAGGACCATTTCACTAAGCACCTACTATGTGCCAGACACTGTCCTAAGTGCCAAGGAGCTCACAAAGTAATAGATTATAGTAGCTTTTATTTCAAACATTAGAAGGTATGCTCCTTGATAAGAAAAAAATTTAGCTTGGAATTTAGATAAAGCTAAGTATAGAGTGCAAATTAGGGTTTTCTCCCATTTTCATTCATATGTTATTTTAAAATCCACTATAGATTCTTTACCTATCAATTTACCTGTTAACCATGTATTTCATCAATACTTGGTTATTTTTTTTCTTTAAAAATAATTACCCTTAAAAATGTCATAATTGGTTATCATGTAGCTGCTATTCACATGACCTTCAGAGATGTTGAGCAATCTTTCTGATTTTGCTGGGTTTGAGGGTAAGAGAAGGAAAGTCCCTTTTGCTAAAATGAGAACTATTAGAACCACTCATGAATATAAATCAAATATTAATAGTGCATGACTGTATGCTTATCATGCTGGTGATGACCTGAGGTCTAAGAAATTCTGGGAAAAAGAGAGCAATTCTTGGTTAAAAGCTTTGTTCTGCATTTTCTTTTGAAAGAGTTCTCTCAAGTGTCCCAGTGTAACCAAAATATTCAGAGAAGGCAAGGCAAGTAGCCTTAAAAAGTAAAACTTGGGGGCCTGCCTACCAAATTCTGTTGTAAAAAAATGCAATTGCATATCTTTGGAGGTTAGTTTTTTAGCTGAAATCTTATAACCTCTTCAATGTCAGGTTGAAGTTGAATATCAATTGAATATCAATATCAAGTTGGCCACTGCTCTGTTCCCATGGCTCTGGTTTGTCCTTTGTTCTCATCAAGAGGTCCATGACGTCAGGGAGATGATGACATGACTTGCAATTGACTTTGATTTGAGTGAGGGAGGACTATGCAAGGTCATTAGCTTCCCTTTCTCCTCTAGAGTTGTCTAGGTCCAGCGGCATGATAATGATCAGGATCACTGGAGAAGGCCCAGGATACAGTGGGAGACCTGGGCACTTTTAAGCTAAGATCTTTTCAGATTCTCACTTTGAGTGACACAATGCCCATTCAATGTATAGGCCTCTTTAATAAGTGAATCAACGGATGGCCCCTGGCAGTACTGGGCAATAAGGAGTCAGAAATGCCCTCAGGAATGTGGGAGCAAAGAAGTTACCCTTGGTTACACACTGGTCCTGAGGAGAGGGAGAATATTTCCTCTATCCCTGCCTTCTTTCGTTCCACTCTTCCTTCTTTTGACCTAAAAGCACTTACATAAGGCTAGTCTTATGAGGTAAATGTCAACCCAATCTGCCTCAAAGTACAGAAAATCAGGCTCTTCATTTCACAATATTATTGTACTTTCTGTGTATCATATCGCTATTTAAAAATTGACTTCTGAAATATTTGGTTATTAGGTTGTGGTAGAAGCAATATCCTAACCCTTACCCCCATGAAAGTTAGGCTAATTTTTCCTTAAAAAATACTGAAGCCATCCTTGAGACTTGGTTGGTTCAGGAGACTGAAGATTAAGGCCATTGCCATTACTTCATAGTCTCCTGAGTACAAAGCAGCCTGGTGGGGCTCTAGTAATTCTCTGATAGTTGGTTGGAGGATCAAGATGGATGATTTTGGCATTGGAGCTTTACCAAACTGAAACAATTCAAGGTGTCCTCATTGCCTATACTTAATGATTATCTTTTCCTGTTATGATATAACTGTTGAATGACCTACTAATGTCTTAATTTGTTCCAGTATAAAATCCAAACTACCAAGGGACTGGCCTTCTTTCATCATGAGTCCCATAGAATTGTGGTTTGCTATTGTGATCAGAGTTCTCTAAGTCTTCCAAAGCAACTTGTCTTTACAATATTGCTGTTACTGTATAAATTGTTCTTCTGGTTCTGCTTCCTTTATTTTGAATCAATTCATATGTCTTCCAATGTTCTCTGAAGTCATCCTGTTCATCAAAATTTCTTATAGAATACTAATATACCATAGACTTATATAGCTTGATTTTTTAGCCTTTTCCAATTTATAGTATCCCCTCATTTTCTAATTTTTTGCCATTACAAAAAGAGGTGTGTAGGGTTGGGAATCTCCTACAAAAGGATATTCATGCTTCTCCCTCTGCCTCCCTTGTCAAATAGTGGGGTAAGTTTGATATAAAAGAAAGAGGCTGGGGGCTCCATTATGATTATATAAGTGAAGTTTAATAATTATACATGGGTTACTTACATCAGGGGCTCTCTGGGGCAACAGCCAGACACATGGTGGATCCCTGCCAAGAGTTTAATAATCTTCAGTCTGGGGCAGCAGCCAGATGATTCAGTGGATCCCTGCAAAGACCCCTGTAAAATCTCTGTGGTAATTATAGAAATCAAACAAAGGGAGGAGGAGCAATGGAGCATCATTACATATGTCATTGCGGTTTAGCTAATGTTTTGAGTTATTGCTTAGTACTGGGCTTGAGTCCAGAACCCTGGGCATCAAGGCAAGTGCTGTTGGGTAGATGCCCAAACACAGGGTTGTGTACTGGTCATGTACTGATCATGTACCAGTCACCATGTCCTGTTATGTTTTTCTCTGGTCCTAGTATCTGAGTTATGGTTTTCCCTGGTTATAGTGTTTAAATTATAGCTTTCACTTCTTATTGTGTTTTTATGGCTTTTTGCCTATAGGGACCCCACAAGGTGTTAGAAATATTTCTGCATATGTGAGTACTTTTGTTTTTTCTTCAATCATTTTTGGTAGAGACTTAGTAATAGTATCATTGAGTCAAAGCATATTCTCAGTTTGATAGCTTTTTGAATATAATTCTAAATTATTTTCCAAAATGACTGAACCACTTCACTGTTCTACCAATAGTGTATCAATGTGCCTTTTCCCCACAGTCCTTCCATCATTTGTCATTTTTCTTTTTTCATCAACTTTGCCAATCTGACTGATTTGAGGTTTTAATGTTTATTTCAGTTGTTTTAATTTCCATATTTTTTCTTAGAAATGGGATCTTTATCAGAGACACTTGTTGCAAAGATCTCCCCCACCCCATTTACATGCTTCTCTTATAATTTTTGCTGAATTAGATTTTGCTTGTGCAGAATCTTTTTAATCCTGTGTCATCAAGATTCTGATTATTTCTAGTAAATTTCTCTGTCTCTTGATGAGTCCTGAATATTTACTCTATCCATAGATCTCACAGGTAATTTTTCTCCTGCCCTTCTAATTTGCCTGATATGTCACCTTTTATGTCTAAATCATGTACCCAATTTAGAGTTTATCTTGGTATACAATATGAGGTCTTTTTCTATATCTAGTTTCTGCCAGAATGCTTGCCAGTTTTTCCAACAGTTTTATTGAATAATGAATGCTTTCCCAAAGCTGGAGTCTTTGGGTTTACCAAACATCAACCTTCTATATGTGTTTGCTTCTGTATAACAAGTAGAAGGATAATTGGGGAGGGTAGTGGGCAATGCTTGAATCTCACTTTCATTGGAATGGTTTCAAAGTGGGAAAACACACATGTATGTATGTATGCATGTATGTATGTATATCTAGATGTATATATACTTTCAGTTGGGTAGAGAAATCAATTTTACCCAATAGAGAAATAGGAGGACAAGTAGATAAAAGGTATTAGAGGGGGAGAGATGATAAAAGGGAGAGGAGATTAAAGGAGATCAGAAGCAAAACAAATTTTTGAGAATGGACAGGATAAAAAGAAGGAGATGATAAACAGAAGAAGAGGAGATGTATGAAAAAAGTAATCATAACTCTGAATGGGAATAGGATGAGTTCACCCATAAAAAGGACACAGTTTGCAGAATGGATTGGAAGCCAGAATCCAACAATATATTGTTTAAACAGTATACCCTTGAAACAGAAACACACATAAAATTAAGGGGTTGGAGTAGATCTATTATGTTTCAGCTGAAGTAAAAAAAGGCAGGGGGTGACAATCATGATCTTAGGCAAAGCAAAATAAAAAATTTTAAAAAGACTATTTAAGAGGGATATTAAAGAAACTACATTTTTTCCTAAAAATGCCATAGACAATGAAGAAATATAAAAAAATTATAGCAAGTTTTGTACATAAAGGTACAATTTCTCAAATGTATATGGAACTGAGTTAGATTTATGAAAATAAGAGCCATTTCTCAACTGACAAATGGTCAAGGGATATGAACAGGCAGCTTTCAAAAGCAAAAAAAATCAAAGCTTTCTATAGCTACATGAAAAAATGCTCTAAATTACTATTGATTAGAGAAAGGCAAATTAAAATAACTTTGAGTTACCACTTTATACATATTAGAAATGACAAATGCTAGAGGGGATGAGGGAGAAAGGTACCTAATAGAGTTTTTGGTGACCAGTGAGCTGGTTCCAACATTCAGAAGAACAATTTGGAAATATACCTTAAAGGGTCATAAAAGTGTGTGTACCCTATGATCCAGTAATACCACCACTAAGTTTTAACCTAAAGAGATCAATGAACAAGGAAACAAAACTATATGTACAAAAAATGTAGCAGCTCTCTTTATTTTGGTGGCAAAAATTTGTAAACTGAGGGGATGATCATCAATTGGGGAATGGCTAAACAAGTAGTGATATATGATTGTGGAGGAGTACTATTGTGGTATACGAAATGATTAGGGGAATGATTTCAGAAAAAAACATGGTAAGACTTAACATGAACTGATGCAAAGTGAAATGAGAAGAATTGGGAGATCATTGTGCCCAGTAACAGCAATGGTGTAATGATGATCCATTGTGAAAAACTTGACTACTCTGATTAATATGATGACCCAAGGAAAATCTGAAGAACTCATGATGAAAAAAAAAAGCTATTCACCTCCAGAGAGAGAAGTGATGAGCTCTGAGGACAAATTGAAATATAATTTTCTCCATTTTTTCTTTTTCTTTTTGTTATTTGGCTACTATAGACTACTATGTTTTGTATGATCCCACAGATAAAATTGATATAATTTACTTGTCTTTTCGGTGTATGGGATAGAAGTGAAATGCATGGAGAGGGCTTCAAATCAAACATTTAAAAACAAAAGGATGTTAAAAATAAAAAAATAATAAATTTATTGAAAAATTTTTTTGTTCTTTAGCATTTTTAAGTCAACCAAGATACTCCTTTCCATTCATATTCAACATTCCCCAGAAGTCTATCATATCTGTTCACGATCAATCATTTTCAGTCATTTCTGTCTCTTTCTGACCCCTTTTGGGGATTTCTTGGCAAAGATACTAGACTGATTTGCCATTTCTTCTTTTTTCAGCCTATTTCAGATGTGAAAACCAAGGCAAGAAAGTTTAAGTGACTTGCAAAAGGTCACACAGATAGGAGGTATATGAGGCCAGATTTGAACTCAGGAAAAAGAGGCTTCCTAACTGCAGGCCACACATATACATATCTGGACTTGAAAGTGGTGGCACAATGGATAGAAAGCCAAGCTTTGAGGAAAAACAATTCATCTTCCTGAGTTCAAATCTAGCCTCAGACATTTATTAGTTGTGTGACCCTTGGCAAGTTAATTAACTCTGTTTGCCTCAATTTTCTTATCTGTCAAATGGTCTGGAGAAGGAAATGGCAAACCACTTCAGTATTTTTGCCAAGAAAACCTGAAATGGGATCATGAAGAGGCAGACATGACTGAAAAATGACTGAATTGAACAAAATTCACTTTCTCCACTATAATAATTTTATGGATTATTTCTTTTTTTAACTCATTCAACTTTTCCTTTAAGAATTTAGATACTGTGCCATTTTATGTATCTAATTAAGTTTTCATAATAATTTACTTTCCTCTCCCAGATCTTTGGTATAATTAGATTCCGTATATGACCTATGATGATAAAGTTCTGAAGGGATAATATATCCTGATATTAGAGAACAAACAGTTTATCCTTATC
The DNA here is from genome assembly GCA_028646575.1 of Pseudocheirus occidentalis. NCBI lineage: Eukaryota > Metazoa > Chordata > Mammalia > Diprotodontia > Pseudocheiridae > Pseudocheirus > Pseudocheirus occidentalis. The sequence continues at coordinate 14,269,097 of CM053600.1, read as the reverse complement.
TAGTCCTTTATGAATGTTCATTCAAGTTTGATTCTTTTTACTCTTGTTTTTGTAGCTCAAAGTTCACATCTACTTTCACCCTTTCCTTAGAAATACTTGGAAGTGCTATATTTCATTAAAAGTTTATTTTTCTCCTGCATGTTGATACTGTTTTTCTAAGTAAGTTCTTTTGGTTCTAAGTCTAGATCTTTTGCCTTTTGGAATATCATGTTCCAGCCTCTTCACTTCTTCATTTTGATGGTTACTGAATCTTGTGTGATCCTGACCATGTGTCCTCGATGTCTGAATTATTTCTTTCTGGCTACTTGCAGTATTTTTTCACTCCGATGCTTTTGATTTTGACTGTACTATTCCTTGGATTTTTCATTTTGGAATTTCTTTCTTGAGATGAATGGTGTATTCTTTCTATTTCTACTTTGCCCATTGATTCTAATATATCTGGGTAGTTTTCTTCTAAGTTTTCTTGAAATAGGATGTGCTACTCTTTGCTTCTGAACTTGTTCCTGCCTCGGTATAAAACCTGGGGCTCATGAATAGTACCCTTAGTTAGAAGTCTTCTCATTCTGCCCTCAATCTGTTACCCAGAACTGGATAGTTAGTGAAAGAGTTGCCAGTTGATACCAATCCCCATACTTACCATAAGTTTAGGATTCTACCTATTCTTGCTCCATTGCACAGCCTTGATCCTTTTTCATTAATTCCCTGTGGCTCTTCCTGGTCAGACTACATTCATAATGTCTACAGATCTCCCTCTCTGTAGAGGGATGCTGCCTAGAAAAAGGCTCATTGTGATTTTTTTCTTGGACTTTCTGATCAAAACTCAGTCTTGTGCATTTTCTACATCTGTAGAAGATCTGGGGAGAGGTATGCTCCTTTCTAGTATGCCAACTTGGTTCTGGACCCTATCTCCATGCATTTTCCTAAAATTACTCTGCCTCTCAGGAGTCTGATCTTCCTTGAAACTTCAATCCAAATATCATTTTCTCCACGGAGTCTTCTTTGATTCACCAAGTTTTCAGTATTTTATCTTTCCTAGTATTAGCTACTTATCAGTTGTATAACCTTGATGAAACATAAGCTTGTTGTGTATGCTTCTAGAAGCAATTACATGGTAGTGCGTAGAATACTGTGCCTAGAATCAGGAAGAATTATGCTCAAGGCAAGAATCAGATACTTAGTAGCTGTGAGACCCTGGGCAAGTCACTTAATCTTTGTTTGCCTCAGTTTCCTAAACTGTAAAATAGGGATAATAAGTGCACCCACTTCCAAGAGTTTTTGTGAGGATCAAATGACAATATATTTTTTTATAAAGTACTTATCTCAGTGTCTATTACATGGTAGTCTCTAGATAAATACTTAATTCCCTAAGACTTTTTGTCTCTTCATATTCAACAGCTAAAAACAATCTGTTTCACATAGAGAGGCAGCATAGTGGATAGAGTGTGGACCTCAGAATCATGAGACTTGGTGTCATCAACTTTCCTCATCAAAATTAGATATTAAATGTGTGGCCATGGAGAAGTCACTTTTCTTTCCAGATGCTTCTCAATTTTCTCCCCTCATCAATAAAATAAAATTGTCATGTGGATTAAAGAATTAAATCAATGTGAGTTATTACTTAATGGCTGTTGAATTGAATAGTAACTAACTTACTTGCCTCTAAGGGAAGAATTTTGTAGAGTGTAATAAAAAATATTATTATAAATAAGATCATACATAAAGAAGTGGGCAGCTAGGTGGCACAGTGAATAGAGTGCCAGGCCTGGAGCTGGGAAGACTCATTTTCATGACTTCACTTCTGACTCAAGCACACTAGCTGTGTGACCCTAGGAAAGTTACTTATCCCTCTTTTCCTCAGTTTTCTCATCTATACTATAAGCTGGAGAAGAAAATGACAAAGCACTCTATTATCTTTGCCAAAAAAAATCCCAAACAGGATCATGAAGAATTGGACATGACTAAAAACCACTGAACAACAACAAAAATATACCAAAGTATTTGGTAAGGTCTGATATAACTGTAAGATATTATTAGTAAATCTAATGCTAAGGTATTTGATTCATATCCAAAGCTAATTTGATATAATGAAAAGAATACTGGATTTTGAGTTGAAGGATCTTGATTGGAAACCTGGATCTGCAACATGGGATGATAACTTTGACTCTAGAAGGGACCTCACAAGTCATTTAGCTCAAGCTGCCCATTTTGCAGGCGAGGAAACTGATGCCTAGAAAGAGTGACACTGGCAGTAAGTGACATAACTGGGATTCAAACTCAGGTCCTGTGACTTTGTGTTTAGTTATCTTGTCACTGTAGCACACAGCTTGTGTGTCACCAAACTTGACATTGGGTGCAAAATCACACAACAAATATTTTATCTCTCTGTTCTTCCAATTTTTCTTCCTTAAAAATGAGAAGGTAATTTTAAATAATCCTTGAAGTTCTTTTCAGCTCATTTTGTTTTACTTCCTGACTATAGAACTATCCTTATTACACACTTCACCCTTGGAGGAACTCATACTTCCATAGAGAGCTCTTTAGTCAGCTGTAATGAGGCTTTGAAAGAACTCTTTAAAGTAACAGGAAGGCAGTAGAGTGAACACTTTTCCTTCAGGATGATTTAGAATATGACCATTCAAAAAACCATTATTATCATAACCTGATCTAACACAACAGAACCCCACACCAGCAAATTTTAGCTGTGTAAGGTATGTGGCAGGCAAAGAATAGGCAAACTAGTATCACTGAATCCAACTAAATCAGGGCAATGAGCTAGTTGTGGGTGATGGATGATGTGACAAAAGAACTCAGCTAAATAAGCCCTCTGTTTGGAAGAAATTACACTCCATGGCTACTAATGTTTATTAGGCTCTGATTAGCTCCTCAGATTCCAATAAAGACTCCCATTATAGCCTCTTTCCACTTCTTTAGGAAAATGGAGTTAGGAATGGTAATCAACTATGAGTCAATAGAGAATATAGAGCTGGTAGGAAGGTTTGGCAGAGCAACCCAGAATTTGTCCCCAAAGGCAAACAAGATAAACTTCAGCATCCTTGTCTGTCAGATTTATATGTGTGAGGCGGGTGATAGGGAAAGGAGACTTCATATTTATTGTTAGTTTTCTAGTCAACAAATTATTTCAATAAGTCCAGACCAGTGGTATCCTGAGAAAAAAGGAGCTGGATGCATAAGCAAAGGACTTTCTGGGATGAGATGAAGGGTTTGTCAGGTTTCAGCTTCCTTAGGATCAATCTGCCAAAGTTCTTTCAGGTATTTTAGAGGAAACTCTAAGAAAATCTCATATTGAGCACAGTTCTCTCTTCTGCTTTGAAAGGAACTCAGCGATCATACTCCCCTGGTCATGTACAAAGGGAAAAGTTCCATCTTCAGCTATTTACCTGGTTGGATTTTTCCACAAGAATCATCTATCCACAAAGTACCTTTTCCTAACCTCTTGAAAATAAGCCCAAAGAGAATGTGGAAGGGGACATTAGTCGGTAGCAATCCAATTAAATTCATCAAGAATTCATTAAGCCTCTACTAGGTGTAAGGTAGTGTGCCGTGTTTAGTACTAAGCAGGGAAAGTGGGCTAGATAGGGTTGGGGATCAAGTACTAAACCTGAAGTCAGGAAGATCTGAGTTCAAACCCTTAATAAAAAATAATGATAATATGATCATTAACACTGATGTGTTAGACACCGTGCTAAGTCCTTTCCATACATTATCTCATTTGGTCTCCACAAAGACCTTGGGAGGTAGGTACATTATCCACATTTTACAGATAAGAAAACTGAAAGGAACAGGGGGTAAGAGGCTTGCCCAGCATCACATCACTAAGTGTCTGTAATGAAATTTGAATTCAGGTCTTCTTGCCTCCAAGCCCAGTGCTCTATCCAGATACTTAAAAGTATGTCTTAGATACTTAGTATTTGTGTGACTCTGGACAAGTCACTCAACTTCTCTTATTCTCAAGGTCTCCCATGTCTCACAATTGAATCCAAAGTTTTTTAGAGAGATCTTGAGAATGTTCTTGTATGTTTTCTTCTGGCTATCTTGTGAGCTCTTGCTTTGTGTGAATTCTTGTAAAACAGTCTTTTCAGCAAATGTGCGTTTGACATTCAAACACCATGACTGGCTGTAATGGGAAGGGGAATCTGAAGATCTTCCCTGCCCCTTGGCCCCTTGATAAGCATAACTGAATCTGAGAACTTTCCCTGATTTGAAAATATACTCTGCCCCCTAATAGGCTGAATGTGGTCACATGGAGCCTGTGGCAGGTGGCTTGTTTTTCAGTAATGCCCCCACCTTGTTACTTTGTGATTGGGCAGTGGGTCAAGAGGGTTGTGACATTCTCTAACCCAGAAGAAAGATATGTATATATATATATATATATATATACATACCCTGATGTGAGGTTTTCCTTTGGGGCTCACTTTGAGAAGAATTGTGTGATTTGGCCAGATGCGACCCTGGGCAGCTCTCGGCTGATTTTGGTGCTTCCCTCTCTGGTAACTAACTAAGTATGGATGTAATGGTCAGACAGCTGGAAGCCCTGTCTGCTGAATTGTGTTATTTTCTGTTGTAACTTCTGTTTGTATTCTCTGAAGTTCAGGCTGCTGACTTTCCCCCTGAACTAGTTAAATGATATATATTTGATTAAAATAAGATTGTTAATCCTTTCTGAGTTGCTTTCCTTTAGAAAAACAGATCTAAGAATTTGTGCTAACAGCCATCCTGGGTACGCGAGGATTCTTGCTGCTATATTGTCCATTGTAGTTGCATTCTCTGTAGTAGAGTTTGAATAATTTACAGTTCAGCTAGTGAAAAGGCCTGTGGGTCCAGTACCTTGTCTAGCCAGGGGATCTTCAAAATCTTCCTGAGACAATTCAAATGGAAGCAGTTCAATTTTCTGGCAGGATGTTTGTATGCTGTCCAGGTTTCATGAGCATCTAACAATGAGGTCAACATTGTAGCTCTTCCATCTTGGGCAAGCCACTCAAATCTCAATGCCTCTGTAATGAGGAAATTGTTGTTGATGGACTTTAAGATCTTTCTAGATACAAATCCTTGATTGGTGAGTCTTCAATCCATTTTTTCAAGGAACTCTAGGCTTTATTGTATAATGATTAAACTTCTCTGTGCCTTTCTTTATATATAAAATGAGGAAATAGGAACACCATCCTTGCAGAGCTGTAACAAAATCAAATGAGTTAACACATAGGAAGTTAACGCATAGCAAACCTGAAAGCACTATATAAAAACATGGTATTATTATTGTTACTGATTATAGAGATGACATTATTGCTATATGGTTGCTCTTGGTAGCTCTCTGAAATAATTTCAAAACATTTTAACAGAGAATTCCTGGAGAATAATGTTTCACTCTACTGAAATGAATTTCTAGTTGTGAAATTCAGGTATCATGGTTGACCACATATTAGCTGGACCATCACTGAAAATCAGGCAAGAATTTTTTTCCTCTCCTCTCCTCTCCTCTCTTCTCCCCTCCTCTCCCCTCCTCTCCTCTCCTCTCCTCTCCTTTTTCCTTTTTCCTTTTTCCTTTCCTTTCCTTGCCTTTCCTTGCCTTTCCTTTCCTTTCCTTTCCTTTCCTTTTTCCTTTCCT
>CM053600.1:14230781-14262974 GCA_028646575.1 Pseudocheirus occidentalis | reverse complement strand
TCTGTCTGTCTGTCTGTCTGTCTGTCTATCTATCTATCTATCTATCTATCCAACTATCTATCTCTCTACCTATCATCTATCTACCTCTCATCTATCTATCTTTCTATCTATCTTTCTATCTTTCTTTCTTTCTTTCTATCTATCAATCTATTTTGAAAATGGGAAGATATTTTTGAAAGTTCTACAGTTCTTTTCATGGCAAGTTACCCTAAAGTTATTTTCTTTAAAGAAGTCTTTATATAAATGACATTTTACAATGTGTGATGTTGACATTAAATAGGGGGAGAGCAAATATTGAATGTTCCTGAGGGGGAATAACTCTCTAAGGTAAGCAGTGTAAAAAAAAAGTGCTTGGATAATTTTTTCCCATTTGTACAACTGAGGTGTGGTTACAACATTCCCTACATACATATGATAGATAAATGGAACTAATTGGGATCATTTTTTTTCATCAGGCTATGTTCACAACAACTGGGATAATTCACCTCAGGTATATTTCTGCTCAGCGCTGAAGAGTGTACCAGTAAATGGATCAGCCACACAGTATTTCATGAAGTTTCTGAATATCAATGTGCCCTTGGCCCTATCTCTAGAACTGCGACAAGCTGGATATATAAGCTCAGTTAACTTGTGCAAATGCCAGGGAAGTGATTCTGGCACACATCCAATAGACAAGCTGTGGTAAGTTTTTCACCCCTGATCTGGTTCACAGTTTATGTTACAGAATGGCACAAATCTTATGCCTACAGCTTGCCACAACCTTGAATGTTAGGGTATGCTTTATTGAGAAAGGGAATATTGCCCAAGACTTTGAGGCTACCCTAAAACTTTTTATTAGCCTGATTAAAATCACCACAGTTTTATTGAAAACCACCAAGGATCATAAGTGCAACAGCCCAAGAGTGAGCAGATCTGTGAAAAGCATGCCTGTATGGATGATTTAAATTACCTATAACTTTACTTCCCAAACAAGAATCTCATAACTTTGCACTTACCTACCTCACAGAGGAGTTGAGAAGAGAGGAAAAGTCCAGTAATGAGCCAGATTCTCCTTCAGCAATCCAATAAAATAATTTGTTTGAACCACCAGGAAAATTTTCCTTTGGTAGGGATCTTAAGAGAAACAGAAAACTAACAGTCTAAACTAACAAAATTATCCAGTCTTTATAAGTACTTTCTCTCTTCTAATATAATTTTCCCCCCTTCACTGAAAGGATTCAAATCTGACTCATTCCTAAAGTTTTTTACCTTTATGTTATTCTTCATCAAAAAATTCTATGATAATTTTCTGTTGTAGTTAAATAAATGCCATTCTACCTCAATATTTCATAAAAATAATTCCGTATAAGAGCTATTCATGTAACATGGGAATATTTGTTTTATAAAATACTTGCATCACCTGGCTTGTGTGTTTTAAGAACAACATTCCCCATTATTTAACCAGCTATTTCATGTGATGTAGTAAATGTGGCACTTTTCATTTTGTTCATTTTTATTGCATTTTGAATAACATTTTCCCTCTTCTTTGTATCTCCAAATCACTGGAACAAATCAAGTGCATAATAAATATGTGGTGGATTGTTTTTTACCTCATTTCTTTCCTTCCTCTTTAGCCCAGATGAATCTACATTTTTTTTTTACCAAGAGTTAAGTTTCCTCAAATTGTTTTGGAACAGATTAAACAAGAGAGTTAAAAGTGCCACCCTCTTTCTGACTGAGGAAGGCATATGGGTGTTTAATACCATTGCATACAAAATGAACCGATTCCTCGAAGCAACCTCTCCCCAAAAGGGAAAAAAAACAAATCTTTACACTTCAGCTACTCTCAACCAAAATAAGGCACTTGACCTCTTTTTCTTTTCAATTTTCAAGTTATTTATTATACCCTTAACTTTAAGCAACAAAAGCAGTTAAATGTCTATTTCCATGACTTTATATCTAAAAATGAATTTATACATATATCATGTTTATCATCACTTACTAATTATGCTGTCCATATTCCCAACCATTCTCTGGTCATTCATCATATTTGTGAATATAGTTTGACTTTTACATAGTTAAAGTCAGTATTCTACTTCCATTACTTCATAAAATCCTTTCCCAATTTCTAGACATTATTCATATTTATGATTTGTAATTGTATCCTAGCATTTCTTTGCATTGATATAACATCTTATTTAGCTATCTCCTCACCACTGGGTATTTAGATTTTTACAAATTCTTTATAATTGCAAATAATATTGCTACATTCACTTCCCTCTTCATAATAGCACTTAGTCAATTCCTAACAACGGAATTTATTCACAGGTTATGATTATTTTTTGACTCATGCTGTATACTTCCATGGCAGCTAGGATAGAGTGCTGGGCCTGGAGTTAGGAAGACTTATCTTCTTGAGTTCAAATCCAGTCTCAGACACTTAATAGCTGTGTGACCCTGGGCAAGTCACTTAGCCCTGTTTGCCTCAATTTCCTCACCTGCAAAATGAGTTGGAGAGGGAAATGGCAAGCCACCCATGAAGAATCAGACACAACAGAAAAAACAACTGAACAACAATATTATCCTTCTGGTTTGCCCTTCAAAAAGATTTTTGCCGTTTTACAATTCAACCAAAAATATTTGAGTGTATTGCTTTTATAAATTTTTTTTTCTTTTTGGAGGAGGGAAGGCAGGTCAGTTGGGGTTAAGTGACTTGCCCAAGGTCACATGGCTAGTTTTGTGTTAAGTGTCTGAGGTGGGATATTGCTTAAAAAAACCTGTCAGTCTGAAAATAGTTATCTCATGTAAGAATATAGAGTTTTACCAGAAGATATGGGATTTGTTCCCCAGAAAGTATTTGGATCCACAGAGGATTAGGAAGGCTGGAGGGTAGTTTTTATTAGAAACTTTTTCTCCATTCAATGATTTATCTATAACCCTCTCCCAGAACTATCCTTTCTTTCTTCTTCTCTCCTCTCCTCCTTTATGTAATGTTTAAAGTTTACAAAACCCATTCCACAGATGATCTCATTGAGCCTTATGAGTACTACATGTATGAAAGATAGGAAAACCAAGTCTAAGAGGTTAGGACTTAACCATCATCATTCAGTTAATTAATAATGGAGACAAGATTTGAATCTAGGTCTTCCTGACTCCTCCATTCCTTATGCCATATATGCCTCCCAAAACAAAAACAAAAAGAAACAAAAAGAATTCTTTTATATGTAGTGTTTTTATGTCTGAAAAGCACTTTCCTTTCAATAATATATATAAGGTAGAAATTGGATTTATTTTTATCCCCATATAACAGATGAGGAAAGTTAGGCTCAAGGGTTAAATGACTTTCCCATGAGCCCCTAGCTGGTCAATATCCAAGATATGATCCTGCTAAACAATGCTGCCTCTGATGTTTAGTCCCATCCTTTTGTGTCCAATGAAGACATCAGAGAACCAAAACCAGAGCCTTCTAGGTGCCCTTTAAGTGGCTTTTTCGACTATAAACTCATGCTAATTCTAATGTAAAGCCCAGTAAATTTGGAATCAAAGGAACTGTTTACATCTCAGTTCTGCCAATTATTGTGTGTGGCCTTGAACAAGCAATTTCACCTCTCTGGGCCCGTATCTTCTTTAACAGGGTGAGGGTGTTAGATGAATTGTAGGTCCATTTACGTCATGTAATCCTGTGATAAAAAGTAGGTCACAGGGAGGCTAGGTGGCACAGTGAATAGAGCACCAGCCCTGGAGTCAGGCTTACTGAGTTCTAATCTGTCCTCAGACACTTAACACTTACTAGCAAAGTGACCTTGGGCAAATCATTAACCCCATTTGCCACACTTTTCCCCCTCCAAAAAGCAAAAATAAAAAGTGGGTCACTCTAGTTTAGCAGAGTCTATTTATTTAAACTGTATTGATTCTTACTTTTTTATATTTAAGGTGTCATGACAAATTTAAAATGAATCCAAGATAAATAATTAATTGCTTTTTTGGTATTACTCCATTAATAATTCACCAGAAAAGAATACTTTTTCTTGAGAAGTTGATTTTTAAAAGATTTTTTATGATCTTAAACATAATTTTATTACAATTTAAGGCTAAAGCTTTCCTCAGAATAAGGCATTTCCTATTTTGGCATGAGAGTCCATGGGGGAAAAAAAAAGGTTGACATGCAAAGATTCATTTTATATTCCTCTGTCTCATCTCTTAGGGATGTTCATATTCTTAAAGTTAAGACACACCTGTGATACCCTAATGGCCTGATGGTATATTAAGTGCACAAAATATTAGGCAAGGTATAAATTCAAATGGGAATGTTTTAACACTGGATCTAAGTCAGACTTCATAGGTGAGAAACATTTAAACTGACAGAAGTCTTACATAACTTAAACACAATATTATTGTTAAGCAAATGTGTCAGAATATTTAAGTAATCAAGTCATTGTAGCATATTATATCTCTACAGTTGAGCCTGACTATGCATTACAAAATAGAAAATGAAGGTGCACGTATTATACTAATTAGCTGTAGCCTTTTCTTTATCAGATAAATTAGATGTTTAATTTCCTTTTGTGCTGTGAAATCAATGTTAGTCAAAAATAATATCATGAATTAAATATGTCAAATACACTTGGGGCATTTGCATCAATCTAGGATAAGAACAGACATATCTTTGTTAAGTGGAAGAAAAAAAAGAGACCAAAGAAAAGGCTTCATTTAATTTAACTGATTTACTGTGCATTGGTGAACCAATCTTTTCATGCCTGGGTTCCTGAGTTTACTTCTGCAATCAAAGAAAAGTATATGCAATTTTCTTTTTCTTTTCAAATTGGGTAAAAAGAAGTATATTGCTAGTAAACATTTATTTTCATAGTTTAGCTTTTTCTCATGCTAGATTCACTGTTGTATAAAAACAATCTTGATTGGAAATTGTTTTGTAGTTCTTTATTGACAAGATAGCTGAACAGTATTCTTTCTGTCTGCTACTTGCTGGTGTGTGTGCGTGTGTCTATGTGTGTGTGTGTGTGTGTGTGTGTGTGTGTGTGTGTGTGTGTGTGTGTGTGTGGTGGCAGTGGGATATTTGGCCATAGCCTTCTTATAATCTCCTATAGAAGAGAGAGAGAGAGAGCAAGAGAGAGACAGAGACAGACAGAGACAGAGACAGAGATAGAGACACACAGAAAGAGAGACAGAGATGAAGACACACACACACACACACATACACACACACAGAGACAGAGACACAGTCAGAGAACGAACAGCTTATAGTTTGTTGTATCTGAGTACAAAATAATTCATTAGGGAGTTAAAGAAGAATTAATTGTTTATTTGGGCTGTGCCAACAATAGAATATGAAGGAGAAAGTTCACTTCCAAAACCCAAAGGACAGCAGGCCTGAGTAATTATACCATGCCCTGAGGTATATTAATCCAGTAAGAAGTGGGGTGGAGGAGAAAGGCATTTGTAGGGAGAGGGGTGAAGACAGAAGCATGGTTCAAGGTCTGTTTCAGCCAGAAGACTTTCCCTATGGTCATTTGTATGCCAAAGTAGAGTAAGCTCCATTGAGAAGACTGGGAAAAGAGGGAGTCATCATGAGTTCCCTGTACTACCCTTATTTCCATCCTTCCCCACATGGCCACATTGCCCCCTTTTCATTGAACCTTTGTCTCCTCCTCACCCCACCCCCCAACCTTCAACTGCAGACGACTTATAAGTTACTGCTGCCTAACAAGACAGAAGGAGCACTGTGTGAAAAGGGAAACAGTTTTTAGCAGAGGGGGAAAAACTTTAATAACTAATGATTTGGCCATAAAGGTGAGAGGCCAATGAACAACATTTGCTAAATAGTTTATTGTTAAAACGGAAACATTTGTCTATGGATAGTTTTCTCCATACTCTTTCATTTCAAAAAAGAAGGGAAAAGTCTATGTAAAGGGAAACTTTGTATCAATGGTTTAGTCCAAAAGTGTCCCAATAAATTCAATGCAACTTATTTCAGGGTGCCAATTAGGCAGAGGAAGGCATTTTTGCATATCTGCCAAAGGGGTGAATTTCAGGTAGATGGTATGTCCTTGGTACACTGTTACATTCTTAAGAAGAACTAGTTCATTTGCCAAATGCTGATTTGCAAGCAAACAATTAAAGCTAGTAACCTTCCATTTGAATGGTCAATTCAGTAAACACTGGCAGGTATTCTCAGCTCACAGAACCTTCAGCAGAGGGGGAAAAAATGGAAGGAAATGGCTATCTCTTTGATTCTACAAATAGAATAGTTCCATACAAAAGCCGCTAGATCCTGCATTATTTTCTCAGATTTTGATGTAACTGCATCATTGCCTTTGGATAATACATACTTCCATCACCAGGAAATAGATGTGAATTTGGTATGTTGTTCTTCCACTCTGTTACTGCTTTCTTGTGAATTTGTTTGACTTGAGAGAGTATGAGCAATAAATACCACTGTTCCAGAAAAATCATGTCTCCGAGCAGTTTTCTACTCACAGGGCTTCCTTTTCTTACTCTCTGGGGACAATTCAGCATTAAAGCTTTCCCCCCCTTTAGCTGCTATTAGAGTAAGGGTTTGGTACTTATTTATTTTAACTCTTCATGGCTATAATTAAGAAATGGATTCTGCCTGGCATCAATTATCTTAATTGACATGCAAACCCCAATTCTGTCTCCAGTGGAGGTCTTTTCAGTTCAAGTTATGAAATAACTTTCTGTAAAGAAAGGCGTTAGGTGCAAAAAAGGGAAGCAGAAAGGAAGAGAGTTGAAAATGAAAGAAAAATGCCCCACAAGAGATTTGAAAGAGAAATAGCATGTGAATGGTACCATGATTTAGACATTCTTTTAATGTTAGTATAAAGTAGCAGGGGGGAGGCTTTTCAAAAGGGTAGTTGAATCAAAGCATGGCAGATAGAGGGGAAGTTCCCCATGTTGTGATAAAAAAGCTGAAGCTTCATGAATAGGGAGGTCTTTACATTCTCTGGGATGAAGAAGCTAATTGTATCTGCTGGTGACAGGGCTTGAATTTGGGGTAAAAGAAGTGCATAAAACATAGAAAAGGAGGATCTATCTCCACAGAGCGAGTTCATCAAATTCACAAAATGTGTGTCATTAGCTCAATTTGAGGGGCAGCAAATCCCCTGAAAATTGTACTATTCCATAGGTCACTGGACAAGCACTTGACACTGTGCTGGGGGTAGTCCCACCCTGGTTAGCAGGTAAATACCACAACTGACAACTGAGTGTTGGATTTGGTCTGTAAACCTGGTTGTCAATTCTCACCCTACCACTTGGATCTTGTGGAACCTTTGGCATATTGTTTAATATTCTGGCCTTGGGTTTCTATTGAGTGGGTGGGAGAGGATGATCTCTAAGAACTCTAACTATAAAATCCTTTGCTACAGAAAAAGCCTATGTCTTTTCTAACTTACTGAATTTAGTTACCAGATGGTCTCTTTCCTTTTCAAAATTCTTGAAGATCTGAGTTTAGTAGAAGCTCCTGAGAAAAAGAAACTGCTACCTTTAAAAGATCCTATTTTCAAATGCTTTCTTTTTTACTCAAAAAACCCTAAAACTAAACAAAATAAATAAAAAAATCCTAACACCCCCAAACCAAAAACAAAACTCCCCAAACAACAGCTCCACTACTACTACCACAAGCAGAGAAACAAACCTATATAGAGTGGGCCAAAAGTCTCAGTGCAGTTTAAACTTTTAATAGAAAAGAACCTAAGATTTTTTGACATCTTGCAGTTCTAACAAATATTTGGCTTTGGAATCATTATAACATTCCTAGGAGACTTTGGGAAATGTTTTCCAGTAGTTCTCTTGACCACTTTGGGAGAAAAAAAAATGGATAAAAACCTATTTCAATGTTTTCAAAACAAGTAGCTGGTTATTAAATTATTGTTAGGTGTTTTAACAGCTGATTTTTAAAATAACTATTAATACTTTTATCTCTCTCACTCCCTTACCTCCCCTTCTATTCCTCGCATTTCTTAATGAAACACAGTTTGTGTTGATGTGACCTATATTTCTGCTGGAAGGTGAGGTTCTTGTTAAAACATTTGAAGAGTTTAATCTATAAATAACAGCAAGTGGTTGTTATTTTGGAAATAAGAAGAAAGAAAAAACATTCTACCCATCTTCAGTTGGGCAATATACCTCTAAGATGACTGAACATAGTAAGCAGAGGTACATTTCTTCCCTTCTGAAGTCTCGAGGCTGTTTCATCCCACTCTTATTTAAAACCACAGGCAGGGTCCTCGGATTATCTGGTTCACATGCTCCCATCTCACTCCATTTTACCAATAATGAAATAGACGCCCAAAGAACAGCAATAACTTCTCCAGGGAAGATCAGGGTTCGAATTGAGGCCCTTTGACGCTAGATTTAGGGTTCTTGCCACTATACCAAGTTTTCTGTCACCTTCCAGGCCATCACATCTGCTGCTAGGCATCTTTATCTCTTCTTATTTCAGGTTATTAGATGCAGATAATACACACAACTCGAGTAGATGATGCTGATGGAAAAGTGGGTAATTGGCGATTGTACTTTTTTATTCTCTAATTCTATATCCTAGGAGCATCCTGAGTGGTAAAGTTTCCCACCATAGTGCATGATCTAAGAAAGAGAAACTGGACATGCCATTCATTCATTCATTCATTCATTCATTCATTCATTCATCCATCCATTCATTTGTTCTTCCATTCAATAAGTATTTACCAATAACTTTCTATATGAAATGAATTGAGCTAGGTGATGGGAGGCATTAAAATACATGAAATGACATTTATGCCCTGATACTTTCTTTGAATCACATACACTATAATAACATTTCCCATATGACTCTCTGTATGCATACTATGTATATGAAGGCAATTGATCAACTGTGTGCTCCTTTACCCTTAAAATATGAGAGAATATACAAATAAGAAATAAATTTATATCTACATCATCTATTTCTATACAATCTGGTATATACTTGTGTGTGGGTAGAAAAACAGAGAGAGGGAGAGAGAGAGAGAGAGACAGAGAGAGAGAGACAGAGAGGGAGAGAGAGAGAGACAGAGAGAGGCAGAGAGAGAGAGAGAGAGAGAGAGAGAGGGAGGGAGAGGGGAGAGGAAGAAGGAGGGGGAAGAGAAGGGGGAGGGGGAGAGGTAGAGGAAGGGGAAGGGGAGGGGGAGAGGGAGAGAGAAAGCAAGAAAGGATAGAAACCATAATTTTGATTTTTCCTCCAAAATTTGCTTACCTGTCACCCTATCTTTTAGGCCTATGGCAAAACTCTCAGTGGTAGTCCCAAGAGTAATTGTATGACTGCCATATTGTGCCTATTATCTATTTTCTCTCTTTAGTAACTTAATGGCTAGTCCTGGGCTCTTTTCTCTTCTCTCTCTTTACTCTCTCTTGGTGACCTCGTCAGCTTCCATGGATTTAATTATTCTCCCTACACAAATGGATCTAAGATCTATGTATCCAATCCTAATCTCTCCCCAAGCTTCAGTGTTGCATCACCAACTGTCCATTTGACATCCCAAACTGTATGATAAAGAGATATTTCAAACAGTATGTCAAAAACAAAACTCAGAACTTTTCTCTCCAAGTATCTCTCATCCAAGCCTCCCTGTTTCTGTGAAAGGTGCCACCATCTTCCTAGTTTCCCAGGTTTAGAATCTCAATGCATTCTACTCTCCTGCATCCCATATGTATATCAATTGCCAGATCTCCTTTTCTCACATCTCTCAAATCCAACACCCCTCTCTACCCACACAGAGACAACCTTAATTCTGGCTCTTATCAGTTCCTTAGCAACATAAACTTGGCGTGATAAGCAACTTTTAGAGGTCATTTAGGTTCACATTTGGCTACTTGATAGTTGAGAAAACGGAGACACAGAAAGATTAATGACTTGTCTGGGATCACAAGTAGGGAAGGATTAGAGCACCCTTTTTGGCATATGGGTAGGGATGGCCCTGGAGTATTCATGGAACTAGGATGACCATTCCTGGTCACTTGTCTATTCAGTGCTGAAGACCTCTGGAATGATGCCTAAATCCCTTGGTCCTCATGATGGCTGTAGCTAAAGAATCCGAGTTGAAGAGGACTAGTCATTGAGCCAGGAAGAAAAGTTCACTTAATAGACCCACACAGGAATAACTCTGCCCTCTGATACTTTGTTTCTCTTTTTCTATTTCTGCCAAGTATTTGGAGACTCTGAGGAGATACACTCTTTGACTTCTTACACAGGCATAAAGGACTGCAATCACATGAGCTATGTAGACAAATCTGAGTGTAGACCTTGAGCCCCTGGTTGATTCTTTTATTTATATTCATTTCCCTGAGCACCACAATCCAAAAGCAAACTTGATGCATGGATGATAGCTTAGGAAGCAACCTTGTGAGTTTGAGAGGTGGGGAGCTCCTGGATCCTTCAGTCAAAGCTCAATGAGAGCAGTAGGAATTTCAGGATGGAAATATACGTCACTATATTTCCATATATATTCCTATATATACATATACATATACATATACATACATACATACACACACACACACACACACACACACACACACATATATATATATATATGTATGTATTCTGTCATTTCCATGGAATTCTAGGATGGAATCCTGGAAAAGTGGATTATCAGTGAGTGGATAAGATCAAGGCATGCCCTTGACAGACAAAAGACATAGGCCCTGAGAGAGTTCTCCTGAAAATGGAGAGGCTAGATGCAGGTGAATTGACTGTTCAGCAATCCCACAAAGACATCCCATGATTTGATGTTCTAAATTCAATTTTCTAATGTTAATATGATATTCCAAATTGATTTTCCAGTGGAGTATATTCAAGAAGTGTTGTTGATGTCTCATGTTTTAAACCTGCCATTGAGAGCTTGTGAGTTTTAAAAAATGTTTTAAGCATTTCTTTTGAATAGGGGAAATAGTCATCCTAATTCCAATGTATATTATATATTGTTATATATTGATTTTCTTTGCAGGAGACACCAGATATGAGACATATTTAAACTCTTTTTAAATATGGGTTTCAAGAGCCAGGAGCAGCAAGAAAGATCCTGATCCTTGTCTTTGGAGGTCAGGGAGACCAGCAAGAAATGATCTGCACATGAGCCCCTAAGCTGGTGCCCTTAAAGGAAAAAAGTGTTCCAGTGCCCTTTCCCCATAGGACCAACAGTCATTCCTTTGAATGAGATAGTAGAACAGCCGAGTCAAGAAGCCTGAATGTGAATCCTAAATCAGGTACTTATAAACTCTGTGACTATGGATGAACCATTTAACCCTAGAATCTGTTTCCTCAAAAGGGTAATAGTAATTCTTTTACTGACTTTCTCACCAGTAGTTTTGAGGAAGATACTTTGTAAACCTTAAAACATTATACAAATGTAAGTCATTATTTTTGTAGCTGTAAGGAAGTATTACATTAATGTCTGGGATGTGTATTGTCCATGTACTGTACTGTATCCTTTTGACATAAATTTTGCTGAATTTTTGGACAAAATTGGCTCCTGGTGATCTAAACTTTAACATTCTTCAGGTGGACTGACTAATATTCATTGAGAATCCCCACTTGGGGAGAAAGCAAGAGTCAACTCAGAGCAGCTGCTAAGAATATGGCTACCACTTTTCACTGAATCAAGGAGGGAAGAGACCTGGCAAATGAGAAACCATGGTGGGAAATCCCATTGTCACCTTGAAAATTGCTGCTTTATTCACACAGCTCTTAATACATTTACTTTGGCAACACTTATACAGATTGTTATGCCAATAAAGTACTGGAACTGAGGTAAAAATTGTAATTGGACACAGAGTCTTGCACCTCTGGGTCACTGGTCTGAATCAAGGTCAGTTTAGCAGTGACTGAAAGTTGATACGCTCTCCAGTCTGTTATGCTGTTTACATAAAACAAGTGAGTGGTTTTAACTCGATCCTTAGGAAACAGCTTGTCACCACAATGCAGAAATCACACAAAAGTGGCAGTAATTCTGCTAGTTGGTAAAGGACAGATTCCATGAATGGATATTAAGCTATGAAAATCCATTTAAGCTTTTGCATTGAGGTCTCAATCCATCCAATTATGAAGGTACCACAAGTCAATTAGAGAGGCACTCTAAATATTCATTCTGTTTTGAGGACAACAGAGAATTAGTATTTTGTGAGTTTTTCTGTTTGTAGTGATCTATAAGAAGTTTTTTTTTAAGAAAAAAAATGTGATGGCAACATAGTATAATCGATAGAGTATTAGACTTACAATCAGTATTGGGATTCCATTTTGGGTTCACATTTGCCCCCTGATATTTACTGTGATCCTGGGCAAGTCATTCAACTTCAATGTGACTCACATATTTCATAGATCATTGGAAGTTATGATCCACTCAGTGAATGGGGGAGGAAGGGAAAGAGCGAGAGAGAGAGAGAGAGAGACATTTCCCTACTTTGGTAACAGATCCTTTGCTTATTTGAACATTTTTGCTTATAATGAGGGGGGTTGTAGGTCAGGAACAGGACAAAAAGTCTTAGCCACTACCTTCAGTATTATTGAAGACTAATAACTGAGAGGGCTGAGTAGAAGCTTTGTTGTTCATTGAGTAGAGTTCCTTTACCTCTCTCTACTTAGGGCTCTGTGAGAAGATCCAAATCTTCCCAGTTCATTCCATAAGGCAAATGCATTATTGTTTGTCCATGTGGTTTATCATTTCTCTTGCTGCTAGAAGCACTACCACCATAGGAAATAGAGAGTTCTAGCAATAAAGGTGAATCTGAGTTTTCCTATTTAAACATTTATTTGATTATTGGTTTGGTTATCAACTTATCTTTTATCTAACTTTCTGTTGGTCTGCCCATCTAATACTTCGAAAATGGAGTTTTAAAAGCTCCACAGTTCTTTTTCATGGCAAGTTATTCTAAAATTGATTTTCTTTAAAGAAGTCTTTATATTAATGATATTTTACAATGTGTTGTATTGACGTTAACGAGCAGGAGAGCAAACATTGACTGTTCCTGAGCATGAGCGAATCTCTAAGGTAAGCAGCGTTAATTTTTTTAATGCATATTTTTTTTCACTTGATAGACTGAGGTATGGTAACTGTTCCTTACACATATATGGTAGACAAATGGAGCTAATGTTGGCGTATTATTTCATCAAGCTATTTTCACAACTAGTCAAATTCATCTCAGGGTATTTCTGCTCAATATTTAAGAATTTACCAGTGAATGTAGCATTTCATGAAGTTTCTGAATACCAACATGCCTTTAGCTGTGTCTGTAGGACAGAGGCAAACTAGACATATAGGCTTTGCTAGATTACCTGAATGCCAAAGAAATGCCTTATTTAATTTAACTTAAATTAATTTAATTAATTTGCCAAACATTGCCAAATATGAGCATTTTCCATAGGCAAGAAGAAAAAAGGAAGACTGCTTATGAAATCCTGCATCTCCATTACAGATGACTTTAACTTCTTTTCATGATTAGACAGTGAGTTCCAGACGATAGGTTCCAAACTCTCCCACTTGGGTATCTCTTAACCATTGGTTCTCTTCTGTTCATTAAAAAAGATGCCACAATGATCTTCTTTTCTTTCTGTGAGTCTCACTGTCGTGACTATCCTCCCTCCCTCTGCCACTTCCAGTTCTCCCAATGGGAAAATGAAAAAAAAAGCAAATAACTATAATTAAAAATATAAATCCATGATTTTCCAAATATGAAATATATCTATCTGTCAGGTGATACATAGCATGTCCCATTACTGACATTCTGGAATCCTTATTGGTCATAGATCAGAGTTCTTAGGTCTTTCAAACTTGTTTTCTTCTTTGTAATGTTATAGTTATTGTATCATTATTCTCTTATTTCTGCACATTCCACTCTACATAAGTTGATGTAAGCCTTTACAGACTTCTCTGAATTTATATTTTTGGACTATTATATGGCACCAGAAATTTTATTACATTAATTTATATGTAAAGTACTTTGCTCAGCAATTCTCCAAAAAGCATGGGATTCCATTTTGTGTTGAAGCCTTCACTAAATTTTTAAGTGCTCCTAAAAGTATTTGTTCTGTCTATTTGTCTTTGATCTTTTTGTGTTTTAGGCCTAACAGTGTAATCATGAGGTCAAAGAACATGTTTGGCTTTCCTCAGTCTCTTCAACAACTGTCACTTCTTTTTTTTGTTGTTGTTGTTCTGATCTTGGTGTGAAAAGCAACCTCAAATTTGTTTTAATTTGGGCCTGAATATGAAAGGCAAGTTACTGAACTTCTCCAGAGGGAAAAATAATGACCATAAGAACTCACATTTACATACTGCTTTATAATTTATAAAGTTCTTTCTTAGGCAACATTAATTTCTAATTAAATTAACCTGCTTTATGAAATTCTTCCTTATTCTAATCCCATACCAATTAGGAGTGTGGTTGGATATTACCTCTTGTCCCTTTACAGATTTGAACTAAGGGCCTTGAACCACTCACTATTCCAGGTTTCAATATGGTGTGTGTGTGTGTGTGTGTGTGTGTGTGTGTGTGTGTGTGAGATGCTCAATCTTTCATCCAAAGAATGTTCTGTCAGTAGAACAGGCAGAAAACATAAGTCAAATAATATCATAGATTTGGAGCTGGAAAGATGGATCATCTTACCCAATCGCTTTATTTTATAGACAGGGAACTGAGAATGAACGAATGTATCATAGAGTGTTGTTGTTAATGGCTCTGCAACAACGCCTATGTGACTTCATCCATCTACCTTTCCAGGATTGTTGTCCAACTCAGATGAGGCAATAGATACAAAGCATTTCAAAAACCTTAAAATGCTATATAAATGTCAGGTGATAGTAATGACTATTTCAAATATTTTTCTGGTTGTTATTCATGAATTTATGTATGGGTTATCTATTGTCTCATCTGAGCCAGCGACAATCAGAGGTGAATTTGGAACCCCAAATTGACTCCAAGCACAATCTACCTACTTTAACAAACTTTTTTCATTATGAACCCCCAAATCAACAACAAATACACATTCTTCAATATACAAAGAGGGCCAAAATTATATATGAAAACATTAAAGTCTGTAACATAGGGTTTTATTTTAAAGTATATATGTAGTCAAAACAACTACACTCTATGTTAACTTTCTCAGTTGTTTTATTTTGTGTGTTTTCCAAATGTCTTCTTCACATTATTTTCTTTCTTCTTTTTTGCATTTCTGTCACTACTTATGGACTCAATAATGCCTGGTCCCAGAAATGTCCTCCCTTATAAGAAGTAAGTATAATCAAGCAAAATAAATCATAGCCATATCTGGAAATGGGTCTCATTCTACAACTATAGTCCAGCGGTTCTCAACATGTGGGTTGTGACCCCTTTGGGGGTCAAACGGGATCTCTGAAGACCATCAGGAAACACATATTTAAGATGGTCTTAGGAACTGAGACACCTGTCCTCTATGTGTCTCCAGGTGGGTCCACCTACATGCAGATATGCCCACATACAAGTATTAAAGGGTTGCGGCATTAGGAAGGTTGAGAAGCACTTCTCTAGTCTATTCCATCTCAGCCAAGAGGGAAGAGATGTGCTTCGTCATAAGTCTATTGAACTAATGACAAATTACTACATTGGTAGGGTTCTTGCATATTTCAAAATTGTTTTACTTTATGTTATTAAGGTCATTGTGAAAGGTGTACATGTTTTATTGCACTTTTTCTTCAGAGAGCCATAGGAAAAAATTTTTTT
Organism: Pseudocheirus occidentalis; assembly: GCA_028646575.1. Lineage (NCBI taxonomy): Eukaryota > Metazoa > Chordata > Mammalia > Diprotodontia > Pseudocheiridae > Pseudocheirus > Pseudocheirus occidentalis. The sequence goes on along the minus strand of CM053600.1, from coordinate 14,247,251 downwards.
GATTGCACAGTTCTTAAAACTCCGTTAAATGATGATACAGGAAATTATGGTCATATTCCTACTATAATGAAGAGTGGCTTGCAAATGATGCTCACTGAGATCATAAAATGACAAAACTTTAGAGCTTATAAGGACCTTGGAGGTCATCATAGTCCAACTGTGTTGGATTATAGATAATTAAATCAAGATCCAACATGACTGCTCATTAGGGGTAGAATCAGGACTAGAAATCCAGATTTCTTAAGTCCCAATTAAAAGAACTTTCCTAGTCTTTATATATCTAGGAAGGTGAGCAAAGTTCATGTCTACCCAAAGGCATGCTAATCAAAACATAGTACATGGATATAAATGGAAGAGTCATTTAAGGATAAGGTTGGGAGTTGGAAAGGACTTCAAAACTAACATCAAAGAATTAGAAAGAGGAAAGGAACCAAAATAATGATACAATTAATCAAATGGTAAGCCAGATCATATGACAAAGAGCTATGCTAGGATGAGGGCAGTAGAGTGAAGGACTCAATCCAGTTGGTCTACACTTGAGTTGTAGGCTAGGGATTATTCTGGATGATGCTGACATAAAAGGACAAAGTTACACTGTCTTCCACTGCTATGAAAATAGGAAAAAAAAGATAAGTTAGAATCTGGGCCTTGGTCTACATGGGGATATTCACAAAAAAGAGTTGAAATCCTTATTCTGCCTTACAAGTGTGTAGATTAAGGAGGGGGAACATCATATGAAATAGAAAAAGGAAGCATCAGAGATTGAAATGCACATTTTGCCCCCACATGTTCTGAATATCTTTGCTTATATTATTTTGTCTGTTTTGGTGAAAAGCTCCCAGAGGTTGTTTCATATTTATTAACTAGGATCATCATGTCTGTTTACTAGCTCTTAGGATTGGAAAGAGCTTTAGAGATCATCTACTACAATTTATTAATTTTAGAGGTGAAGAAACAGCTTCCAAATTTGAAAGTTCTTTGCCCTAATTTATACAACTAGAAAGAATCAGCAGTGACATTTGAAACTGCATCATTGTACTTTCTCTACATGTATTTCTCTTCCTAGCACAACTTGTGCTTCCTTCCCCACTAATTTGTGTAGTGCCAGTGCAGTGTCACACTTTTATAGTTACTCAAGAGAAGCATTTTGCTGATGACTGAAATGAAAAAAGACCAACAGACTTCTTGTTTTAATTTCCTTCTTTCCTTTTTTCCACAGGCTCATTCTCTCTAAGACTCTGAATTATATATAGAATATCATACATAAACTAGATTTCTGTTAAAATTTGATGAGTAGTTTCACTACCATTAGTAGCAACATTAGTATTATTATTAGCATGAATAGTCATAGTAATAACATATTAATTATTATCAAGAATATAATCATCAATATTATTAATAAACACTAATTTGTATTAACTGCTGCTACTACTACTATTAACTGCTGCTACTACTACTATTAACTGCTGCTACTACTACTATTAACTGCTGCTACTACTACTATTAACTGCTGCTACTACTGCCATTACCACCACTAATGTTATCATTAATAGCATTATTGTTAATGCTAATACTATGTATATCAGTAATAGTCATTTTTAATAAAATTGATATCAAGAGTAATTTTATTAATATTAATGCTTATTAATTTTTAATACTATTGGCAATGATAGTATAATTACTATTAGAACTGTTATTATTATCAGTATTAAAGTACTATGATTGAAATTGGCATTATACTTACTGCTCATTATTATTAATAGTAAGTTTGTAATTTCATAAGTTTCTAATATTTTATAGTCTATTGAAGGGCCTTAGAGTTTATCTTAAGGGGAGAAATGCACATTAGATGACAAATTTCAAACTAGGAGTGACTTTAGGAGCCATCCAGTCCAAACGTTCCATTGTACAGAATAGGAAATGAAAGTCCTGAAAGTACAAGAAAGACTTCACAGTAAGCCAATACTTTTTCTACTTGATTGATTCTTTTTAATGATAGAACATTTTCCATTTGATCCTCAGAATAACAATGAGGAAACTGAATGGTTAGATAAGTTCCCTAAGGTTATATGGATGCCCAAGGTGTTCTGGCTCACCATCCAGTGCCCTTTCTACCATTATGCCGAATGCTTTTAGAGCACATGAAACCATATAGCTTGTCACACCAAGATGGTTAATACAATGAATTTATTGTAAATTCTTGTAAGAGCATAAAATTTAATGCTCTTTGAGCACCAACACCATCTTTTCCATTTTTCCAAGGAATTCATTGGAACACAACTGCCTCTGAAAACCCCAGCTTTCAGACCTCAACAAGCAGCTGCTTTTTCCAGCTAACTTTACAGCTAAGCTTACAAAGAGTGAGAGAGAGAGAGAGAGAGAGAACCAACACATTAAAGGAAGTGGGTCTCTAGCTAATAGGCTCAGAAGCTTTATTCAGCATTCATGAAAGTTACCTTCAATTTACCCCAATACCAATTCTGAGCTATTTAAACTTCAAAGCAATTTTCCCAGTACACTTAAATTCTTCAAATTTAACATAGACCAAATGAACATAAAGTCCCACATGTGCTTTTAAACACACACGCAGGCACACACACACACACATCCCTTTCCTCGCCCACTTCCCTAAAATGTGTCAGCATAGACTTTTCAGTGAAGAGAATGAGGAAATCATCAACCAATTTACTGGTGACTTTGTTCTCAGTCCTTTCCATCTCTCTATTTTAAAAAAGTAAAGACCAAATTATCCTTGTTCTCTGGCAGTGGATTTGACATCTCAGGCACTAGGACTGACTGACTGATAAGGCATGTCGTTAGCTCAGTGCCTTTTGTTGGGATAAATGGCTGGTGGCAGGGACGCTGCTGAGGGTGACGGATCCTCTCGCATCCTCTACAACAGGAAGACAAGTGCTAATCTTTTTGAAATCACCTGTCAATGGAATCATTAGGACAGTGAGTAAAATGAAATGGTTCTAGATGGATGAGTTAGGGGTGGGAATGGGAGGTGGGTGAGGGGCAATGTTTAGGAAAGAAATGAAAGAAAAAGAGTACTATAAGTCTAGGCCCTGTATTTATTTATTTTTAACTAACCATAGAAATTTTTTTAGAAAGTATCAAAATCTCATTGTGGCCTAGGTGGCTCCCTTTTTATATCGTCTTTCTTTTTTATCCAAGAGAAATCGCAAATGGGATAGAAATTGTAGAACATGGGTTTTGAGTTTTGAATTATAGACCAAATTTCTTTTCTCTTGGGTGTCAAAATAAGAATTCCCAGTAGAAAGAAAGGTTCTAAGGTCTTAATGACTAAGGCTTGTTAAAAGTTAAAAATCTCTTTGAACACAACATTTAGATGAATTATCTATGAACCATGAGGCAGCAGAGTGTCATGAATAGAGAGCTGGCTTCAGAATCTGAATGATCTAGGCTCCAGTTCTGCTTACAAGGCACACTGACTGTTTGACCATGCTTAGTTCCTTAAAGTCTCAGTACATGCCCCAGGACAGTCTCTAAGAAAGTGAATTACAGAGAAGATGCTGACTTGTATTGGCAGAAGAAGTTTCCTCCTGGGCAGTTCCCGATACCAATAAATTAACAGGTCTGGAACAACAAAAGCAACCACCACCATCACAACAACAACAACAACAAAACAAAACTATTAATCAACTCAAAGAATGATGTACAAAGGATTGTGTGTTTTTGGTATTCGTAGCCAATGCAAGTCCTACAAGAGAATAAATGCCCACTTTGGCTTGCAAAAAGCAAAAACCCTTAGCGCTGCTTATAGTACAAGGAAGAAATTGCATTCTAAAAGGGAAAATCATATTTTGTAATTATTTCTATACCAGCACAGTTTCTTATTAAATTGACAGGGTCAGAATAATACCATAATGCTGTTTCCTCGTCCAAGGTATTTCTTCCCTGTACCTTTTCCCGTACACAAAGGATCAGGAAACAAGAATCAAGAGCCATCAGAGAGTGAGAAGGGACATTAAAAGTCATTGAGTTCAGGTCCCTCATTTTAAAGTAAGTCACTTGCCCAGGGTGATAAGGTTAGTGTCTGGGGAGTAACATTTGAATACTGGTTTTCCTGACTCAAGTCCAACATTCTATTCTCTACTACCATCTTTGTTTCAATCACTCAAAACGGTGACAGCAGATGAAATTATTAAGGCCAACAGTTCATTTTTTCCTCTATGCTCAGCCATGTAATTCTTCCATTGTGCAGTTGGACAAACAATGTCTGACATATTTTCATGAGAAGAATGATTACTCACCGGAAGGAAGGATAATTGGAAGGTGAAGGGAGGGAATTAATTGGACCCTCTTGTCCATTGTAGCTCTACAGAGTTCCCTGAATGTCTCTGGAACTTTGGGTTTACAATCAATTCAAGAACACTGTTTCTGTGCCTCCATTTTCCCACTGGACCTCTCAACCACAACCTACCTGAACTTAAATATTAGTTTTGTGTTTGTGGGCAGCCACTTTAACTCTCTCTGAGCTCATTTCCTCATTTATAACTCAGAATAATATTTAAACTACATATCTCACAAGGTCAGTGTGGAAAAGGCACTTTGTAAGCTTCAAAATAATAAATAAATGTGAGAATACTGATTAGTAGTCTTACTGTCATTAAAACAGAGATATTCTAATGATGATATATTTTATGCAGTAAACTCCCTTAGATGGAATTAAACATGGATCCCACAGTCCATAGATTATGACCTGGAAGGGACCTCAGAAGTTATTTATACCAGCTTCTTCATTTTTTTTTCAGATGAACTGATTTATATGTTTGTTCTGCCCAGCAAACAGCAACACAGCAAGACTTTAGTATTGTTCCAGCACTCAAACCACCATTTTCTTTCCCCCTCTCTTTTTAAGTTTACTTACTTTGCTTTAATTTTTATTCTCTACTTTTCTCACCATCTATTCATCTGTCCATCTCTTCATGCATTCATCAAATAAAATATTTATTAAAAGAAAAGGATGGAAAGAGTAATGGTGGTCACACATGTTATAATTTTCAATGAATTGCAGAATGTTAGATTTGGAAAGGACCATAGAAGTGATCACATTTAACTTCCAGTAAATTATTTCAACACACATTTATTAGACATCTGTTTTGTGCAAGGCTTTGTGGACAGTACCACGATGACAAAGACAAAGCAATTTCTGCCCTCAAAGAGCTTACCATGTACTGGAAGAAAAGTAAATTCAAGGGAATTTGGGGAGGTAGAGGGTACTAACAATGGGTAGAGAGAAAAAGGGAAGTTTTCCTAAAGGAAGTGATACTTGAGCTAACTTGAGGTAAAGATAAGAGTTCTGAGAACTGGAGATGAGAAGGGGGTGCACTCCATTCAAGGAACACAGTTTGTTGAAAAAGACAAATGGAAAGTGGAATTTGCAGATCAACTACTAGTGCCAGTTAGCATGAAATAAAGAATTCTTCAAGGGGAACAATATGAAATAAGGCTAGAAACATTGGGGGAAGACAGATTGTGTTTCAAGGATTCAAGTTCCAGGATGAGGAATCTGTATTTTATCCTAAGGGCAATAATTCACACAATTAGTTAGCGAACAGTCTTTTGGTCTCCAACTGTGCTGACTTTGAGTCCAATGGTTTTAAAAAATTTTTATATTATCTACATGAAATATACCATTGTATAGTATCCTGAAACACCTCTCCCTCCCTCTCCCCCTTTTATGAATGAAGAGGGGTACATGTGTATGGACTACCTTGCCAAGACAGTCTGGTTTTAACAACGCTATCCCCAGTGCACGTGGCAGTCTAGTCTTGTGCAAGACAGAATAAACAGATTTTTAGTCATATGTCAATTTAACAGGTAGATATTTTAAGCCATTTATTGCTGCCTCTGCTTCTTTTCAGTCTGAATCACCTACAGGAAATAATAAAGAGGGTGATGGTTTCCTGTGGGGCCCCACTCCTAGGCAGGTGGAGGAAAGAACTGACAAGGTGTTGCTGGACTTTGTGAATTAGATGCAATGTTGTGATGATCCTTATCTAAAGCACCTGTCTGAATACACGTGAAAATATGTCTCTGTTCACATTTTTTATGGGCCACTTCATATTTTTTCCCTTGAAATTCTCTTAGGAAAAATTGCTTGCCTAATATCTTCCCTGAGCTGTCTTTCTAAATTTTCAATTATGAATTCCTTCTTGTATAGATCTTGCTCAGCTATAAATAGCAATTTAAGCAGACATTATCTACTCCAATAAAGATTGTATACATTACAATCCAATCCCTTGATATTGTATTTCAATTACTGTGCAAACTCAATTATCTGGACTGCTCCATTATCTGAATAGCCCCAGAAGGCCAATTTCCTGTGTCGTGCATGTAGTTACAGTACTTTAAAAATGGAAAACTTCCCGTGTTTTTTTTTGTAATAATAAAAATATCTTTAACACCTGACCATCTATATAAATCAAATCTCTCAATGCCCTTTAATCCTACTTTGTCTGGACAATTGCATTTTGTTGGAAGGCCCTCTCACATGGGATTCCTTTGAATTTGATGTAAACATTTCTCAACTAACAAGCACGTGTGCCAATTGAAAAACCATTGAGATATTTAATTCTTCATAGTTGAGATGATACTTAATTTTCTGCAGGATTCACTTGTGAGAGTCAAAATACCTGCCAGCTTCATATAGCCAAGTACTAGTCATTTGTAATTTGTGTTAGAAGCAAAACATTGATCTCCCTACTATGTACTACAGTCCATAGTGAAGGGCCTTCTCACTACTCATTGCACATGACAATCTCCCATCTCAGAGGCTTTTGCACAGATTTTTTGCCTTCCCCCCTAATTCTTGGAATGTACCCCCTTACTTAAGTTTGTCTCTTAGAATCCCTCATCTCCTTCAGAACTCAGCTCACCAGCTTTTCCATATACCCCAGCTACTAATGCCCCTTTCCCCACCTTGTCTTGCATTTATTTGTAAAACACATGTATGTTGTTTCCCTGGTAGAATGCAGGCTTCATTTGCAAAGAGACTATTTCATGTTTGTCTTTGTTAGCTCTATACCTTGGAAAAGTACCTTACACTTGGTAGACCCTAAATAAATACTTATTGTTTGATTCATGATCCGCTGGCTTTCTGTTTGTCAATATGGCAAAATGGCTTTTACACATATAACAGGACTTTAGATAATGACATCGCCCATGTATAACTTAAATGAAGGTTAGTTGAGAAATGTACTAGCAACAATCACAGCCATCACTATTTTCTGTCTGCTACTGGTTCATTTCCTCATTAATTCTCAGGGTATTTGAGGATTCTAAGGTAATCATGGGATATCTTATATTTCCTCATAAATCAATAGAAATGCCTATTTTCTCTCATTAGTCACTTAAATAGATCAAGGCTACCACCTAGATTTATAAATCAACCAGTTAAAGCTTTTCCTCTTGAATTTTTACTCACTCCGTTGACCCTCAAACACTGGTCCACCAGAATTAGACAAATATCAATGGCATTGGCTATATAATTTATTAGAGGTAAAACGAATAATTCTAAGACATATTTACATATTTCAACAATGGTTCAGTTCTGTGACTGATCCTAGTTAGAATCACCTTTAATCATCAACTTAAACTATTGATTTTTCTAGAGTCACTGCAACTACAGTTCCACCACTCAGATCTCTCAAGACGGCAACAAAAATCTCTCAAGAATTCTCTTGAGGTTATCTTTTCCGAAGGCTAAGAATTAAACTCAGTTCTCTCAGAATGTCTCTTAAAACTTTCTCAAAGATGACAGTTAAGTCACTCAGTCTCTCAGGAAAGAAGTTTTCTTAATTCTTTCTCTCTACACCTCATACTGTACCCTTCAGCCATCACAAATAACCCTCTCCAGAGTGAAAGGTAAACTGCAACTCTGTAAAAGTCTATTGGCTTTTATTTAAAGATATAATGAAAGGGAAAGAAGGAAATAAGCATTTATTAAGGTCCTTCTGTGTACCTGGCACTATGCTAATATTATCTCATTTGAGCCTTCTAACAACTCTGTGAAGTAGGTGCAATTATTACCCCTCCCCCATTTTCCAGTTGAAGAAACTAAGGCAAAAAGTAGTTAATTGATTTCCAATTGTCATATAACAATTAAGTCATATAACTATTAATGTCATATAACTATCATCTAAGGCCATATTTGATTTCACTTCTTCCTGACTCCAAGTGCTTAATCCATCGTGTCAATTAAATTTCCAAGAGTGAGGTTAATTAAACTAGGGTTACAAAAGTGTGGCCCATCTAGGTTATTAAGTGTATGTCCTGATGAGTTTGTCTAATTGGAGTTCTTGAGGAGGCATGGATAGCTATCTCTAGAATCTTTTCTACCCTTCTCTAAGTGAAACTTTGACTCCTGCCTGTAGGGAAGCTAAAGATTAGGGTCACTCGGCTGAATGCTCTTCTCTGCAAAAAGAGGCTAAAATACTGAGCTAGAATTGCATTTATCTTCCTCTCTATGATTAGGCTAGGGAAAGTGATATTTAGGTCTATTCTGCTTTCCTGGTTGCTATCCCTGAAAGAGGAAAGGGCAGAGCTTCTATTTGAAGGTCTGCAAAATTCTAGTAACACAAAAGATCATTACAAATAGTGAATAATGAATAAAACCATTTAACCAAGCAAATAGCAAAGAGAAATCAGAGAAGTTACATCAACTAGAAAATACCAGACAGTACACAGAGTGAAAGAGCTCCCCTATGGAAAGTGAAACACTTCTGCTTAGCTGAAAGTCCTAAGGGGAAATTTCCCAAAGTATCTAATGAGGCAAATGGAAAATCATGATTATGTTGTTGGGGAATGAATGGCTTTTCCCTACATACATTACTTCCAAAGTCTGTCTCTCTGTCGCTGTCTCTCTCTGTCTTCTCTCTTCCTTCATGAGCTGGATCTACACATGTCCTCCTAAGCAAGAAGCAAAAAACATATCTCCTCTACCAAGCCTTTCTGTCAATTCTAACCTGCATGTTAGTGTGCAGCATCAAGTAATCCTTCTCTCCAACGACAAACTGTATCTTTTGCAAATATACCAGGTTTGAACCCTAGGTTACATAAATGCACAGAAAGGACTGATTCCAAGTAAGAGGGATTTAATTTAAAAACATCAACGACAGCAATGAAACATCTTCATTGACAGCCTAGACAATAATGGACTTTTATTTTTCTGACAAGTCCTTTGTTGTCTATGGAAACTCTGTAAGAGTACGACATGGGAAAAGTTGAGTGACTTTATTACTATCTAATATAACAAATGTTGATATCTTTATCTTCCCTCATAAGACAGTTAAAGAGCTTTTCTCTACTCCTGTCCATTCACCATAATTCTCCATGTGTTTGAAAACAACAACAACAACAACAACAACAACAACAACACATACTCCTGTCTGATATTATCATATCACTATTCTATCCCTTTCTCTTTGGTCACAGAGACCAGTACAATTCACCTATTATACTAGTAAGCATATTGGCTATGGACATAGCCTTTTTCTTTATCCATAAAATGAGAGGGTTGGATTAAAGACATTTAGCTCTAAAATTCTATGCTTCTTTGAAAATCTCCAGATGATGCTTACTCATATGTATGGAATCAGACAGGGTTGAAGGCATTTGCATATACAAAGGAGACCCTGCATGAAGTTTGTAGTGTCATGGAATCACTGTACCCTACAACTCCACATTTTCTTCCATCAACAAGCTCCAAGACTTACTTTGTCATTCCCTATACTAATTTCTCATTATCGTCCCCCCATCACTTGTGCCATGGTTTTCTTAATATCAATCAGCTTTAACTGTAGAAGACAGGTAGGCTTCTCACTTGTCTACTGTATTATTCCTAAGCACTAGAGAGAATCACATAGGAAGTTAGAATAAAAAGGGAATGAGAATGTTTTCAAGTTTGTAAAAGTTTTAGTTTAGTCTTGGTCTCCCACTCAAATTAAAAGACTCTAAGCTACATCCCCGTTTCTCAACTGAACCACTTCTTCCAAAGCTTAGCTTTAATTTCAGCTCTTCCAGATCTGTCTGGGCAGGTTTTTAATTGAGAAAAAATTCAGTTTGACATAGCAACTAGGTGATTCAAGCAAAATTTCCTTCCTCAAACTGAGCTTTAACATAAGGATACAAGGCTTTCAGCAGATACTTGCTTCTCTGTTTCTTCCTTAGTTCTCCTCTGGTCTTGAAACTTTCAAATACTTTGCAATCCCTTCCTCATTCTCAGGCTCATTGACTGTAGACCCATGGACACATTATCCTTGAGTCTCAAGTGGATAAAAAAATAGCCTTCTCTTTCTGGTCTTCAGATATTTTCTATTTCACATCAACTTCATGTTTTCTGACCACTAAGAGATATTCTCTGGACATATCAATGGCTTTTAGCCCTTAAACATTTGTGTCAGAATTGTAGGGTTAGAATGAACTATGCCTTACAGAAAACAGGAATATCAGGGTGTTGGTAGAACAAAACAAAAGAGATCACTAGGATCTGCAGGGAGCTTGGCAGTGTTCAGGATGTCAGATGCAATTGTTAAAAATTAAAATTGGAAACAGGAAATTTGAAATAAGAAAAAAAAGCATCACTTCGAATCTAGTCCCTTCCACAAGGTGTAACTTAATTTCTTTGGTATTCAGTATTAATGTAATTAATTTAGCAAGTACTTAGCCCTTAGTTCACACAGAGGATGTGAACTCTGTCTCTTGTTGCTAACATAACAGGAAGGAGTTGGCTGAGACAGGAAGCCAATGTGTATGTGTATGTGTGTGTGTACATATATATATATATATGTATACATACATATATGTGTGTGTATGTGTATATATATATATATATATACACATACATGTGTGTGTATGTGTGTGTGTGTGTGTGTATTTTTTTTCCCTCATGGTAGCTCCTGGTGGAGGGAGCAGAATTTTCACAGCATCTGGAAGCTGGGATACTGGACTGAGAACTGAGTTGGAATTTTCTATGAGACCAGAATCCTGTAAAGGCTGAAGTTGCTTCCTGGAAGGCCACTTGGAAGGCTGCCTGGAAGGCTGAGATTTCTTCTGGGTCCAAGGCCAGCTGAACTGCTGGAGGACTGAAGAAGCATGACTGGGATGCTAAGACTTTGTTTGTTTGTGGATTAGTTGATCCTTGAGTTGCTGGCAACAGAAGTGGTGAGATGTGCTGGACTCCGTGAACTTCAGTATGTACCAATAACTGCCTGGAGGACTGGATGATGAGCTGGGTGCTATCTGCCTCTCAATCCAGGTGACTGGTGAATTCAGGTAGGAGCTTGGACCATGGAAGGGGATCCAGGGAATCTGAGAGACCACTCCAAGTCAATATGAAGAAAAGGCCTCTCCTCAGATGTAGAATGTCTGATGCTATTGAAGTTTACTAGGCACCAAGGGGTGGAGGGTTTGTGTAATTTTCTAATGATTGCATTTAGTGATTAATGATACTTAGTGACTGATTGATAGATAAGTGACTGATTAATTTAAACTATGATTGCCCCATGGGTAGAAGATTGATTATTGTGAAATAACTGAATGATTAAGTAAGGAGGCTTTCCCCTCATTATTTTGTTTTTTGTTCTAATTATTGTGGCCATTGTGGTGAAAACTATATGGCCATTCTAATGTTAAGCTGTTGTGAACACTATATTGTGATTTTCTGTGATAAGATGTAATGTGAATATTATATTGTGATTCGTTGTAAATGTTTGCCTTGATTTATAATGGAAAAAACAGAGTGTTCACTATACTGTGTAATCAGAACATTAAAGGCTGTTCACAGTAGCATTTTTCTGGGAAGCTGCTCATGCATGGCATTACAAGGGGTCAGACTAGATTGAAAGTTCCTTCAGCTCTAAATCTATGTTTCCATGCTCCAGTTATCCTAGAATAAACAGGTATGTGGAAGCAGGCTAAGGAGCAGCCATGTTAAGTAGGAATTAGCATACTTTGCTTTCTAGCTGAATTTTGAAAAATGGGACTTGAGCTTGAATATAAGTTTCTCTTCTCACTATATATGTAACCTTAGGCAAGACACTTCTCTTGCTTGGACTTCAGTTTTCTCGTTTGTTAAATGAGGATATTGAATTAAATAGCCTTTAGGGTTCTATAATCCTACACACATAAACTTGTCTTTCATCATCATAACAAGACCTTCTGCCTTCTAAGCTGTTTCATTTCATTTTTTTTCCAAATGCAAATATACATATTTGTGTGCAAATAAAAAGAAAACAGAAGTGATTGATTCAGAAAACATAGTGCTATTGTAAATTTTCTGTTTTAAGACTTGACCACATGCATATACAAATGTGCTAACCTAAACGAGTCAATTTTGAGCAAGCCTTTATGTATAAAGGCCAACATTTGGTCTACAGTGATTATTCGAATACACGGATCAAAGTAACAATTTTTAAATAACTGTCCTCATTTTGACTGTTATATGTGTCTTGTTTATACTGTGCAGTAGGGGCCTTTAGTCATAAAGATCAGATAGAAAATGACCATTTTTGATGTTCTTTTCAAGGCAAGAGAAAAAGTGGACCTTTTGAGTGTCATATGTCTGCAGGTAAAGAATTTAACAACCTGCAGGACTGCTAATTAGCAGCCATGATAACATTACTGACATCTTGTCAGACTATTCCATTGCTAACAGGAGCAGGAGCTGCTCTTCCTGATTTAAGAAGCTCTGTGTTTAAGGATGGTGTTATAGGCATTCTTTCAGTGTTTCTATAGTAAACAATTCAGAAAAGATTGCCTCATCACTATAAGAGAATTGTTCTTTTCTTAGTGATTTTGTTTTGCAATGCAATTTTTGTTCTGTTTTGTGTTTCTGATAGATGATACTGCCAAATTACAGCTTTTTTTAAAAATTATTTTTTTGAGACTGAATCTCTCCATCTCATTCAGTCTGGAAGTAGAGAAGATACTCATGGACCGTATATCACATTGGAACAGCATTTGGAAACCTTGATATGTTAAGTACTTTCTGACTTGGCCCAGTTTGTCTCTCCTTAGGCAGCCTGGTGGCTTTCTGCTTCCCAGTGCTCAACAATATTGGTGCCATGACTTAATGAAGGCATCCTATTGGCTTATAATATATTGTACCTCAGAACTCTCAAATTTAAGCAACCCACCAGACTCAGCTTCTCTAGTAGTAGGGATTATAGGTGTGGGACCACTGCGAATGTCAAAATGAAAGCTTGAGGGAAGAAGACAATTTGGGATACACTAGTGCATTATACTGTCCCCTTAGAAGTAGATAGAACTGATTTATTCCCCTCTACATTTTAGTTTTCGTATATTTCTTTCTGCAGCACAAACTTGGATTGATATCTATTACAGATTTTTTTCTTTAAACGCGAGCTCTATAACAGAGTGGCTACGGAAATAGGAGCCCTCATTTTCATTTCCTAAGATCAACATTCTTTACTATATGTGAACCAAAACCAAAAATGTATGTGAATCTAAAACAAACAAATGTTGACAGATTCAGAGACTACTCCCTTGTTAAATTCTGAGCTAAATCCTGTCCCAAGCTCTATGGTTATTCCTATTGTATCCTACAGAGGCTCTGCAATACCATGAAAGCTGTCACAGGGTATTAGGTTAAAGAGGAGGTAGAGCATCAGCTGTTTTTGAGGAATCACTCCCAATCGCAGGCAGACCCTGCTCTGCTATGTCCAAATAGTACCTCCTGTTAGAAATGCATTTGTCTTCCCTCTTTTCTCCTACCTTACAGCTTTCAAGAAGCCTGATGCTGAAGCATACAACTCTGAAAGAGGTCAATTTCATTTCTTCTGTGGACTTAAAGGACGTAAAAGCTAAAAGGAAAATATTTCAGTGGGGAAAAAGTATTTTTGAAAGTAAAAGCACGCAAGAGATAGATAATTGTTGAAACTTCCTTATGTTTTCTTCAACACATTATGTTATGGTTTTTTTTTAAACTTCATATGGCATTTTAAAAGGCATGAAGTATTAAACTTGTGCTCTATTACTTGCTAAGGAGGAAATCTGGTGCTGAAAGAATGCTTACCTAGGAATTAGGAGAAACCCAAGTTCAAATCCTGCTTCTTCTTTGTGTGACTTCAGGCAGGTCCTTTAAGTTTTCTGAGCTTCACTTTACTTACTCATAAAATTAAGATAATAATAAGCCCCAAATACTTTCCTTATAGGTTTTCTGCATGTTTCATGAGACAATATTTGTAAAATAATTTTGAAAACCTTAATGGGCGATACTATTGACAGCTATGATTCTTGCTTTGAAATACAGGCAAAAATCCATTGTAAAATTACATAAAACCTCAAACCTACTCCACAGCATAATCAATAATAAAATCCAAATTGGTTGCATACATGAAAAGTCTTGCCTGCTACATTGGTAAGCAGCCCCCACAAGCCCTGCAAATGACGATGTGAGCATTTGGACAATTTTAATGTATTTCTTAACATGACATTAACATAAATTCTAGCATTATAGAATTCCATTGGCAAATTACTTGATAGTAGATTAAGGCATATGTCCCAGAATGCCACTTGATACTTGATTAATTACCATGATTAATGCCCTATCTCCTCTTTCATGCTGATGTTCCCCTTGATGCATGCATCCCAAGAAAATAAGGATGCCAATGTTACTAAGGAAATGGTAGAAATCATGTCATTTTTGGCAAGAGAAATCAACATTGAAATGAAAACCACTTTATTTTCATGTGAGTCTAGAATAAATCCCAAAGAGCTGGCCTTACATTTATGTACAGACAACACCTTTGCCAGGATTCCATGTGAACATTACAAAATAGAGATGACAGGACAAAAGGAATCTAAGTGACATAGGCAAATAATCTATTTGACTGGAACAGTACACTCTAGACAAGAAAGGGAAATGTATATAATATACGGAGGTAGAAAAGACAAAAAGAAGCTATGTATTATTTTGATGTACAAGAAAGTTGCCAAGTCCTGTTGATTCTACCTCTAAACCTCCCCTATTTTTGCCTTCTGCCCCACTCACACAGCCTTCATGATGGTTCAGGCCTTCACCTTTCACCTGGTTTACTGTAATAGCCTCCTAATTAGCCTCCCTGCTTCTATTCTCTCTTCTCTCCTATCCATCCTCCACAAAGTTACCAAAACAATATTCTTAAAGAACAAGTCTGGCCATTTTAACCTCTCTTGTTTTCTGTTACCTCATCTATAAAATGAGAGGACTGGACTAGATGGCCTCAAAGTTCACCTCCAGCTTCACATCTGTGAGACTAGCTCCTGATTAAAATTGTTCAGTGGCTCTCTCTTGCTTCTTGTATAAAATACAAATTCTTTAGCATGACAATTGAGTCCCTTCCTTAATGGGCTCCAGCCTATACTTTGATTCACACATTCTGGACAAATTGGGAATTTAGCTCCTATTCCTGAATGAGGACATTCCTGCTTCTGCTTCACTACATTCTCATAAGTCTAGCAAGAAATGTATTTTTTCTTTACCTCTTGCTTTTTACAAAATACAAATTCTCTTCCATGAAAGTTGTTTAGATGCTTCTTCTCCTGAAGCCCTTCCTGATTCCCCAATTAGTGCTTTCTCTCTTGCCTCAAATTAGATTATACTCACTTGTTTGTATACACTCTCTGAGCAATGGGACTGTTTAGGTCTGTTTGTTTATTTATTTTGTGTCTCTGTCTGTTTCCTTGTTCTCCAACATCTCAGTATCTAACACAATACTTTGCTCAAATCAGGCTTTGCACAGCCCAACCCCTCCTCACTGTTATCCAGTTCACTGGCAAGTAATGGCATAATCTTTCTGATGTCATGGTATCCTTCCGGAATGAAGGACAAACCACAAAACACAATTTAGTATATATTTGTCAAATTGAATTTAAAAAAAGTTGAGTTCAGTTTTAGACTCACTGAGCTTGAGACATCAAACTTTAAATGTTTGGCAATTGAGTGGATTGTGGACTGGAGTGTGGGAGACCTGTGGCAGGGAGACTTATCAGAAGCTTATTTTAATAGTTCAGGAGCATTATGATGAAAGCCTGTAACAGCAATCAGTTTAACAGATACTTAGCACTTAGTAACTTAGGGCTAAGTATAGAAGGTGTGAGCCCTGTCCCCTGTTGGGAAAGCTTGAACTCCCCTGTAGATGTGGAAGAAGGGTACTGGCTGAGACAGGAGGTCAGTGTGTGTGTATATAAAGAAGAATTCCAGAAACAGAGAGACAGAATTGGAATTTTCCTGTTGGAGGAAGCAGCATTGTATTAGCATCTGGGAGCTGGGCTGCTGGACTGAAGAAGTGAGTTGGAGTTTTCTTGAGAGAGAGAGAGTTTCTCTTCCAGCACCTGGAAGCTGACTGAGAACTGAGATGGAGTTTTCCTGAGACCAGAATCCGGTGAAGGCCACCCAGAAGGCCAATATTCCTTCTGGTCCTAAGGCCAGCTGAACTGCTG
>CM053600.1:14202555-14230281 GCA_028646575.1 Pseudocheirus occidentalis | reverse complement strand
TTATGAACTGATTGAATGATTAAGTAAGGAGGGTTTCCCCCTTAGGGAAACCAGATGATGATTCTTTTGTTCTTTGTTCTAAATATTGTGGCCACTGTAGTGAAAACTGTGTGGCCATTCTAATGTTAAGCTGTTATGAACACCATATCGTGATTTTCCGTGATAAGAGGTAATTTTGTGAATATTATATTGTGAATGTTTGCCTTTATTTGAAATGGAATAAACATTGTTCACTATTACTGTGTAGTCAGAACCTTAAAAGCTGTTCACAGTAGCATTCCTTTGGGAATCTGCTGGTGCATAGTGTTACAAGGCCTTCATCAAGTTAGTGGCAGTGTCAAAGGAAAGGAGGGGTGTATGTGAGATATGTTATGGAAGGCAAAATCAACAAGTCTTAGCAAGACATTGGTTTCAGTGGATGAGAGTTAAGGGTCAAGGATGACAATTGAGTTTTAAGCCAGGGTGGCGGGGAGGATGGTGATACCCTCAGCAGTAATAGGGAAGTTAGGAAGAGGGAAAGTTTGGTATAAAAGATAATGAGTTCAGTTTTAGACATATTGATTTTGAGATATCTATACGACATCAAGTTTGAGATGGCCAATAGACAGTTGGAGAGGTGAGACAGGGTCAGCAGAGAGATAGAGACTGGATAAGTAGATATGAGAACCATGAGCATTATTATAACAATCAAATCCACGGCAACTGATGAGGCCGGCAGGTGAAATAGTATCAGAGAGAAGAAGACACTAGAGAGAGCTTTTAGGGAGCATTTTGATAAAGATCCAAAAAAGGATACTGAGAAAAAAATAGTCAGGTAGGTAGAAAGAGAAGACAGAGAGAAATAGAAAAGGGGAAACAGGAGAAAAAAGATTATCAAGAAGAAGACGATCAACTCTTCAGTGTTAAAGGTTGCAAAGGTCAAGAAGGATGAGCACCGAGAAAAGACCATTAGACTGGGCAATTAGGAGACTATTAGTAATTTGGAGAGAACAGTTTTGGTGGAGTGATGAGCTCAGAAGCCAGACAGTGGAGAGTTATAGAGTGAGAAGAAAGGAAGTGGAAGTACCTATTGTAGATGTCTTTCTTAAGGAATTTAGCTACAAAGAAGAAGAGAGATATGGGCTGATCGTTAGCAGGGGGGATGAATTAAGTGAGAGTTTTCTGAGACCAGAGAAGACTCATGTTTGTAGGAAGTAGGGAATGAGTCATTACACAGAGGGAGACTGAAGAGGGTAATTTTTGTATAAGTAGGATAATTTTTGTAAAGGTGACAAGATCTGTGAACACTGACCTGAGATGTGTGAATTCAGGAGGCAATTTGTGGTATGTAGGAGACATGGAAGAAATCTCCAGAACTCAAATGGATTTTAGGAGTAAATTAGGAGTGAAAAAAGGAGTAAATTCAAATGGACATTTGGAGTAACCTAGGATGACAAGGCAGAAGTTACTGAGGTACAAGGTTTGACTACAAATTGAATTTGATTTTATTCTATTCAATAAATATTTATAAAATTCCTACTTGTATGCAAAGCAATTACAGGTAATGAAAGTATTTTTCTCAGATATATCAGAACTAACACATCCTATATGTGTGACTTTGGGCAAGTTATTTAACATCCACTGTTCTTAGGTTCTTTACCTAGAAAATGAGAGGCTCCATGACCTCTGAGGTCACTTCCAGATCTACATAAACAATCTTATAATCCACATGATACACAGGAATATAGTTCATCAAAGTAGCTTTCTGGGAGTGGCAAATGCTGCCATTCCTCAAAATATCTTGAGAACTCTTTCTTAATTACCTTCAGAGACAAATTATGAAACAGGAGAAAATAAATTTTATTATTTTATAATCACACCTTATATTGTAACATAGGCCAGGTTAATCAAAATATGCCTGTACTTTGTAGTTCACAAATATTTCAGATCCTCAATATTCTGGCCAATGATTTTGAATACACTAACTGGTCCTCATGTTCTCTGTAGTGAGATAAGATTTCAGGCTCTTGGTAATATGCACCCAAAGTTACTTTATAGTGAAGGATTCCTCTCTATGGAATCTCAGGGGACTGTGTGAAAGGAACCTGGGTTCCAGAGGGAGAAGCTGGGGAAGCAGGTACTAGAACAGCTCTGAACCACATTTTACCCTATCAACATACTATAAATATACAGCACTTGCTCTACAATCCAGAGGTTAGGTTTGGGGTCCAGAGGCCTTAATGATTTGCTTTCCTACCTCCATCTTTTCCACCAAGATTTGAGACTTGGCTTGCTATGGCTTCCTTTTCTGACTCCAGTTACAGTGAACACCTGTCCTCTCTAAATTTAATTATTTCCAGGGGTAGAACAAGACCTTTTGCTTTATCTTCTCCCTTCAGATAACACATATGCCTCTTCTATTGTAGGATTTTACAGTAAAGCAGTAAAGGGATTTGTGGGCATCAGTTATTAAAATAACAAAGGGAAAATTCACAGGGCTACTGAGGAGTGATCAATTATTCAATAATTCAGTTCAGACAACATTTATTAAGCACCGAGTCTTTCATGCAAATGTATGGTAGACGGGCCTAATTTACTTTCTTGGTTGCTCCCAGGATCATAAATTTAGAACTGGAAAGGACTCTAAAGGCCATCAGATCTATGCCCCTCATTTTACAGATGAGGAAAACATAGGCAGTAGGAGGTTAAGCGACTTGCCCAGGTAAGAAGGATTTTTTTTTCTTTTCCTTTTTTTCTTTTTCACAGGGACAGTTGGGGTTAAGTGACTTGCCCAAGGTCACATGGCTAGGAAGCGTTAAGTGGCTGAGGCTGGATTTGAACTCAGGTCCTCCTGACTCCACGGCTGGTGCTTTATTCACTGCACCACCTAGCCACCCCACGGTAGTAAGAACTTCAAGGGAAATTTGAGACCAGGTCCTTCTGTATCTAGATCCAGTGTCCCATCCTTGATGCCACACTTCCTTTGATCTAGTATTCAGTCATCCCTGCCCCAAACTGTGTATTTCTCTAATCCTCTCTCCGAATCCCTTCTGTTTTAGAAGGGAGCTGATTCCAAAATTTTTTCTTTATTCTCTTTTTATTCTTCTTTGTTCTTACGGGAACACCAGCCATAGCAATGAAACACTTGGGCTGTCCAACGGTTGAACTTCAAAAATTTTTTTTTTTTACTTTAGGGATATATTTTGGTATGATGAAAAAGAGAGACGACCTCAAAGCCAGAGAGATGACCTCAAAGTCAGGAAGACCTGAGTTTAAATCCTCCTCTGACACATGCTATCTGTGTAACCCTGAGCTAATCAGTTGATTATAAGTCTTCCAGCCAACTCTTTAAGACTATAATAACAGAGCAAAGGTGCGGTGACCACTTGCCAACTACAGAGTGAGTGTCCCCTCTTGGGAGTTCCCTTTATCAATGAAATCATAGATCTAGGGCTTATCCCCTATTCTTCATTTTACTTAATCAATCAATGAATCAACAAGGATTTCTTGAGCTCTTGTCAAGTGAAAACTCAATGAACAAGCAACTACAAAGAGTCTACTAGGTGCCAGTCTCTGTACTAGGCAAGGGAGAGGCAAAGACACAAAGTGAAACAGACCCTGCTGGTCTCAAAGAATTCACTCTGGGGCCACAAAGAATAAAATGAAGACTGTCAGACCTCAAGGAGCTTACATTTTGTTGGTAGAAACAATACATACACATGCAAATAAACTAGTAGTCGTAAAATATCTTGAAAACAAATAATGAGTCAGTCAACAATCATTGTTTAAGCAATCACTATGTGCCATGAATTAAAGTGTTGGGGATACAAAGACAGGAAAAATCACAGTCCTCACCTACAAGGAGTCTCCATTCTATTGGAGGGCAACATACAAACAACTATGTGCTTACAAGATATTTAAAGTGTAAATGGAAGGTAATCGGAGAAGGAAGACACTGGGAGAAGTCAAGATGGCAGGAAAGGCCTCTTACCAAAGGTAGGATTTGAGCTAAAAGAAACTAGCGATGCCAGGATGTAAGGAAGAAGAGTATTCTGGATATAAGGAACAGTCGTTAAAAAGCACAGAGTAGAGAGATTGATACTGGAAAGCTAAAGGGCACAGTGGATAGAATGCCAGGCATTGAGTCAAGTAGAACAGAGTTCAAATCTGGCCTCAGACATTTAATAGCTGTGTTACTCTGGGCAAATCCCTTAACTCGATTTCACTCTATTCAATGTAAAATGTAAAATGAGCTGGACAAGGAAATGGCACACTTGGAATACCAGTGGAATACTTGGGACACCTGGAACACTCTACCATCTTTGCAAAGAAAATTCCAAAATGGGGTCACAAAGAATCAGACATGACTGAACTGACTGAACAACACCACCAATGAGGTCAGTGGAGCATTCTGGGTGAGGAACAACAAGAAGCCAGGTCTTGGTAGATTGTGAAGTATGTGGATGGGGAAGAAAAGGTGAGAAGACTGAAAAGAAAGGAAGAGAACACAGTGTGAAGGACTTCCAATGACAAACAAAAGACTTTATATTCAATCTTAGAGATGAAAGGGTTGCTATTAGAGTTGATTTAGGGGGGTGGTAACACACTCTGACTTACAATAAAGGAAAATCAGTTTGACAGTTGTATATAGCAGAAATGTCAAACTGGGAGATTTTTTTAAAAACCCTAAACAAACATTAAAAATACATAATATATGGTTTTCTAGTCAAAACCCAAGCTGCAGGGATCCCTAGGTATTCTTCAGTAGGCCCTACTTTTTTTGAGTTTGTAATCACTGGTATAAAAGATAGATTGAAATGGAGAGAGACTTGAGGAAATGAGACCAGCTAGAAGAGTATGGCAAATAAGCATGAGGTATCTATGTGGGATACATGTAGGATAGATGTTGTGAAGGTAACATTGACAAAACTTGTTGACAGATTGTATATGCAGAATGACAGAGAGAGAGGGGAATACAGGATGACACGGATTTTGATTCTGGGTGATCAAGAGGAGAGTGATTTCTTTTTAGGAAAGTTTGGAAGAGGGGAGGCTTGGAGAGAAGAAAATGAGTTGTTTTGGAAATGTAGAGTTGGTAATGGCTATGAACATTCAAATAAAGATGTCAAAAAAGGCAATTGGTAGATGAGACTAGAGATCAGGAGAAAAAAGGCTGATACATGGATATGAGAATCATTTGCACAGAGATGGAAACTGAGCTTCTAAAGCTGATGGTCTTGCCAAGGCAAATGTATTATAATTTTCAAAGGCAAGGCACCATTAGCTGGGTGACTGGTATTGCCAAGGTAAATGCATTGTAATTTTCAAAAGCTATATGCTATCAGCTGGGTGGGAAAAGGGGTCAAGAAAGGCTTCATATAGGAAGTCATTTCAAAGTTTTGAGTTGTTTTGAAGGAAACATTCCAAGAGACAGAAGTGAAGAGGAAGTTCATTCTAGGTAAGTAGACAGTCTATGAAAAAGCATAGAGATGGGAGTCAGAATTTTTATGCAAGGAACAGGAAGAAGTCCAGGTAGAGTCTACCACAAAGTGAATGAAGAGAATAATTTAATAAATCTGGAAAGTGCTTTGGAGCTAGTATGTATAGGACATTAAGTGCTAAATGTCAGAATTTGCATTTGATAATAGTAAACGTTGTCAGTACATTTATATTAATCATAGGGTTGTCACTGGAAATCATTGAGTAGGGGAATGATTTAGTCAGAACTGTGCCTTTAAACCTCTCTCTTAACTGTATGGAAAATGTAATTGAGTTGGGAGAGACTCTTGGCAGAAGGCCAATTAGGAGGTTATTGCAATAGGCCAGGTACAAAATGATGACCAGTGCAATGTCCATGTAATTGTCCAATGCAATTTCTCCTGTGTAGTGTTTTGTGACCCTCCTGGGCTCACCACATACCTTGTTGTCCCTTGGGTAATCTTTAAATTCAGTTCTTGTAGTCTATCATATTCCATGACCCACAGCCACACAACCTCACTGGCAAAATGCCATTGTATTGGATCTATGATTCCATTATTTCTGGGACTTCCTAGTGGGGAACTTCATTTACAAATGCCTCTCATACCTGTTCTGTAACATAGTTTAGTGAGCTGCCTCAATATATATACATATATATCTATATATATATATAGATAGATAGATAGATAGATAGATACATAGATACATAGATATAGATGTAGATATATAGATACATAGACATAGATATAGATGGATAGATAGATAGATGATAGATGGTAGGTAGATAGATGGATAGATAGATGATAGAGAGATAGATGTATGGATAGATAGATACATAGATGATAGATAGATAGATAGATAGATAGATAGATGGACAAATTGTATAGTTTTTTCCCCACTCAACTGAATATCCTAGTATGGGCCATAGATGGTTTTTGTTCAATTAGTTTTTCCAATGTAGTAATTAGACTAAATAATTTTGAGAAATTGTGACTCCCATTGAAGGGGGTCTGTAGAGCTTTAGAGTTGCCCCAAACACTACCATTTCACTCACAAACAAGAGTATCTGAATAACTTCACCATCTATAGGGATTCCATCTTCATTTTCAGATTCACGCTCGTTCTCTATGAAAGTCTTTAATATCTTGATGATTTTATGTCTCCCAGTTTTAGACACCACTTCAAATGCTGATTCATATCACTAGCTGGATGGTTACTTTGAGATGGAACTTTTCTGGCTATGCAGCCATGAAATGAGGGAAAATGGAGCTCTGTTCTATACCAGCCCTTTCTACTTCTTCAGGGAAGGGGCACGGTGGCAATGGGGGAGAAACAAGAGCAGTGCTAAGAATCATATCTTTCCCCAAAGGACTCATGATGGAAAATGCCATCCACATCCAGAGAAAGAATTATGGAGTCAGAACACAGAGCAAAACAGGCTGTTTTCTTTTTTGTTTTGTTTTGTTTTTTCTTTCTCATGGTTTCTCCCATTCATTATAATTCTATGTGACATGACTAATATGAAAATGTATTTAATAGGAATGTATGTGTAGAGCCTATATCAGATTGCATGCCATCTTGGAGAGGAAGGGGGGAACAAAGGGAAGAAAATTTAAAACTTAAGGAAGTAAATATTAAAGACTAAAAACAAATAAATTAACTAATAAAAAAGAATCATACTTTTCAGTCAAACCCTTACAACGTCAAGAAAAAGCAAGAGAGACCTCCAATATATTGGGTGGACACCTTGTTACAGACTCTTGAGAGGACATGGGCAAGAGTCCCACAGAATGGGTAGGCATAGAGGAGTTGCCATGTGCATCACTGATTTGAACTCCCAATCACTGAGATCAAAGAGTCATTGGAGTATTTGATACTGATAATCACAAGGCTATGGAACAAAGTGATCTGAATGATTATTTCCCTCAAGACAATCTTTTCTGATTTTGATGTGTGTAAGAGAGATACTTCATCGGAGGAGAGCCTACTCGATTTTACAGTAGAGGCCTTCACATTTAGAATCTGTCTGTTCAGGCAGGAAAGTTATTTTGCTTCTCTTTTGTACATAAGGTAACAAATTCCGAATCTTATGGAAAACTCTATGCCTTCTTAGGACCCTTTCATTATCAAATGTTATCAGTGTTGTTACATTGCTGATCTCTATTTTAATAGGAAATTCTTCCATCTTTTGGCCTTTTGAATACAAAGATAATTCCTCTTCCCTAATTGAAACACTTGTACATTTGGCTCAAATCAGGGCCACTGCTTTCAGGGCCTGCTTTGCTTTTTAAAAAAAAATATGTTCACATCAATCTGAACTGATTCAGACCAGGATTCTTATGCCTCTAATAAAGAAACTCAATAAAACAAAATAAGGCCAGAATGTAAATTAAATTGCATAGAAGAGAGCATTGGTCTTGATTATCATGCATCTATTGCAATTTTAAAAGCACGATATTTAATGAACAGCATGTTTTGTGGGCTTCTTTGTTTTTAATTATTTTATATGTCAAGAAGGCTACTTACTGTAGATCAATGGGGCTGCTCTGATATACTGCTGGTGATGGAACCACTCAACTTAGTCTTCTGCAGAGAGCCTTTCTTCAGGCAGAGCAGGGTCATAGAAAGGACATTGAATTCATTGTCAGACTCTGAGTTGCTGGCCTGGCTCTTCCACTTGCTAACTATATGACCTTGGGCAAGTCATTTACCTTCTCAAGTCCTCAGTTTTCTTCACTGAGGAATGAGGGGTTTAGACTATCTGATCTCCAAGGGCCTTTCCAGCTCTAAGTCTGTAATTCTATAATCCTATTTCATGACCTTTGTGATCTAAGATGCCAATTAAATTCACTGACAATGATGAAAAGTAGATTCCTACCACACTTAAAAAAACATCTGATTATTTGCATAACTTAAGCAAAAATGTCAATAATTCACTTCTGCTTCAATTATCTGGATATTTAGGACAAAATTAGATTTTGAAAATGATAGTTATCCATATAACTGTCTCAGATCTCCACTTGACTTTTCTGGTATTGATTCAACCTAGTATGTGCATATAGAGCAGTGGTTCTCAACCTTCCTAACGCTGTGACCCTTTAACACATGTTGTAGTGACCCCCAACCATAAAATGATTTTTGTTCCTACTTCATAACTGTAATTTTGCTACTGTTATGAATTGTAACATAAATATCTGATATGCAGGATGTGTTTTCATTGTTATAAACTGAACATAACCCACAGATTGACAACTGCTGATCTAGGGGCTAGACATTCTCATTAATTGCTTTTAGCACTTATTTGAAATCCGTATTTAGAGAAAGAACATAGATTCTTCTCCACTACAAGGACATGTAATAGCATTTTCAGAAACAAACAGCTCGGCTCTTTATTTCTTGACCATAAGAAAAATGTTGCACTTTCTTTATGTGGGCTACGTACAGGAAACCATTCAGAAAGGTTCAAAGGCACTGGTGAGTGGGGGAGCAGAAATGACATTCCAAGGGTAGCACCACATGAAAGTCTGGTCAGATCAGTGTCATATATTATACAAATGTGACGCAAAAATGTTCATGGATTATACTTCCTTTGCTGTATTATATTAACACTTCATCATCTCTATGCACCACAAACAGATGCTAACAAGGTACAAGAAAGGAACTATAATAGGCCACGATTTCTGTCTCACATTAGGAGCCTGTGCAATGTAACATGCATGGGTTAAGATCAGCAGGAGGCAAAACTCACTAGTATGTCATTTACCCCTAAACAAAGGGCGGCCAGTAAAAGAATGTTTATTGTGTGATGAAAAGTTCTTACAGTCACAGGAGAAAATGGGAAGTGGCATGTTCTATGTCCCTGACATACCTCAGATCACGCATCTAAAGGTTAGAGTCTATATCATGCTTTGTTAAAAATGTTGGCAACAGCGTGAAAAATGCTTTGCATCATTTTAAAATACAAATTGCCACTTTGACCATTCTAGGGTGAAATTATTGTAGAACAGTGGTTCTCAACCTTCCTAATGCTGAGACCCTTTAATACTTGTATGTGGGTGGACCTGCCTGGAGATGGATAGAAGAGCGATGTTTTGGTTCCTAAGACCATTGGAAATAAGTGTTTTCTGATGGTCTTAGGTGACCCCTGTGAAAGGGTCATTCAACCCCCAAACGGGTCACGATCCACAGATTGAGAACCACTGTTGTAAAAGAAAAGGGTCATAGATCAAAGTTTGTGCATAGCTTTGGACAGAATTCTTAACCGAGAGTCAGAAAGACCTTCTTACCTCCAATCCTACCTTGATTAATCCTTTTAGAACCTCAGTTTTCTTATCTGTATAAAAAGTGCTAATAATTCCATTCATACATATCTCACATGGATTTCATGAGGTTCAAACCACATAACATATATCTAACTTGAAACATCATAGAGGACTTAGGCATGGAAGGGACCTTAAAGGTCACTGAGTCCAATGCTCTTTTTACAAGATATACTGTTCTAGGTCTGGTTCAAGATAATTCATTGGTAGCTTATGTTTGATATTAGAATTAAATGAGAACTTCATAGGTTATTCAACAGTTATGGAAAGAGAAAGAGAGAGACAGAGAGAAAGAGACAGAGACAGAAAAGAGAGAGAGAGAGAGAGAGAGAGAGAGAGAGAGAGAGAAAGAAAGAGAGAGAGAGAGAGAGAGAGAGAGAGAGAGAGAGAGAGAGAGAGAGAGAGAGAGAGAGAGAGAGAGAGAGATTTGCTAAACCATAGTAGGGAAAGAAGGATAGTCAATGAGGTACTAATAATACCCTGAGCTAATTCAGTCAAATTTCCCCTATGTCTGTTGCCAGTTATGTATGGTCCACCAACCAAGCATCAGTTTTCCTGGAGTTCTTCATGGTTGTTTTGTACTCAAGTGACTAGGAATTGAGGTCAACAGCCTGAGCCAAATGAGACTTAAGGGTGATTCAAGTATCTTTGAAAGAAGAAAAGCCTAACTTTCATGACTGGGGCAGGGAGGAGGCAAAGTTAGGATGTTACTCCCACCAAAACAGATGAGGGAACCAAGGTTTAGAGAAATAGTGTGGTTTGTCCATGGTCACATAGCTAACAAGTAGTTGAAGTAGGATTCAAAAAACACATTTTTCCCAAACAATACATTGTCTCATATAAAAATCAGTTTTATTCACAGCTTAGTTTATATCTTGTAACCTTTGATAATAGAATGTAAGTTTATGGCATCAGGACCAGTATTTTCTTTTTTCTTTTCTTATATTTTTTCCTACCCTGCCCTCTCCTCTTCACAAATATCTTAGACTCAAAATGTGCAAAACTAAATTATTGATTAATTAGATCAACTAATTATTGATTAAATTGTATTTCCCCTCAAACCTTCCCCTCTTCCAAACTTTCCTCTTACTATGAAGGGTACCACAATCTTTACAGTCATTCACCCTTGCACCGTAGCTGTCCTCCTCAACTTTTCCCTCTCTCTTTCCTCCATATTCAGTCTGTCGCCAACATCTTTTGACTTTAGTTTTGTAATCTCTGGATTATGCCTCTTTATCTCTTCTGAAACTGTCACCACTCAGGCCTTCATTTCCTCAACCCCGGAATAATACAAGAGGTTGCTGGTTAGTCTCCTGGCCATAAGCCTCTTACCACTCCATTATCTACTCATCTATGAGAGGAATCTTTCTAAACTCCACTAACTCTGTATCACCTCAAGCTTTCTTATAGAATATGGGAATTTTAGTTATGATTTGAAGGGAGCCAGAGAAACTAACAGACAGATATAAAAAAGAAGAACATTTCAGGAAATGGGGGTAGGCCAGAGAAAATACCCAGAACTGAGACAGAGAGACTTGTTTGAGGAACAGCAAGGATGCCAGTCTAAGTGGATTGAAGAGTTGAGAGAAGGGAGTTAAGATGTAAGAAGAATAGAAATATAGGATGGGGTTAGGTCATAAAGTACTTTGAACATGAAACAGAAGATTTTGTGTTTGATTTTAGAAGCTATAGCGAGCTAGTGGAGCTTTTGAGGGATGGTGGTGACAGTTTGACCTTCACTTTAGGAAAATCACTTTGGTGGCTGAATGGAGGATTGGAATAGAGAGTAGAGAGAGACTTAACATAGGTAGATATGACAAGGAGATATATTTTAAATGGCTGAAAAGATCATCTTACCTAATCAAATATTGTTATTTAACCTTAGAAAATTTGGGGGGGGGTAATTTGAGTAGATGTCCAATGCATTTCCCAAATGAAACATTTTAAAAATTGTTTTCATTAAAGTTGACAGACTAAACTTGGTCATCTTTGTTTGTTATATTTTAGGACAGGAAAATGGCTCCTCAGTAGGTCAGAAAATGTTGAGTTTTATCCATCTAAGATATATAACTTGAAAACGAATAGTTTGTAGAAAGGTAAATGACAAGTTCTTGTGTGCAATTTCAAATATCTATCCATTTATATTCTCCAGATAGAGTTTTTAATAGGGAACTGCTTTTCTTTCTATCTTTCTTTCTTTCTTTCTTTCTTTCTTTCTTTCTTTCTTTCTTTCTTTCTTTCTTTCTTTCTTTCTTTCTTTCTTTCTTTCTTCCTTCCTTCCTTCCTTCCTTCCTTCCTTCCTTCCTTCCTTCCTTCCTCTTTCCTTTTTTTTAAGCATCTGGAAGATGCAATGAGGTGAGAGAGGAGAGACTGCTCTACATAAACTTAAAAGTTTATGCATACTTGACTAACGTGGAAATAATGATACACATGAATGTTTTCAAAGTGTTTGCAAAATTTCTTAATTTAGAAAGTATACCTTTTTAAAACAAAGGGAAAAAGAATATCTCTAGTTATTGATTATTGTAATTTTTTCATTTTTTCTCATATAGGATTCAAATTTTTATCAGTGGGTATTCAAATCTATGAATAATATGGTTCAATATTGAGAAAGAAACCAAAAGTTGTCTAATTGCTAATGATAAAGTTGTGAGGAGAAAGAAGGTACTATTTAACTGCTTATGTAAAGTATTTCAGAGGTGCTCAGCCCGATTTGAATGGGCATGTCCAGTCCACGAGCCCATTGGGCTAACACATACTACCACTCACTTCTCCTGAGGGGAAAGGAAGATGAATGGTCATTTATGGTACAGGGTGTGTCACCATAGCTGGCTGCACCACCTAGGCATGATTAGAACAACATGTGGTGGTGGTGGTGGTGGTGGTGGTGGTGGTAATAATATATTTTTTTCTTTTTGAAGGGAAGTTGGGGGTTAAGTGACTTGCCCAAAGTCACATGGCTAGTAAGTGTGTCAAGTGTCTGAGGCTAGATTTGAACTCAGGACCTCCTGACCCCAGGGCCAGTGCTCTATACATTGCATCACGTAGCCATCCCCTGGTAATAATATTTTTCTAGCTAAAATCATCTTTAGTTTCCTATCTCGACCCATGTCATACTATTAAACCTGAAAAAAAGATGTTCACACAAGAAAAGTAGAGAATTTAGAGATCAGATTTTTTTTCCTTCCTAAGTTATGTGGATCTTGCATGAATTTAGTGGCAAAGAAGCTCCTTAAAGGAAAAAACAGTTTATTTTTCTCCTTCATATCCAGGGTTCAGTGCAGTGACACATATTAGCCATTTAATTAATGATTTTTAAATTCAACTGACAAAACTAACAGATCTTGCAACAGAGTCATAGAATATGTTTTCTGGGATGGATACAAGGCCATGAAACCAGGATTTTATTCCTTATTTGACCAGAACTTGGACTAAGAGGAATATTCTATCATGGCAGAAGATCAGTAGTCATTCCAGGAATAGTCATACTAAGGTTAGAGTCATTATAAGAAACTCTATGCTCTCCTATTTTCACTTTTTTTGTTTTTATTTTTGTTTTTTCTTTTTTGTGATTTTTCTCTTTTGTTCTGATTCTTCATTCCCAACACCACTAATGTGGAAATATGTTTAAGGTGACTGTACATGTATAACCTATGTCAGATTGCTTGCTGTCTTGCAGAGAGAGAAGAGAGAGAGGGAGAAAAAATTGGGAACTCAAAATTTTACAAAAATGAATGTTAAAAACCACTTTTACTTATAATGAGAAAAATAAATGCTATTAAGTGAAGAAAAAAAAGCTTTTCAATGCTTCTCCATGCCCAAGATGGGGAACAGAGAAATTACTATCCCAACAGATCACAAAACTGACACAAGGGAAATATATGACATTATTATAATCATAATGACATTTTATGCATCTTGGTCAAGTATCATTCTACCAGGAGGCTGAACATTTGATCAATTCTTGACTAGCTTTGCTGAAAATTTCTTTCATTCTTTCTTCCTTTCTCCATTCCTTCCTTTGTTACCTCTTTCTTTCTTTCTTTCTTTCTTTCTTTCTTTCTTTCTTTCTTTCTTTCTTTCTTTCTTTCTTTCTTTCTTCCTTCCTTCCTTCCTTCCTTCCTTCCTTCCTTCCTTCCTTCCTTCCTTCCTTTCTTTCTTTCTTTCTTTCTTTCTTTCTTTCTTTCTTTCTTTCTTTCTTTCTTTCTTCCTTCCTTCTTTTCTCTTTTTTCTTTCCTTCTTTTAGGCATCAAGAAGTAGCAATGATGTGAGAGAGGAGGGACTGCTCTACTGGACATTGTTTTGATCTACAAAGAAAAACCACTTAATAAAGTAAAAGTAATAATGGTGGCAAAAATGGCCATTTTAGTAGGTAAGGACTATTTTGGACATAGTCATCATATGCATCCTAGCTGTCAGGAAAGCCTTTCACATTTTTTATTTATATATATTTTTTTTGTTTTTCATCACTTACATTTTCCAATATGCTGTTCCCGCCTCCACATTCTAGAGAGCCATCCCTTGTAATAAAGCATGAAAAAAAGGAAGAAAGAAAAAAAGCTCCACAAAACTAAACTACACATTAAAGTCTGATGTTGTATGTGGTCTCCCATACCTACAATTCTCCACTCCTGCAAAGGAGCTAGCAGGAGGTAATTTCTATTTCATCTCTGGAATTAAGTGTAGCTTTTATAATAGTAGTATTCAGTTTTAGTTGTTTCATTGTTGCTTTTCTTTCATTTACATTGTTGCACATGTCTCCCAATATTTGAAGGGCTGTCTTCTCAAAGATGGGTTAGGTTTATTGTGGGTAGCTGCAGAAGGAGTAATTTGGATGGAAGTCACAGGAAGGAGACTTTGGGACAATACAAGGAAGAACTTTGCCAAAATTATAATGGCCCGCAAATGGAATAGATACCTTTTCATCATTACTGGAAGTGTTTAAGCAGAGACTAGATGACCTGAATAGAGATATTGTAGGTTCATTTCCTGAATGCTAGAAGTTAGACTAGCTGACCTCTAAGGGTTAGTGTGGTTTAGTGGAAAGAACAATGCATCTGGAGTCAGAAGATATGTTTAAATTTCAGTGTTAAGTATTTGTGAGTTGTATGATTATGGGCAAGCTACTCACACTTTTTGAGTCTCACTTTTGTATATATTGAGGATGAGAGGGGGTTTTTTGTACTTCCTTTTTCATGGAGTCTTGTGAGGAAAGAATTTTCCACATAAATGTGGGCTCACAGTATAGTTCCTTCTGATTCTGTGATATTTAATGAAATGTGTATAAATTGTTCTTTAAATGAAGTTATCAGTGTCCTCCTCTTTGCCAAATAAAGTGGCAATTTTTCAGCCTTTTTCCTTGACTTCTGTGAAGATTTAAATTCTTCTGGCCACCTTGTTCAACTGGATGCTCTCTCTTCTTTGACTTCAGAGACAACTCCTGCTCTCTCTTTCCTAATCACTCCTTTCCTTTTTCTTTCAGTGGCTATTTATCCTCTTCCTGACTCCTCAATGTGAATGTTTCCCAAAGATGTGTCCTCAGTTTATCCTTTTGTCTCTCTAAATTCTTTCCTTTGACCTTGTCACTAGATGCCATAATTTCAGCAACCATGCACCTGTAGATACTGAAACCTCAGGACCTTGCTATAACTCTCTTCTGAGCACTAGTGCCATATCTACAGTCACCTGCAGAATATTTCCTTCTGCATTGGTCAGTATTGACTCAAAAACAGCAAGTCATGGTATCATAGATTTAGAGTTGGAAGGGACTTGAAAGGTCCATGACAGCTGATCCCTCCATTTTCTTAAAAAGATTAAGTGATTTTCCCCAAATCACTTAGTATCAGAGGTGAAATTTAAAGCCATGGCTTCTTCTTTCCAGGTCTGGCATCCTCCCTACCATGTAACACTCCCTCTTGGTCAGAACTAAACTTTAAAGTATCATATATCTAGATCTGGAAAGAATCTCACATAATAACTAGTTCAACTCCTCCTTTTATGGTTGAGAAAACCGAGTCCCATCTAGGGAAAAGAACATGCCCAAAGTGCTAGAGGTAATAAATGCTATATTTGAGATTTGAACTCAGATCCCAGTGTTCTTTCTACTACATCAAGCTGTCCTCTCTGTTGATGAAGGGTGATCTCTTTATTCAATGAACCTTTTAAAGTCCGATGATATTTATATGATTTTTTTCTCTACTCATTCTAATCAGTTCTCTTTTTGCTTTTCTGGCCCCTAAACCATCTCCTCATATAGACCTCACAGTTTCTAACTATATTATTATCATTTGCTAATACTTAAAACCTTAATGTTATGTTTGTCTCTTTCCATTTCCTTTTTTCTCTTGTGGCCAGTTACCCAAACCCCGTGAATTTCACCTGCATTATGTCTAACATGGTGTTTCATTGTTCAATCATTCAGTCATATCCAATTCTTTTGGGGGGTTTTCTTGGAAAAGATACTAGAGTGGTTTGCCATTTCCTTCTCTGACTCACTTTGCAAATGAGAAAACTAAGGTATCACACAGCTAAGTGTTGAAGACCAGATTTGGAGTCAAGAAGATGGTCTTCCTGATTCCAGGCCAGGTGCTCTATCCACTGCATCACCTAGCTGCCCTTGCATAGCGCACTTATCTCTACTGCACCCTGTTTACCACCTACTTTTATCATTGTAGCAAATATCCTAGTATATCTTCCCTTCTCTATTTTTAATCTCTATTTCCTTCTTTAAAGCATTGTAAGAAATATATATATATGTATAAACACATATATGTATACACACATATATGTATGTGTGTACACACATATATGTATACACACATATACATGTATGTGTGCACATACATATACATGTATGTGTGTATATGTGTGTGTATATATATATATATATATATATATATATATATATATATATATAAAACTGGTAATAACACTCTTCTACTCAAAGTCTTCAGTGATTATCTGAAGTTCAAATTTCTCTAAGTGTTATTCAAAGTCATGGTGAAGTCTGACAGAATATAACCTCGTATTATATTCTTCTTTTTAAACTCTGTGCTTTGGGTAAAATTGATAATTTTCTGCCTCCCAAAGATATCCTGTGTTTCCCAGATTCCATGCCTTCACTCATGCTTTTACCAATCTTGGGAATATTTTCCCTTCCTTTTTTTCAACTATATGGTTCTTCCCATTTTAACTCTAATGTTCCCTCTTCCATGATCATCCAGGTCAAGAAAACTTTTCATCCTTTGGACCACATATTTTTTTGCACCTCTCCTATGTATTTTTCACACAATATGGTGTGTTATAGTTATCTGTGGATGTGACATGTACCACGGCATGACCGAAAACTGGAGGAGTGCAGGAACTGCATCTTATCTAAACTTTATATAGGTGCACACAACTGGCATTTAATAAAGTTAGCTGAGTGGCTGGATGAATAATTGGATCTTGAAGGACAATGTATGTTGTGTACAATGTCAATTCAAAATGGTTGTATTTTGTTTTTCCTTTCATTTTTACTCTCTACTCAGCTTGAAATTTAAATAGTTGGGTGTGATATCACAAAGGGAAAGATGGGATATTATAGTGAGGTTAATCTACTTTAAATTGTCTTAACATGTGTGCACACCATATGTTACATAATCTGAAAGGTCTCCTACATTTGCATGAAAGATGTGGGAGAAGGCTCAAGTCCATTTAGTTATTTGTTAAGTGTTGATATCACTTAAACTTGATATATAACAGAAGAGAAGAATCACCCATTTTCTGCCTCGAATTATTTCAAGCAGAGCCAGATTAGGTTTCCACCCTTTATGCACCTCCACCCCTCAATTCCACCTTCATTTTTTTTAATTACTAAAAGAAGAGGAAATGAAACCACAGGTCTTTTTGTCCCCTCCCTCTCTCAAATAGCATTAGGAATTTGACTGAAACATAAATGTGATCCAAACCCAGAACAATGGTTTTCCTGTCCTGTGTGACTATTATCTTCCTGTGCCTAAGCTTGGAGCTCTTGATAACTCATACAGTAGTTTCTGCTCAAATGACATTTTTCCTCAGTGGTCATTTAAATACCTACTCAGACACTGCTGCCAGTCTTTTATGAGTAGAGAAAAAGTTCATATAAATATCATCTGACTTTAAAAGTTTTCTTCAATCAAAAGATCACCCTTCATCAACAGAGAAGAGAGCTTGATGTAATCGAAAGAACACGGGGATGATTCAGTTGAACTGAGTTTGAATCCTGCCTTGTATAGTTACATCAAATATTGAACCCAGATCCCCCGACTTCAGATGCATTGCTTTGTCTCAGGACTTAGGTTCTTGATTGTTACTGAATTTAATTTGAATTTGGTACTATCGACATGTGCCTGAGTTTTTTTGTTTGTATGTATCTTGCCTCTCCATCTATTATAAATTTCCTTTCAAATAGATTTTATGTCGGCAGTTTTTATACCTCCTTTGATGCTCTGTAAGGGCAGCTAGATGGCAGATTGCATAGTGTGTCATGCATAGAATTAAGAAGATTCATTTTCCTGAGTTCAAATCAAACCTCAGACGCTGCTAGCTGTGTGGCCCTGGGCAAGTCACTTAACCCTGCTTGCCTCAGTTTCTCCATCTGTTAAATGAGCTGGAGAAAGATATGACAAACCACACCTATATCTTTGCCAAGAAAATCCCAAATGAGGTCACAAAAAGTCAGACACAATGGAAACAATTGAACAACATGAAGCTCTGTACATAATATGCTTCATTCCTTACACTCCAATCATCATTTCATTGCTAAGTTCTTTGCCTTGTTGCCCTGGAAAAACTTTGGCTCTGGAGTCCACTTGTCCAGATTCTCAACTGTATCTCTTGAAGCATTATTTTAGCAAAACTCCAGTTATGATTTCACTTTTTGCTCCCTTTCCATGTTCTCCTAACCCATGGCCTTGTTGTCATTACCCCCTCAATCCCTGCCCTGAGTTCTGCAACTGTGAATCACGAACCCTTGTCCCTGGAAGGAATGTGTTCATGTATTCCTCTCTAGCTCCATTCACCATCCCTATAACTTTCCGGGTCAAAGGGAAATAGGAGGGATGGGATCTAGAGAATGCCCTTGGTGCAAGGTTAGATTGGAACTGCTTCTTAAAGGCATGAAGTGGAGGTAAAGAGGGAGAAAGTTCCAGGAACAGGGCATAGCCAGTGAAAATGCATAGAGGAAAGAAAAGTAGTGACACACGAGAGAAACAGCAAAAAGACCAGTGTCTCTGAATTGTAGAGTATTCAAATAGTACTAAAATATAAAATACTAGAAAGGCAGGATAAGCAAAAATTATGAAGCACTTGGAAAACTAAATAGCAGATTTTATCTTTATATTTGATAATAGGGAGTACTAGCGAGTAGAGAAATGACATGGTTAGGCTTTTGCTCTGGGAAGACCACTTTGGCAGCTAATTGAGAGATTTGATGGAGAGTCCAAGGAGGTGGCTATTGCAATAGTACAGACTAAAGTAATGAGTATGTGAGTGAAGAAGACACATTGAGGAGATGTTGTGAAAGCAGAAAGGGCAATCATCTTTTTTATTATACTATGTTATGGATATGCTTGTTTCATTCCATAAATTAAAAATAATTTTTTTTTCAAAAAAAGAAATAACAGGTTGGATATGGAGAATGACTGTCAGAAAGCAGTTGAGGATGATACCAAAGTTCTGAGCCTGAGTGACTTGGAAGTTGATGGTGCCCTCACAAACAGATTATTAGCTTTGTTGCTGTTATTTCCATACTTTCTGACTTTAATGGAGTTGGAGAGATTTAAGAAGCAGCGAGGGGAAGCCTCGTGATAGAACACCAAGGTCACATTTAGGAATTCAAGAGATCCTGTGTCTAGCATTTGTTCCTCCACTAACAGAGGTGTGCCACGTCTCAATTCAGTCAGTCTTTTTGGAACTCGATTCATACATGTATAAAATGAGAAGTTTGGATTAGACAGTGTCCAAGGTCTTTTCCAACTCCAGCATTCTACTGTTCCAAGGTCTGCAAGATGTAGAGCAGTGGTTCTCAACCTTCCTAATGCTGCGACCCTTTAATACTCATATGTGGACGTATCTGCATGTGGGCAGACCCACCTGGAGACAGATAGAGGAGCGGTGTCTCAGTTCCTAAGACCACTGGAAATATGTGTTTTCCAATGGTCTGAGGCGACCCCTGTGACAAGATCATTCAAAAGGGGTCGCGACCCACAGGTTGAGAACCACTGATGTAGAGCTCTTCTTTCCCTTGATTTCAATGGCATTTGTCATTTAGCCCCCTGTTTTGGCACTCATCACACATTGGCTTAGTCTGTTCCTTGTTTTTTCCTCTGTGTATGATTTACTTTTTCTAAAAGTTTGTAAATACTCTTTTTTTTTTTTTTACTGGACCTGACATTTCATCAACAAAGAGACCTCCTAGTGAGGAAAGCCCTCTACCAATACAAGTCAGCACCTGCTCTGCGGCTTAATTGCCTGAGACACTGAGATGTTAAGAACCTTGCTGGATGTTACTCAGGTACAATATTTGAACTTGTGTCCTCCTTCCTTGAAGGCCAGCTGTGACTCCATCATGCCTTGTTGCTTCTCTATCTTCTTCACTTCTCTCAGAAAAGAAGAGTCATAAGGACCTTGCTCATACTACAGTGGATTTTTAGAAATGATTTGCTGATTGGGTAATTGACAGCAATTAGGAAAGCTGTACATTCAAAACTATTTTTAAGTATCTGCTCTATACAGAGCATAGAACTAGACAGTGAGGGATAAATTAGGACATAATCTTTCACCTCTAGAAGTTTAAGTCTTAAAGGAAAGATCGAACATCAGCAAAAGTGTGATGCCTAAAGAACTTGTGAATTTAGGGAACCTGGTGCGTGTTGGAGGTAGGTTATGTAGGAGCATCAGCATTGATATCAAATAAACGAAGACTAAGAACAAATTTTCTGGTTCTCCCAAATATAGTTTGTGTAGCCTGAGGAGAGGGTGTTCTACTGATACTGTTGCAAATGTCAACATCCCTCAATCTGTGTTTACTTATGATTTCATTTCCCTTTTATACAATATTGTACATTACTATACAGCTTTGTGACCAAGAAATCCTTTTGTTTTTCCTTTTTCTTTCCTCCTGACACTGAGGTTCCAAGTAGGAAGAATAGTGTTAATTGGAGCTTGGATTCTTTCCAGCCCTCCAGTTTACCCTAAAGACTTTGAGTAAAGCAGGTACAACCCTTTAAGTCTGTAATAATCACCTCTGGAGGCTCCAGGACCAGTGATTAAGGGATCTGAAGACAAATCAGATAACCTATTGATTCTCCCAGTAGAGGGCATTAAACTTACACTGATCCAGCCTTAGATCTGATAAGGAGCAGCCTTTCACAGTCTCCTTCTACTACAAATATGAAAGTGCTTATGTTTTATGAACTTAAATCTGTGAAGATGAACAAGACCATGTACTTGGTATTAAAATAAATATAAATTAAGCATTTCCTCTCTAGCCTTAAGTATTAAAACCTACCTGGGCAATCAAATTCCTGAAATTCTTTAAGATTTCTCACATCCAAACATAAAATGTCAAAACCAACAAAAACTCTTCAAATTTCCTTCATATGATTTTTAAGTAATAAGGCACACCCAGTATCAAGGACACACCGCAGCCCACTAGAGCTAGTATGCCCCCACTTATTGATAAATTTGGCTGATAATCATGTAGAAACCAGAAAAGTAGTGTTATTGCTTCTAAAATATGTTTTCTGTTTTATGATCCAAATATGCATTTCTGGCATGCAATCCCTCCTCACTTCTGCCTTGTATATACCATATATATATATATACATATATATATACATACATACATATATATGTACATACGTATATGTGTGTGTATCTATCTATCTATCTATATTAGTTGATTTGAAAAAAATACAATCTTCACACTTTTGTATTTTTTGGGGGGGAAATCTACACAGGAAATTAAGGCTGATCAAAAAACTGTTCACTAACTTTGAAATTTTTTTAACCTTGGAATTATTAAAAGAAAAAGAATAAAACAACCTTTCACTTCACTTTTCCTATTATTTCAAGTGTCTTTCCCTTCCCAGCAGCCAGTTAGTCGATGAGCATTTCTGGAATTCCTAGTATATGATAGGAACTGTGTTGAGCACTGATACAAAGAAAGACAAAAGGTAGTCCCTGCTTACAAGAAGCTTACAGTCTAAAGAGAAACTGGAATAGTCATTTTACCCCTTCCCCCATCATATCATACTACAAGCCAAAGATTTTGATTAGAATTCCAGGCCTGATAGGCATGGAGAGTCACAATGAGATTTCAGTTTAGGGCAGTAAAAAAGCACTTTGGCATAAATGTGTCTGGTGACAAAATCATCATCATCATTATTGCTGCCATTCTCTGATCAGTCTGCTTGTTCACATCCAAAGAAGCATTAACCAAAGATATTATAGTAACCACAATCATAATACCTCATGTTTGCTGTGTATGTGAATTGTTTTTAGAATTATAGAATTTTCAAGAGGTAAATACAGTAGGAGGGGTAAATAGGGGTAAATACAGTAGAAGCAAAATCTTCTGAGATCTTGTTGATGACTAATTCCCAAAAGAAACTACTTCAGAGAAGGGGAAGCTACAAAGAAACAAAAAAGAGAAAGAGATAAATGGGGATCAAAGTAAAAAAGAGGTTGGCTTCCACCTACCCACCAACCCAAGGATGAAGAATAAGGAGAAAGTAATAACACCACCGAAAGAAAAAAAATAAGGCAGGATTAAAAAAAAATCAAAGTACCCAAAGAAACCTGAGAGGAAAGGATTATTAAGTATAAATGAAAAATCATACCATACACTGTCACCTCCAAACTAAATAAGCAAATGCAGTTTCAAACACAGAGGAAAATGGCAGAAGAGCTCAAATATAGAAAGGAAATGTTTATTTTTATTACCTAATATGCAATTTAAGTATTAAAAGCTACAGTTGTCATCAGAAAGTGTGGACAAAACCTATTTGGAGGCAAAAAATAGGTATTTTCCACATAAGGTTCAAGCAAATCAAAATCGTTATTACCTGTAGAGGTTATGCTCAGATTATTACCATAGCCATTGGCCAGTCACATCATATTTTCAAATGCCATTTTATTATGTTATTACTAAATCCACAGCAAATCTCACTTTCAATCACCTATCACCTGGGTTGAACAATTTAGCACTCACTGGTTTGTAGGGAAGAATTAGCTTTCTATGTCCTGCAGTCAGTCTAACATGGAGAAACTTTATTTTAAGTTAACCTGATAGCTATTTAGGTTAGTCAAAGACAAAGTACTCTATGTCCTTTTAATTATAACTGTGCCATTCTCCCTGCTATAGATAAAGCTGTGTCAGCACTTCTACTATTTTTAGGGGTTTATAACTCAGCTGTTAAAATTTGCTTTAGGCTGAAGGTTGGCATAAAAAGTCAGCCTAGAAGCAAAAAAAAATTTTTAAACCAATATTAAAAAATACATTTGGTCACTTTTTATTTTAGAGGAGTGAATTTTTGCTAGCCTTATTAAGTAAATGAAGCTGACGTCTAGCTAGGTGGGAACGGTCAAAGTCTTCTGGGACAATTTCTGGGCACTTTTAACAGGGAGCAACTGGGAGCAGAGTTCAGAGGTAAATGGTCATTTTTTTTCACTTAGTCTTATTCTCCTGTTCTATTTACTATTGAAATCCCTTAGTATTGAAGGTTTATGGAAGCTGTTGAGGTGACCTCATAAGTTCTTATATGAACTTCATTCCTAAATAAAGTCACCTAAGAAACATTGGATTCACTTTGGATTCACTGTGGGGGAATCCATGCACTGGAGGACAGACTGAGGTGGGGAAAGGGTCAACATTTCTAAATGGAGGCAGACTCCTGGGACTTAAAGTCATTTAGATCAGGGATGTTTCAGAGGCAGCTGAGATTTAGAACTCTAGACCTTTAGACCTTGAAGGAACCTTGGGGATCATATAGTTGGAGCCCTTATGATTTACCAATGAAAAACGGGGCCCAGAGAAATATTGATGGCAAGTCACAGGATTTTTTTGTTTTAAAGCAAACCAAGGCCCAGAGGGACTAAAGTTTACTTGTCCAAGATTACACAAAGTAACATATTTAGGATTTAATCTAATGCTCTTTCCTCCATCTGGTGTTTCAGATTAGAGACAGTCTCTTGTGTCTGCCCTAAACCAGCCATAGACCTCTGTTTGGGCTGGAGATCAAAGGGCCCATTAAGCTTTGCATCCTATTCTGTTCCCTCTCAGATTCCCGTTAAGTATGGGATTAAATATTTATCTTTGCTTTCTGTGGCACATATAATAACATAAATACTTTCTGCTTTCCCAGTTCCTTTTGTGATTGGCATTGCATAAGGAGCAAAATATTAGTTCTTCCATTATTACTGAGGTGATTTTGTTGATAGTAAGTAATAGTCACTCAAATGAAATGGAACAAGTCAAAGTTACTGATCAAGAAATTGTGAAGAACTAACAAATCAGAAAGTATATTACTTGGCAAACCAAATAAACAATGGATTTATTGATACTATTGTTCCACTAAACAGAAATACACTATATCCAAAATGTAAGCAGGGACGTCAAATTAGTACTGGGGGCTAGTAGAGTAGTCAATCATTATGACGATCTCATTCCAGTGGAAAAAGCACCATCTGGTGTCTGAGCATCTCAGTGAAAGTCCTGTTTCTTAATACTACCTGTCTGAACTTGAACAAGTTAGTTAACCTGCCTGGACCTTGGTTTCCTTATTTGTGAAAAGAAGGGTTTGGACATCAGATAGCTGCTGACATTCTTTCTAGGAACTCTACATCTGTGATCCCATATAGTATCTTACATGGCTTTCCATTTTTTTTTCTTGTGAATTAGCCTTTCTCTCCAACTAGACAGAAAGTTCTAAGTGTAGGGACTGAATATTGTATTCCTATTGTATATTCGTCCTTGAAGCCACTCATGCTTTTTGGGCTCAGCACAAGGATAAAAACAAAACAAGTGTTCAGCAAATATATGTTAATTGTTTGAGAAACTGAAGCACATTTTTGGTGCCTTTACGTTTCCACATTCATTCGATGAGTACTTTAGGGCTCTGGGAATCAACAATTTACTAATAGCAATTCAAAATTCTATAATTCTAAAAACAATTCACATACACTGCAAACATGAGGTATTATGATTGTGGTTACTATAATATCTTTGGTTAATGCTTCTTTGGATGTGAACAAGCAGATTGATCAGAGAATGGCAGCAATAATGATGATGATGATTTGTCACAAGACACATTTATGCCAAAGCGCTTCGTCTCATTGTTTTCTTTCTAACATCTCCCTCCAGTTAGGCTCAAACAATAACAGCAACAAAGAGCAGATAATCTGAAATGAGGAAGGATGATGTTTGTTTTATTACCTAATAAGAAATTTAAGTATTGAAAGCTGAAAATATAATAAAAATTAGTGTAAAAAAGAAAAAAGTTATGGGCAAAGCCTAAGGGGAAAAGATACTTTCATAAGGTTCAAACAAACAAATCATGAATTATTACCTGTAGAGGTTATGATCAGAGTGTTACCACAGCTGTTGACCAGGCATATCATATTTTTGAGAGTTGTTTTATTTATGCTATTACTAAATCTACCAACGGTCTCACTTTTAATCACTGACCACCTGAGTTGATTATGT
The DNA here is from genome assembly GCA_028646575.1 of Pseudocheirus occidentalis. NCBI lineage: Eukaryota > Metazoa > Chordata > Mammalia > Diprotodontia > Pseudocheiridae > Pseudocheirus > Pseudocheirus occidentalis. Next base: position 14,204,778 of record CM053600.1, on the reverse strand, counting down.
CATTGGGTTGTAGAGAAGGCAAGTTCCTTTTAGGTAGAGTCAAGAATTATTAACCCCATTTTACAGATGAGTTTTGCTGATTTGCCTGAGGCCTTATATATATAAGGCCTCAGGCAAATTATATAAATATAAATATATATATATTTATTGATTGCTCAGGGCCTGTATCCTACATCTCCCAAGTCTGGATAATTGGTAAGCTTTCTTCTTGTCATGAAATTGCACTTATTTAAGTTCATCTACGTATGTGCTGCTGGGTTAAGCATTTTAAAAATAGGTTAAAAAGATATAATCCATGAACTCAAGTTTATAAATCTAGAATCTTTCCTAGAAACCTCCAAATTCATTATTAACTCATTCATTCTCACTTCATTCCTATGAGGTAGGTGGCAAGCATGCTTTCCATGTCATAAATCTCAGGTCCTCAGGTTGCCAAGTTAATTTATTACTGATTCACTCCTAGTCATGCTGCCTCTGGTAAAGACAGAGCTTGAAGTGGGGGTGAGATAAGATAGGATGCCATTCCCCAGGGAAATAGATATGTGGATTACAGAACACCTTCATTTTATCCAGAACCTGAAGCTATCCCACTGAATTCTAGTTAATAAGAACAAACTTTGGGTCAACCATATGACCCATTTTCCTACCACTTCAAACCCTAGTTAAAAAAGAAACCAACAAAAAATGGTTTACCATTAATCCAGTGGTTCTATTTCTTCTTCCTTTTCTTGAAAATCAAAAATAGTCTGTGAATGAATTGTCTCACTAGTTTTACTACCAGAGAGGTTTAAAACAGTACCTTGCCTTGGGGGCAGGAAACATATATACCTAGAGAGTAGGCAGCTAACTCATCTCAATAGCCTGGAGTGTGGTGTTCCACTTAGAAAACAGGATTATTGATTTTTCTCATTGGAAGAAAATGTGAAGGGTAAGTCGTTCTGAGCTGTACACATTGATCCTGTGCTCATGTAAAAAGTGTCAGAAAAACATACATGCCTCAGAAAAAAAAATTCCCTACTCGGATTGCTCAGTGAAGATGTCGCAACTGAGATCTTAGCTCTGCCCAATGTTTGTGAAAGGTCTGCTTGTGTAGAGATAACTGAGGTGCTGCAGAAGAGACAGTGGAGGGCTTGACATCACTAGTTTGGCTGTGACCACACCACTCCTCCAATTGTATGCTTAATAATTTCGTTTTGAAAAATGTGTAAAATATATTGTAAGAGTCAGGCAAAACTTTCCTTAATTGGAGTTTATTTTAATATCCTCCTACACTTTTACTCTCTAGATTTGAACTAACCCTTTCAGCTCTGGCCCCCCAGGGAAATTAATAAAGAGTTTAAAGAATACCTGAATTTTACCCCACTTCAAAGGTATTCTGGTGGAGTGAATAAATATGAGGTGATGCTATTTCTGTGTATGAGTACAAGATCTTTGAGATATGTAGTTAATTCAGACTTTAAAATCCTATAAAATGCAGTAATTTTATGATTTAGAACAGCTTTTCGATTATGTGAGAAAACAAGGAAAACCTTTCAGGTTATGTGTGCTTTATGGTGTTCCTTATGGGGCTTTTGAAAAATGGAATTAAAAGCAAATTGAGATTGGTAAGAATCATTCAGGTTTTAATTCAAGTCTGCAACAGGGAAACAGGCAAGGCATTTTAACTTGAAGTCTCTGTCTTCTGTCCTTAACGACCATTGTCTTTTTTTTTCTATCGTAGCAGTGAGAGTTCAATGATACATTGTGACAATCTCAGACTCACTCTCCACATTCTGCAAATGGGAAGCTGGCATTGGATCACTCCCCCAAACTACTACCCCAATGTCTCATTCTCATTTGAACTACATGGCAAAGTATGTTGAATATTCATTCCAAAAACCTGTATTCTTGAAGCATTTCCATAGGCTTCCCCCTGCCCCCTATTTTTTTTTCTTTTTCTATCCTATGTCTAACAGAATTATAGGAAGTTAAGAAAAAATAAAGGAAGGAACGAAGGAAGGAAGAGTGACCCAGCAGTGAGAATGTCTGATTAGACTGAATGTTAATAGAAGAGAGCTAAAATCTTGTTTGATGCAATCGTCACTTTGCTAGAACAGGTGGACTAATCACCCATGGCACTCAGAAAACACACTGATATTCCCTGCGTGCTGCATGTGTGAAATCTTGATTTTTAAATAATAATGATAAGAAGATGATGAACATGGAGGGGGGAGAGAGAGAGAC
>CM053600.1:14190280-14202055 GCA_028646575.1 Pseudocheirus occidentalis | reverse complement strand
GTCTCTCTCTGTCTCTCTTTTTCTCTCTCTCTCTCTGCCTCTGTCTCTGTCTCTCAAAAACTCCAACTCATTTCTTCAGCTCCCAGATGCTGAGACATCCTGCTTCCTCCAACAGGAAAATTCCAATTCTGTCTCTCTGTCTGTGGAATTCTTGCTTTTATACACACACTGGCCTCCTGTCTCAGCCAGTCCCTTTCTTCTATGTCAATAGGGGAGTTCACGTCTTCTCAACAGGGAACAGGGTTCACACTTTCCATACTTAGCCCTAAGTTACTAAGTGCCAAGTATCTGCTAAACTGATTGCTGTTACAGGAGTGGAAGGAAAGAAGCATTTAATTTGTGCCCACTGTGTCCTAGACACTGTGCTAAGAACTTTTTATAAGTAATTTCTAATTTGATACTCTGTACAACTCTGTCAGTTAGATGTTTTATATTTTATAATAAGGGGCAATTAAGCAAACAGGGTCCTGTAGCTAGTAAGTGTCTGAGGTCAAGTTTGAACTCATGGCAGAAAAAATTGGTATCTGCTTCAAATATATTTTCTTCAACAATAATATCCTTTGACTAAGAGTTCAATGGACAGCATTAACCTACAACTATTAAAAAGTGACAGGTGCTCATATAAACATGCTACACTCCTCCCTCTTTTACTTACTATGAGAGAAGGGTATTTTAAGGGTACATAATGTAATGAATAAAGGCATGGAAGTTGACAAACATAAGACTAATTCTGGAAGCAGGAATGGTGTTACTTGTCATTACCTTGACCAATACTTTCAAAAGTACAGTAACGACCACCAGTGCCACCACCACCAATTTACAATTTATAAAACCCTTTAAGATTTACAAAGATTTTCCTCTCACAACAGCCCCAGTTATGTAGGTATGATATTTTTATCTTCATCTTACAGATTAAGGAGTTCAAGAGAGTAAGTACAGCTTTAAAAAAAATCTTTGTAGGTCTCAAACCTTTACACATAGTAGACTACTCAACAAATTCCTTTTGAATTAAATGAACTTGCCCAAGCTCTCAATCAGTGAAAAGTAGAAGTGGGAACAGATCAAAAAGCAGGGATCAATACTTAGGTCTCCCTGAATAAAGTTCAGCTCTCAATCTCCTGGGTCATGCTGTCTCTTTGTACCTCTGCAGCATAGGGGATGTTGTGACTGCAGTCTTCATGCCTTGAGAAGGCATAAAAGAGCTGAAGAATATGTAGGGAAGTGGATTAGGAATCCTTGACGAGGTCAAGTTAAAATTTGAGGATTGTTCATTCTGGAAAGTTGAGGGCAGAAGTCGGCTACTATCAAAATCTTTCATAAAGGCTAGGTAAAGCGTAAGTATATATCTGTGCCTCAAAGCCCATCATATTAGAAACTTAAGACACCTCATGAAATTGTTAAGAAGCAAGTTTGGAAAATTAAACTGGACAATTTTACATATAATGCAGGGATTGTTTATTAAGTGCCTGTTTTATTAATCACTGTTTTGAGGATGTGGACAGAGGTGACAGATCTTAGATAATACACATTCCTTGCCTTTACAGAACTTAAATATGAGCAGGGGAATAAGACACCAACACATATAGTTCTAATACAAGAGACAGAGAACAGATTTATAACTCCATCAAAGGAAGGGAACTCCCAAATGAGGAAATTTCCTTTACTATTGCAAGTCAAGTTCTTCTTTGCAATTTATCATGTCAGAGTTGCCTAGAATAGATCTTCTTAAATTTTTTCCCCTGGAGATCCTTTTTCACCTGAGAAATTTTTATACAGCTCTGGGTATATAAGTATATAAAATTGGAATATAAATCAAATATTTGCTGATAACAAGTCATAAATTTGTTTTAAAACAATTTTTGGTATACATATAATTGTATCCTTCATTAAAGATGAAAACAAATTTTCATCCTGAGATGAATGTGGTTGTTTATTTTTACATAAAGAAATAAATCATGGTGGAATATATGATACTGAAGGACATTCAGCACCTCTGGTGTTTTTCAGAGTTGATCGATATTTTGATTTTATAATTGTCAATGCTGAGAACACTGCTTCATATAAATACGTAGTACAAAATGGCAGAAATGTTTTTAGGGTCATTTCAGAAGTTGGTGAAAATTCTGTCCTAATCCCAAGTCAAAATTTATTTAGTGATTTTGTATGTACAGTAAAAATTACTGCAATTCATAACATACATTAGTCTCGATTCTGAGCTGAGGTATTTCTGGCAGCATTTGTTGGCATCGTGATCATCCAGTGCATGTCCAGTGCAAGATGCACATGTGTATCCAGAACCAACACTGCCGAGAAGCTGTGTGATGCAACACAGACAAACACTGCCAGAAGCACTTCAGATTCATTACGTTTGATTTTGAATTGATTTTTGGTTGTTGTGCATTCGGAAACCTTTTATTGCCAAATTTTTCACAATGCCCTCATTCAGTTACCTGCCCTGTGACCCAAAATTTAAGAAGCACTGGCCTAGAACATGAGATGTTAAGTGAGTAAACCAAGATCACACAACCAGTATGTGTCAGGGGCAGAACTTGAACTTAGATCTTCCCGGTTACAAGGCAGGTTCTCTTTTCCAAATACCACAGTGTCTCTCAATATACAGTATGACATGATAAATACATTGGATTGTTATGGAAAAAAGGCCTAAATAAAAAGGTTGTGACTCACAGTGAATATGAGCAAAGGTTTTTTGCATTTAAATTGGCTTTTAAAGAAATTCAAGTTTATTGAAAAGGTATTAAATTTATCGAAGTCATTATTGAAAGAAGGGGTACGCAATGAAAATATGTATACTTAATAATTAAAATACACACTTAAATGGAAAACTATATATATATACACATATATTATATACCATTTAAGTATACATCTATAAATACACATATGTATCTATACATAACTGTGTGTATATATCACATATATTTCATTGTGTACTTCTGATAAACGATTTTTATAAATTTAATAAATTTTCAATAAACTTGAATTCATTTAAAACTGAATTTAAATACAACCATCTCTTAAAGGCTTCTGTTCATAGATAAACTGACAGATTAAAGTAAGATCAAAGGATCAATGACAGAGCCAAATAAAGCTTTCAAAAGCAAACTAAGTTTTTTAGAGGCAAATCCTTCAAACTTCACTGAAAATAGTGAAAGCACACGTTTTAGTGCCACTATCAGAACGCTGAGATCAATGAATCATTGTCTGATGGAAAATGTCATTTTTATGCTGTATTTCAGTTACTCTAGAAGGGTCAATCCGATTGAGAGTCTGGATAGTGGGTCTGATATTATGAACTACTAACAAAGGTCAGTAATAATTCAGCAGAAAGAAGCTTTGGGAGGGGGAGAAACTTAGAATGGCTGATCCTAATTGTGAATGTAAGAATAAAGATAGATTAAGCTGTCAGTTTCACTGGAAGGGTCTTCTGAGTGTAGGTTTCTTTAAGGTTCTATTCAATTGTTCGGAATGTACTGTTCCAGTGTTCCACAATATTATTTCATTAGTTTATCTAGTCACCTATACCTTATTAATACAGCAAGACTTCAAAACAAAGACCTAGAAAAACTATTTAATACTAAAACAGCTTCTAGGGCAGTGGTTCTCAATCTGTGGGTCATGACCCATTTTTGGGGGGTCTATATACCCTTTCACAGGGGTCATAGTGGTCACCTAAGACCATCAAAAACACATATTTCCAATGGTCTTAGGAACCAAGACATCGTTCCTCTATCTGTCTCCAGGCACATATGAGTATTAAAGGTTTGAGACATTAGGAAGTTTGAGAAGCACTGCTCTAGGGTATCTGACTGACTAAAGGTTTAGTTTGCTGCAATTGTGTAGACCCATAAGATTGTGAGTTCCTTGAAATCAAGGGCTACCTTTTATCTCTCTTTGTACTGCTATGCTTAACACAACATTTGTCATATTAATAGGTCTTTAACATTTACTGTAAATCCTCATGTATCAGAAAACTAGCATTCCTTTAAAACTCAATTTAAATACAACCATCTCTTAACGACTTCTGCTCATAGATTAATTGATAGATTAAAGCAAGATCAAATGATTTCTTAAGCATTTACTATGTGACAGGCTCTATACTGAGCAATGGGGTTATGACCAAAGACAAAACAAAACAAAACAAAATCAAAATCAAAATACAAACACAGTCTTGCTCTCAAGGGGCTCACAGTCTATCAGGGAGACAATAAGTAAACAACTATACAAAAAAGATATTTGCAGGATACATTGAAGGTGATCTATAGGAAGGCACTAAGATTAAGGAAGAAGGACTTAAGGTTTCTTGTGTAAGATGGGACTTTAGCTGAAATTTGTGTATTTGTGTGTGTGTGTGTGTGTGTGTGTGTGAGAAAGAGAGAGAGAGAAAGAGAGACAGAGAGAGAGAGAGAGAGAGAGAGAGAGAGAGAGAGAGTTTAAAGCAAAAGCAAACAGTTGTCTAAGTTGTGGTTGTCTAAGAATTTTATTTGGAAACTAAAGTTAATGGTTGCCCCATGAGTGGAGTATCTTTTCTACCATTCCAATATTTTTGAACTTGACTTTCCAAACGTATACTTCACAATCTGGTTACGCACTTCTTTTCTTTTCTTCATACATAGACAGTAGTATGCTGGTCAATGTTGAATAACCAAGTCTGAAAAAACACATGCACATAAAACATCTTTTAAAGTTCAATCTGATTTATTAACATTTTCTCCTGTACTTTTTAAAATCTAGGCAATCATGCACTTTTTAAAATCTAGACAATCAACAGAACAATAAATGAAGTTCTGATTTGTAGCACTTATTGAATTCCAAAGTATAAAATGTTCACATTGAAAATTTAACAATCAGGGGTGGCTAGGTGGTGCAGTGAATAGAGCACCGGCCCTGGAGTCAGGAGGATCTGAGTTCAAATCCGGCCTCAGACACTTAACACAAAAACTAGCCGTGTGACCTTGGGCAAGTCACTTAACCCCAACTGCCCTCCAAAAAGAAAAAAAGAAAAGAAAATTTAACAATTAGTTTCAGCCGAGTCAGCTTGACTTTGGTACACTCCTTCACATACCACACCATCTCTTGTTTCCATGCCTTTGCAAAGGATATTCCCAAATGCATGGAATGCTTTCCCTGCTCATATTCATCTCAATTTCCCTGGCTTCTTTCTTTCAGCTCAAATCTGACCCTCTGTAGGAGGGTCCACCCAGATGCTATTCCTTTCACTCTGGCATTACCTTTAATCTTTTCCCTATATTCCCTATAGTATACATCTAGTTATTTTTCACGTTTGCTCTTTTTCTTCAGAATGTGAGCTCCTTGAGAGGAGGAAGTATGCGTGCCTTTCTTTGCATCACTCACCAGGACTAAAATTGGTCATCATAGTTAAATATAATTTTGCTTTCTTTTGGATTTGTTTCTCTTACATTTCTTCATTACAAATATTATTCCCTGCTACTACTTATTTCAGGAAGTATCTAGGTCAGTGGTTCTCAACCTGTGGTTTGCAACCCCTTTGGGGGTCGAACGACCCTTTCACAGGGGTCACAGGAGTCACCTAAGACCATTGGAAAACATATTTCCAATGGTCTTAGGAACTGAGACACTACTCCTCTATCTGTCTTCAGGCGGGTCTGCCCACATGCAGATATGCCCACATATAAGTATTAAAGGGTCGAGGCATTAGGAAGGTTGAGAACCACTGACCTAGGTGGTTCAGTGATGCTGGGCATCGGGTCAGGAAGACCTGAGTTCAGATCCAGCCTCAGCCCTTACTAACTCTGTGATCCTCAGTGAGTCACTAAGCTTCTTTTTTCCTTACTCCATTGGAGAAGGAAATGGTGAACCAATCCAGTGTCTTTGTCAAGGAAACCCCATGGACAGTATGGTCCATGGAGTTATGAAGAATGACATGACTGAATGACTGAAGAACCAATCTGCTTAGTTTCCCCAGAATCACTCCATACGTACCTTTTCAGGCTTTACTGAACCCCACATATCTGTCATTTTTTGCTACACAATACTATTCTAGTTTATTCAAACACTGCACTTCATTCTGGCATACCCCAGTTGATGGGAATCAATTTTCTTTCTTAGATCACCTATCACAGAAATGTGCTGTTATGAATATTTTGCTATACGTGTGGCTGTTTATATCCTTTGATCACTTCTAGTAGACTATCTGTGAAAGGTACCTAGGACTTCAAAATGTTGAAAACCCACTTGTACACTCTCTGGTCAGATATTTCCCAAGCTCAAGTTCCTTCTTATTGCAACATAATTATCATTATTTATGTAACAGAGACACAAATCAAATACAGTATTTGGACAATGTGATCATCTATTTAGAGTTGGAAGAGAACTTAGATATGATAAATGAAAATCCCCTCATTGTACAGGTGAGGAAATTATGGCCTAGAGAGGGTTAGGGGCTTTCCAGTGAACCCATGTCCTCTGAATCCAAATCTATTACTTTCTCCAATTGCTCAGGTTTGAAACCAAGAATGTTCTGTTCTGGTTTTCTTCAATAGTCCTTGTAAACATAATGTTTAGCTTTGGTTCAAATTAGTTCACAAATATTATTTCTTAAAAATCAGATTTAGTTCAAAGTTTTATTAAAATAAAACTTGGATAGTGGTTCAAGGTTCAATGAATTAAATTAGTACATTTCAGCTTTGAGTTCAAAGTTTAGTTTAGGTCCCTTGCCAGGAGATGCTGATCTCAACAAGTAATTGAATTACAAATTACAAAGTACAAAGCTAATATCTACATTAAATACATAAATATGAAATGAGATTGAATTAATAGCAACAACTGATCAAAAGTATCGTCTTCATATCAACCCACATTTTAAAACATGCTAATGGTAAACAAAGGACTTCTGAATATTGTCTTGTGAGTAAGGCCCTTCCATTGCAGGTAAATTATGAATTGTAAGGTGCTACTACCATATAAAAATTTCATTTAGCAGAACTTAGAAAACTGGAGGCAGAGAGGGGGAAATCCCTAACTTCTACGTCATCCACTCACTTTAAAAATAATTTTTCTCCCAAATTGCATGTAAAAAGAAGTTTTAACATTAAATTTAAAAGGATTTGAATTCCAAATTCTCTCCTTCCTTCCTTCCCTCCCCTGCTCATTCCCTGAAATGGCAAACAATTTGATAGAGGATCTACATGTGCAATAATATAAAACATATTTCCATATTAGTCATTTTTGTGGAAGAAAACTTGAACCAAAAAAAAAAGTGAAAAATAGTAGGCTTTGATGTGCATTAAGTATCCACCAGTGCTTTCAATGGAAGTGGATAGAACTTTTCATCATGAGTCCTTTGGGACTGTCTTGGATTATTCTATTGTTAAGAATAACTATGATATTCACAGTTGTTCATCACATAATATTGTGTTATTGTGTATGATATTCTGCTGGTTCTCACTGCATCAATTTATGTAGCACATTAATATTCTGTGACAATCATATGCCACAGTTCATTCAGTCATTTCCCAATTGGTGGGCATCCTCTCAATTTTTAACTCTTTGTCATCACAAAAAGAGCTGTTATACATTTTTTTATACAAAGGTCCCTTTCCATTTTTATGATCTCTTTCAGATACAGACCCTAGTGGTTGTATTGCTGGGTCAAAGGGTACGTACAGTTTAGTTGTCGTATGGAAATAGTTCCAAATTGCTCTCCAGAATGGTTGAATCAGTTCACAATTCCACCATCCATGCATTTGTCTCCCAATTTTCCCATATCATGGCCAACATTTATCATTTTCCTTTTCTTTAATATTTGCCAATCTGATAAGTGGGAGTTGGTACCTCAGAGTTATTTTGATTTGCATTTCTTTTATCAATAGTGATTTAGATAATTTTTTCTTATGACTATAGATAGCTTTGATTTCTTCTAGAAACTTCCTGTTCATATCCTTTGACTGTTTATCAATTGGTGAATGACTTGTATTTTTATAAATCTGACTTAATTCTCTATATGTTTGAGAAATGAGACTTTTATCAGAGATACCTGCTGTCCCTTGGCTTCTTGCTTCCCTTTTAATCTAGGTTTCATTTATTTTGTTTGTGCAAATCCTTTTAAAGTTAATATAATTATATCCTCCATTTTGTATCTCATTTTGCTCTCTATTTCTTGGTCCTAAATTCTTCTCTTCTCCATAGATCTGACTGGTAAACTATTCCATATTCCCTTAATTTACTTGTGGTATCCCCCATTATGTCTAAATTATATACTCATTATAACCTTATCTTAGTATATGATATGAAACATTAGCCTGTACTTAGTTTCCATCATATATTTTTCCAATTCTCCCAGAAGATTTTGTCAAATAGTGATTGTTTTTTATCAACAAAGCTTGGCTCTTGGGGTTTCACAAACAATAGATTACTATGACAATTTACTACTATTTATTGTGTACATAAAATATTCCACCAATCCCCCATTCTATTTCTTGGCCAGTGGCAGATGGTTTTGATGATTATTGCTTTATAATACAGTTTGATGTCTGGTATGCTTAGGTCACCTTCCTTCACATCTTTTTTTTTCTTTCATGGATTCCCTTGATATTCTTAACCTTTTGTTTTTCCAGATAAATTTGTTATTTTTCTTAGCTATTTACATATTTTTTGTAGTGTGATTGGTGAATAAGTAGGTAGAATTGTCATTTTTCTTTTATTGGTTTAGCATATCCATGATCAATTAGTATTTTTCCAGTTGTTTTGATCTGACTTTATTTGTGTGAAAAGTGTTTTGTAGTTTTGTTCATATAGTTCCTGGGTTTGTCTTGGCAAGTAGACTCTCAAGTATTTTATATTGTCTACAATTCTTTTAAATGTCTTTTCTCTTTCTATCTCTTATGCACTTACTTTTGTGCTGTCTTCCTTATGGAAAGGCAAAAGTAGAGTTTAATGCAAGTTAAGGAATAATATATAATATAGGTCTAAGGAGCTAATACAGGATTTCATACTAAAATCCTTCAAGCTTTCTTTGTACCTAAAATTTGCCTGATTATTTGGCTTCCTATATCCTTACTTGTTCATTATAGGTAACTCCCATACTTTCACCCTGGTGGTCCTTATTCAACAAATATTTATTAAAAGACCTACAGTGCAAAAATAATATTTTTTGAAAAGAACAAAGATGTAGAACAGATGGGAACCACTTCCAATGAGCTTAAAAATTTACTGAGAAGATAAAACTTCCTTTCTATTTAAAGAACCTCTGTCATATAACTACTAGGAGCAAGGCATTATGGTAGGTTCTGGAGATACAAAACCAAAACAATTTCTGCCTTCTAAAATATCTATATCTGTATTTATCTAACTCTAGGTTATTTATTGCATATCTATAGATAGATATAAACCAAATAAAGTTATTTTAGGAAGTAAGGTGAATAGTAACAATTGAAGAATCAGTAGCAGGTGGTATTTGACCTGAATCTTGAAGGGAATTAGGGATTTAAAAAGATGGGAATAGATAGAGAGTATTTGAAAGAGGCAAGAAACTGCCTGTGCAAAAGCCTGAAGATGGAAAATGGATATTTAATTAAACATAATCAGTAGAAAACATGGAATCAGAAGTATTGACTTGATCATATTAAATGCAAAATAATTGAGAAGTGCGTGTGCATGCGCATACACACACACACACACGCACACACACACACACACACACACCCTATGGGTTCTTCATTTTTCCTAGATATATTCCTGTTCTCATTTTCCTGACTTCTATATTTGCTTCTGTTTGGACAACCTTAGCACTAGCCTGACTCTCCACATTCTTGAAGGTGAAGGCCAGAACCAGAGGAGCTGACTTCCAGCGCTACCTCTTAGAGTAGCTATTTGATTTTGGAAAAGTCATTTAAGCTCCGTAATCCTTCTTTTTTTTTTTCTTCAAAATAAAGTAGTTGGACTATGTGATTTCTGGCATCCCTACTTACTTTGGACATAACATCTAGCTTATTGATACCTAGTCCAGTGTTCTGTCTTTTATACCACAGTACTTCTATCAGACCAGTATAGGCATCTCTGACTTCTGGGGATGCTTCATCCTGTGATGTGTTTTGATCATTCCTCTGAGGCAATGGGGAAAATTATAGTGAGGAAAGGCAGGGAATTTAGAATTTCATGGAAAATAAGAATATAGGAAGCTTAAAGCTTGTTATGTTGTAAGGATTAAATGATATACATAAAGCACTTTGTAAAATGTAAAGCCAATGAAAATCCTCTCTTTTATTATGATTGTTAGTGTTGTTGCTATTATTGTCATTATTATATTATTTTGGAATCCAGATCATGGCTTGAGAGTACCTTGAAATCATCTCTTGTATCTCTAACAGAGCTTTTATTCTTCCTAAATTTGCATATATCGATTTGTGGTCTAGGATTCCATCAACACAATGAACAAATAATCAAAAACAAACAATCGGGAAAAGTGTGTGTGTGTGTGTGTGTGTGTGTGTGTGAACTTTCTGAGAGGGTGAAAAATTTCAAATTGCCTTATAGCTATGTGGTCCCATCTGAGTGAATAAAGCTCTGATTTGGTTTTAGATTTGACATCCAGATTCCCATTTTGTAGCCGATCTCATTTGCTTCCTCCAAACAAAAGAGCCGCCCCTCGCTCCCCCTCCTCCCACTTCCCCCCCCCCTCCAACTTCTTTCTTTGAATAAGGTAAATGATCAAACTGGAATCCCGGGTTAATGAGTGCCAATCACAGCTCCAGCCCCTTCCCAGACTTGGCAACAAGTTCCCTGAGCCTTAGCAAACAATTATCATTCAACTACTGTAAAAATTGATTCTTGGGTTGACGAGAACAGTCCTCCCTCGGCTGGTAAGGTCCTGCCATGGGAAGCAATTACTGCAAGATGCCAGCTGACAGACTCATTCCGTGGAAAGTCAGCTTGTCTTGATCCTCAGGCACTCTCTAGGCAAATTGTATCCTCACACTCATCTCAAACCTCTTACGAACTGTTGGCTTCTATCAGGAAAAATGGATTGTTCCCTTTGTTTCTGTGGCATGTAATAGAATAAAACTGGACACCCTGCCTGCACAATAAGGAGATTTAATTTCAAATTTCTAACACTGAAATGCTGCAGTATGATAAAGAAAAAGCAGCGCATGGAGCAATGAAGATTGCTACTTGCCTAGGGAACATTAAGAGAACGCAGCTAGTATGACATTTTTTTTGTAGTAGACCCAAATTCCATTAGTAAAAGCCTGTCTCAAGTGATCATAATTTTCATTTCCCCCTTAATTTCCTAATGGGTTGCCCTATCCCTTTCATTTTATTTCTTCTGACACCTTGGCCTTTCCTTCTCATTCTTTATTTTTTTTTCTTTCAAACTAATAACAGAAGGTCTTTTTATGTCCCAAAGTGGGCAGCGAGGGAAAAAACTTGAGATGGTCTGTATAATTGCTCTCTATGCAACTCCATTTAAAGTCTGATTGGGATTTTGTTAACCATTAAAGAAAGCTCACCATTGGAGAGGGACATTAGAAAACCAATGGAAAGCTGTTAGACTTTAGTCAAAGACAGATAAAGAGAAGTTATAATAAAAATGAATCACTGTCAAATTATATGCTCCCCTTCTTGCCTGTTGTCCAAAAGGATCTTAGATCTCTCCATGATTCCATCCTGATATAAAAGCTATGTAACACATGGAGAGGCATTAGAAATACACATGAGCAGCATATGATTACAACCAAAAACACTTCTCTCTGTGTAGCAGTACAGGGTCCCCAAATT
>CM053600.1:14178137-14190180 GCA_028646575.1 Pseudocheirus occidentalis | reverse complement strand
CTCTCTCTCTCTCTCTCTCTCTCTCTCTCTCTCTCTCTCTCTCTCTCTCTCTCTCTCTCCAAACGAGAAGTGGTTATATTATATGCACAATCTTTTTCCAACTTCTACATTGATCTTAAAATATCACTAGCAATTCAAAAGAACAAGAGGTCATGCAATTGTTCTGGATTACATGTGTCATTTGAAAAACTTGGTCCTAGATTTTAAAAATGTTCACCTCACCATTTGATTTATTTTAGTTACATAATTTCTCTCAGAGGAGTAGTATTATAATGGTTAGAAGCTCAACCTTGGATTAAGACTCTGGGGTTTGAGTCCTTCCTACCTCTGACACATGGCGACCATGTGTCTGTGGAAAACCACTTATGTTCTGCTCCCTAGGAAACCCTATCACAGGCTTCTAAACTGCTGATCTGACTCAGGGCAGAGAGTTTACACCTTAGAATTTCCCCAGATTAATGACATCACAGGTCTGGGTCAAAATCCAAAACAGTTTAAAGAATACCACTAATCATAATAAATTGTCTATTCAAAAATATAAGTTGAACTTTGTCAAGCAATCAATAAAATGCAAGCTCCCTGAGGGCAAGGGTTTTTTTTTTCATTTTTTTCTTTGTATTCCTAGTGGTTAGCACTGTACCTAGAAAACAGTAGGCATTTACTAAATGCTTTCCAAGTTCTTGAATCAGTCAGTACAATGTTGTGGAAAGACCACTGGATTAGGAAGGGCAGTGAAGTCAACAGTCATTTATTAAATGCCCACTATGTGCCTGGCACTCTGCTAGGTGCTTTACAAATATTATAGCCTTTGGTCCTCAGAACAACTCTGTGAACATAGTTGTTAATATAATCTCCATTTTACATTTGAAGCATATAGAGGTTAAGTGCTAGTAAGTGTTGGAGGTAGGATTTGAACTCAGGTCTTTTTGGTTCAAGGAACAATACTCTTTCTGCTATTCTACTTAGCAGTTTAGGGAGCAGATGAACAGATTATTTTCAAACTTGCTAGCTTTATAATTATGGACAAATCAACGAATCTTTCTGGGTTAGGTTTCTGCGTATATATACATGCATATGCATATATGCGCACAACACATGCATGCATATACACACATGTGTGCACATGCACACAGTACACGTTTATATGTATATGTGCACACATATGTATATATGTGATGTTAACATCATATATACATTTAAAAAAATTTATCACACATACAAAATGGGCATGAGTCCCATACTTGCATTTTAGTCCTGACCTCACATTCTTTTCTTAGTTCTTCAGTTCTTCCTATTTGCAGAAAATCTACCCTTTGATGTCAGAGAAAAGGCTACTTTTGTTTTGTTCTTTTAACTTAACACTTAGTCCAATGCCTGGCACATAGAAGTTGCATAAGAAAAGTTTGTTGATTGATTGATATGAGATTCAAGCAAGGTAATATGTGGGAAGTTCTTTGGAAACTGTGTCATGGTATGCAAATGTTAATCAAGGTGAAAATGAGTTCTAAGTCTTATTCCAATTTTTAATTCTATGATTTTATTCCATGTAGACAGAATGCTATGAAGATGGACAGATGGATGGATGGATGAATAAAGCATGAACCAAAAAGCATTTATGAAGTCATTACTGCATGCAAAGCACTCTGCTGAGTGTTGGGATACAAATAAAAAAGTGAGTTTGCCTTCAAGAATCTTACATTGTTATAAGGGAGAGAGATAACACAAAGGAGGGTTCCATTTATGTTGGAGAGGCACAGCATCCTTTAAGATACAGAAAGTGAGGTATTTCCTTAGATAAAACCATACATATTTGTGATTTTTTTTTGGAGGGGGGAAGGCAGGGCAATTGGGGTTAAGTGACTTGCCCAAGGTCACATGGCTAGTAAGTGTTAAGTGTCTGAGGCTGGATTCTATTTACTGCCCCACCTAGTTGCCCCACCATATTTTTGATGTTGAAATATTTGATTTTGATAATCACTTTGGTGACCAGAACTTTCTCTTCTGGTTTTGGCTGCTGAAGAGGTGGTTTTTGGAAACAGTTTCCAGGTCTCTTCTTCACAAGTGTTGATCCCCTTCATCATGGCTATGGGACTCAGCCTGGATGATCTTTGAGATATTATCATTTCCAGAGGGCTCTTGGGCTCAAGGTCCTGGGCTGCCTCAAGTAGGGCCTGGGGGAATAGACCATGGGGCCTAATATTGACCCTCACCTTAAAGGGCTAACAGCCTGTGTGTGCACAAAAGGCACATGTGTTTGAAATGAGAATTTACAATATCAGAAAGCAATAATGTGTCAGATGAATAATAGAGAGAGTGCCATAGAAGTTCAGGGAAGAAGAGGTTAAATCTGACAAGAATCAGCTAAGAAAACATCTACCAACTTTTCTAACTTCATTTTATATTTTATTTTTCTGCTTCGCTTTCTACGTTATTCTATTAAAAAGCTATGTCATCTTATCGATGATTTTAGCACACGATCCAACAGTTCTACTTTCCAATTATAGTCCTTGATATTTTAATCAAAATATTACATCTCTGTGCCTCTGTAACCTGGTCTTTTCCTTCCTTCCTTTCCTGCCTTTTCACACATTACAGCCCGCTACTCCCTACCCTGTCCCTTCCCATCCAGGAACAGCAGCCTCCTTGCTGTTCTTTGTACTAGACAGTCCAACCCCCAACTTCAGGCATTTTCACTTTCTGTCCCCCTCGCCTTAAGCCTTCATTCCTCATCTCTACCCTCTTAGTTTGCCTGGCTTCCTTCAAATGCCCACAAAATCCCCACCTTCTGTAAGAAGCATTTCTCAATCCCTCTTAATGCTAGAACCTCCTCTCTGAGGTTTATCTCTAATTTATCCTGTCCGTATCTGGTTTGTACATAGTTATTTTCATGTCTCCCCCACTAGAACTCTTTGAAAGCAGAGACTTTCTTTTTATCCACATGGTAGGCACTCAATACATGCTTGTTGACTGCCCCCTATAACTGGAGAATCAGCAAAGAATGGCAGAAAGATGATGAGGTATGAATCCGCACAAAGAAAGCTATTGCTGTTTCCTAGAATGCAGACAAGGAAGTAGGAGATGTAAAGCAGCAAGCTAACTGTAATGTGGAAGAATGAACCGAAGAGGGGAAAGTGATGTTCTCCCCCATTTCTTTGCAATCCTTATGTGGCATTGTGATACACTGAAACAGGCATTAGCCTTGAAGTCAGGAGAAATCTTGGCTTGGATTCTAGCTCTATGGTTTCTAGTTGCATGAACTTAGCCATGACACTTAAGCTGTCCAAGGCCTCCTTTCTTTTTCTTTAAAACATTTTTTAGCTAAATTTTAAATTTATGGAATAAAACAAGTTTTATTTTAATACAATATTATAATACATAATAAATAACATATATAATATAAAATAATATATGATAGTAATAAATGCAGAATACATAACAAAGATGATTGCACATGAATCTACAGATCTATTTTGTACAGCTTTCTATTCCTTTTAAATATATAATGAAATTATGTAAATTTCTTATTTTTCTTCCCCCTCCTTCCACCCTACCTAGAGATGACTACCATCAGACACAAAAAAAGTTTATTTTCTTATCTACAAAATAGCATATTTGTTCTACCTCCCTCTCACTGTTCTTGCAAGGGAATTGTACATCAAATTTTAGATTGCTTACGTAAATGGGAATTGAGGGACTCTGATATGCAGATCAATATATATGCCTCCTGTTTGGTATGGTTCTTCAGATACATTATCTCACATGCTAAGTATTTGTCAGAATAAAAGCAAAATATCCCAATGACAATCCGGTCATTAAGCCAGGGCCAGTACCATCACCCCCATTTTTAAGATGAACCTGTGATTTCATTAGTGTAGAGAATTTCCCATAAGGAACCTCTCCTGCCAAAGTAGATCAACATCTGTTCTGAAACTAAGTGCCAGAAAGTTGCCTGGGGCACCAGGAGGTTAAGGGACTTGCCTAGAGTCACACAGACAGTATGTGTCAGAAGTGAGACTTGAATGCAGTTCTTCCTGCCTTCAAGGCCAGCTCTCTGTCCCTCAGGCCATGATGCCTCATCCCCATTTTCAAGGTGAGGAAATGGAGGATCAGAGAAGTTGACAGAGAGGTATGTGCTGGTAAATGTTTAACAGCTGGCTTTCTAAAACAAAGACAAGCATAACAAACTTTTAAGTCATTCTTAACTTCATTATTAATATTTTCTCCATCATTTTAAGTCTAGATAATCAATAAAAGAATTTTGCAAACCCTGTTTGGTAGCACTTGCTAATTTCCAAGGTGCAAATGCTTACACGGAACATTTAACTGCTACTCTTGCAGTAGGTTTGAGCTGGCTCCAGCATACCGTTTCCTTTAACCACTTGAATGGGAAATAAGAAGCTTTTGTTGCAATCCAAGAACAGCTACAATCTCAGGTGTGACCACAAGGTCATGAGGCTTCTCTGACCTTCAGAGAAGTTTGGAGTTACCTAGAAGGTAGTAGATGAGACTTTAGTAGGTTTGTGGGTAGGGACAAGAAATGTACAGGTTTTCTTGATTATCAAACAGATATATAGTTAGAAGTGAGGACAGCTAGGGAAGACTGATCCATGAAGCAATAGGAAACTTAATGAAGGAATCTGAAAAGTAGAAGAATGGGGAGATCAGAATGGTGCTTAAGAAGGATGGTTCTTGCTATGGTGAGTAGGAGAGACTGAAATACAGAAAGACTGAAGTAGACCGTAAGATGATGAATGAGAAGGCTCTGCTGGCATCCTAGATAAGGCCCCAATATTGTGGTTGGATTAGAGATTAGGAATTAAGCATAAATGAAGGAAGAATATTGTACAGGAAAAATGTCAGGTTATGGCTACAGTTTATATAAACAAAGAAAGGAGATTAACATGCCTAGAAGGTTATGAGCCTGAGGGAATTTTAGATTAGCCATAGCCTGATCACCCATAGGTAATTTAGGAAATGAGAATGCAGAGGAGATGACAAATAGAAATTTCTGATATTTTAGGTGATTGTGGACATCAAAAGTGCATGTATTCTATAAATAGGAAGGACTATAGAACTAAAGTGAATGTGAAACCTGGACAGAAATGATATTCTGGAAGTCATATCTATATAGTGTAAGTGGTAAAGAAAACCATGTGAGCAAGTCCGTTATCTGAGAAAGTGAAGCTAGTTCAGAGATTCTAAACTTTTTTGTGTGCCATAGACTCCTTTTGTAAGTCTCAGGAAACCTATGGACCTCTCCCGAGAATAGTAGTTTTAGGTACACAAAATAAAATTCATGAGATTCTGAGCAAACTAATTATATTAAAAATGATCTTTTCTTATATATGTATCTATGTAATTTATCATTCTGTCCATCTATCTGTCTTGTTTATCTTTTATTTTCAAAAAGTCCAATGTTATAAGTAAGGTGAAATCTTGACTAGTTGGTGAACTGGATTTCAGTGAGGCAGAATTGTTCAAAGTTATTAAGCTCAATCTCTCTTCCAAAATCGTAAGTCAGGGGCAGGCAAGATGAAAATCAAAATGACCAGTAATGATCAGGGATGTGGTGGTTGACCTTGGAGTCTTCAGTATCTGACCAAGCTCTAAGTGCTCCATAGCATCTGTTTCAGCTACCTTCATGGCCATTAGAGCAAATTGTTTTCATCCTCTCCTTCTACTAGGAGGTCTTCACATGCTTATGGTAGATATTTCCCTAACTCACTGATAGGTTTGAGGTCTTTTGGTTACCTTCAACCAGGCTTGGCCAGATGATTTGCCAAGATGTGATAGCTGCATGTCATACAGCTTGATGGAGCCACAAGTGATAATTGAGTGAGAGGTGGACACCAAAGGTGGATGAACAGCCTTTAAAAGGGTTCAGCAAGTCCTCACATCAAAGATGCTAGTCCTTCCCATGTACCCCATACATTCTGTCATCTATCCATCTATCTGTCCATCCATCCATCCATCCATGCATCTTTCCATCCATCTATCTATCCATCTATCCATCTATGTATGTATGTATGTACGTATGTATGTATGTATGTACGTATGTATGTATGTATGTATGTATGTATCTATCTATCTATCTATCTATTTGTCTGTCTGTCTATCATCTATCACCTATCTATTTATCTATCTATCCATCTCTCTGTCTATCATCTATCTGTAAAAGAAAAAAAATTATAGACCCTGAGTTAAGAATGTTTGGAATGGATGAAGCTTTTGCAATCTGACTTGAGTTTTGGAGGAATACTTATAGTTCTTTTGAACTTTAGTACTCTTTCTGGCTCAAGCATCTCTGGTGCTTAATACTGAAGTTATTACCAGATAAATGTGATATTTTATTTATTTTTAAAAACCTTTCAAAGAAGTAAAAAAAAGCCTATCAGAAACTGTGCATTTAATAATAATGAGAACTAGGAACACATCAGCAGAACAGGTGGTCATCATTACAATTCTAGCCTGCAGTCTGATTGCTTTTAGACCCATGTTGATTTTTTTTCAGACACATGGCCTTGTGATAATTGTGTGTTATATTCAAAACTGATCTCTCATTTGCTATGTTTTTTTTGAGAGATAAAGATGGAAGGACAGAAAAGTCATTTCAGCTTCTTGCTCAAGTAAAGACGGAAAGGAAGGAAGAAAGAAAGAATGAGGGGCGGCTAGGTGGCGCAGTGAATAGAACACTGGCCCTGAAGTCAGGAGTGCCTGAATTCAAATCCAAAAACACAAAAAAAATCTAGCTGGTGACCTTGGGCAAGTCACTTAACCCCAATTGCCCTCCAAAAAGCAGAAAAGAAAGAACAAAAAGAAAGGAAGGAATGAAGGAAAGAAAGAAAAAAGAAGCAAAGAAGCAAGGGTATTCATTAAAGGCTTACTAAATGCTTTGTATTCTATTTAGTACTAGAGGCACAAGTACAAAAAATTCCTGAAGATCCTTGTAGGACAGTGGTTCTCAACCTGCGGGGGTCGAATGACCCTTTCACAGGGGTCACAGGGGTCATCTAAGACCATTGGAAAACACATATTTCTGATGGTCTTAGGAACTGAGACACTGCTCCTCTATTGGTTTCCAGGCAGGTCCACACACATGCAGATATGCCCACATAGGAGTATTAAAGGGTTGCTGCATTAGGAAGATTGAGAACCACTGTTCCAGGAGTTTGCATTCTAATGGGTAATTCAACACACAAAGGAAAGGAGGTCCAAGAAGTATACTTGAATCCAGAAAGTTAGAGTGTTGGTGAGAGATGCTACAAGGGTGTCATTGACACACTTTATCCAGGTACATTTAACAGAACTGATTCCATCATGAATTATGGTCAGGGGTGGAGAGGGAAAGAATACCATACCAAGGACAAGACATCAGGTGAACTGGGATGATAGTCTCTCATTCGGCTTGTGAAAAAAAATTAATGTGAAACAAAAGGATTGTCTGGGGAAGGATTTCTATTTTGATTATCTTCAGCAGCATTTTACTGAGCCACATCCCTTAACAATGTATATCCTGAACAGTGTCTATACACAAAACTCTTTTGATCTTCCTAGACAGATCAGTCTGGGAAAGATATACTGCTGGTGAAAAGAGAAAAAAACAAATAGAAAATTCAGTGAAATATTTTATGTCAATTTATGCAGCAGGGACAGCTAGCCCCAGAGCCCAGAAGACCTGTGTTCAAGTCCTAACTGTTTGACTCTGGCCAAGTCATTTAGTCTCTAAGTGTTTCTGGTAGCTCTCTAATGTGATCAGTAGAAGAATAGTTGCTCTTTGAAATAGGTAGAAGTATTTGTATTTGAAATTCCTTCAATGCAATCTCAAGCCCTAAAAAAAGCCCTCCCCCCAAAACAAAATATGATTGACATTTTTTAAATAACTATTTCTAGTATATTTTGGTCTATAGGGACATAGAACTGGAAGGGACTTCAGAGATCATCTCGTCTAGTCTCCTCATTTTACACGTGAGGAAAGCAAGGCATTGAGAAAGTTAATGATTAACACAGGTTCTGATTTTATAGGGGAGGAAGAAGAAAGGATTGGGTGAACACCATTTAGGATATATAGATATGAGAAGGAAAAAGAGAAAAGAAATATACTCAGAATTATATTGTATTTTTAGATCTTCATTTAAAAGTAACAAAGAAAAAAAAACGTATTTTCTACTCTTTGTTTATTAAGCACATTACATTACTTGCTTTTAAAGGAATCACTATTTGCAGGGCTCTCCTGAATCCTACAATTGAAGCCCTGGTACATTGTTCAAGGTTTTGATGATTAAATAAAATCTCTTTCTTACATAGGGAAATAATAGCCCCGAATAAGCAGTGCCCATGATGTTCCAGGTATGCCTGCCATAGGAGGTAGTTCTCACATGTGCATTGCAGCTGCTAGTAGATGGAGGGAAGTCATCAATCTTTGACTATTCCCATCATTGGGTTTCAACAGTTAAAATTTGTTGAAACACTTGTGATAACTCTCTATTTTCCCCTGTCCTTCATGATCAAAGCTGTTTTAGTTAATAGTGTTGTTCTCCATGTGGGTCAGTGTGATTGAGAAGTCCAATTTACAACCAGTAATCCTTGCCACCCCTACATTCAAGAGAAGGCAATGCTTAAGACAGTGCCTGGCACGTAGAAAGTGATTAATAAAGGGTCTTTGGACTGGTAGAGGACTGAAGGCTGCTCTTGCGTTTGTGATTGAGGTAACCCTCTCCCAAATTTGTACATGACAGTCTAGGGATGCTCTCCCATCACCTAATAACAGAGAAGGTGGTAAGTTTATCCATATACTTCCCTCTACTTCTAATTCCTTTGGTCTCTGGGCATGTAAATCCATGAAAAACTTAACATTTGTTTTAAAGTATCATGTTTTAGGGAGGCTGGGTGGCACGGTGAATAGAACACTGGCCCTGGAGTCAATAGGACCTGAGTTCAAATCTGACCTCGGACACAACACACACACACCAAAAAGACCTAGCTGTGTGACCTTGGGCAAGTCACTTAACCCCAATTACCCTCCCCCCCAAAAAGCAAAAAAAATAAAATAAAGTACCGGGTTTAGTTTTAGCCCAAGAAGACATGAGGCTAGTATACTTTTTTGCTTTTCTTTTTTAACTATTCTTTTTTCTCTGTAAAAGGTAATCAATCCTTCCTACAAGGTTGAGGGAAAGAAAGATGTCGGTGTCTTGCTGCTGAATGTGAGCATACTTACACATAGGATTTCTTTTGTTAAAAATGTATTCACTATTAGTTTACAACAATCAATTTACAAGATTTTGAGTTCCAAATTGTCTTTCCTCCCTCCCCTCTTTCCCATGTCCCCCACCATGGCGGCATGCAATCCACTATAGGTTCTACATATACCTTCACCACAGGACTTCTTATCAATGTCTGAAAAAGGACCCTAAGACATTTATAAATATTATCTTCAAACCATGAGATTTAGAACTGTTTGCTCCAACTTGTTCTATAGATGCACTTTTACATAAACAACTGTTGAAGAATCCTTGGTTTTGTTGAAAATTACGTGTTTTGTAGTTCTCTTTCACACGCTGACCCGATGTGTATTCTACAAACCTAGAACCCCAAAACTTTAGAGATAAAGAGGAAAATAATTTCTAAAACATAGTAAATATTTAATAAATGCTTATTTATTGACTAGCCATGTTAGAGGACATTTAACACACTGCCCCATTAGCATTTGTTAACAAAATGAGGCCTAAGTAGATTGAGTCCCAAGATATTAGAGTCAAGAATTTAACATGGGTCTTCTGTTTCTCAGGTCATTGTTGCTCCCATCACCTAATACTATCTAAAACATGCTCTCACACACACCTACACACATGTACACCGCTTCTAATGTTTCTGAGCCACATCTTTCAAGAAAGGTTCTTTTCTGAAGCCACAGAGAAGCCTTATTTCAGAGATACAGGAAACATAATTCCTCTCAAGTTCCAAAAAGATTTTCATTAGAGAAACTTTCAAGTGGTGTCATGAGGTAGTAGGGCCATATACAAACATTGAGGAATGCTTAAAGATTTCACATTTTGTAGAATTCTCATGACAAAGAGGGGAAATATCCAGGGTATTTCAATTTGCCGTATTATCTTTTTGTCTTTACTTCACACAATTTCCTTTCATCTTCTTTGTGTTCCAGTTAAACTCCCTTCCACCTCACTTTCCTCCCAAATTCACTGTACCTTTCTTGGGAGGCATGGATAACAGGGTACTGCCGGGGGAGTCAGGAAAATCAGAGTTATTTAAAACCCATCTCTGCAATTTACTAGTTGTATGGCCATGAATAAGTTGCATAATCTCTTTACACCCCAGTTTCCTCATATGTAAAATAGGGATAAAACTTAGTACCTACTTTACAGGCTTGTGGAAGGCTCATAGGAAAGAGTATAATGCTTCAAAAACATTTGGTAGGGTAGGTAAATGTGTATGGTGACTCTCAGAGAACATGGGATTTGGAGTCATTCAAATGCCAGCCATTACTCCCTGTGTGACCTTGTATAAATCTCTTAAATTTACTAGATCTCATTTTATTAATTTGCAAAGTGAAGATATTAGACTAAGTAATCTGTAAGAATTTTTCTGACTCTATACCTATGATTCTTTTTCTCCCCCTCTATATACATTTGATCTCACAAGGCTCTATGTTACCTTGGAAAGAGTGCTGGCCTTGGAATTAAGACCTGGATCCTCCCTGAAACACTGATTAAATGGGTGATTCTAGATCAGTGGTTCTCCACCTTCCTAATGCCGCAACCTTTTAATACTCATATGTGGGTGTATCTGCATGTGGGCGCACCTGCCCAGACACCGAGAGAGGAGCAGGGTCTCAGCTCCTAAGACCATCGGAAATATGTGTTTTCTGATGGTCTTAGGCAACCCCTGTGACCCCTGTGAAAGGGTTGTTTGACCCCCAAAGGCGTCATGACCCACAGGTTGAGAACTGCTGTCCTAGATGGATCATTAAGTTCCATTGAATCTAAGTTTCTTATCTATATAATGTAGAGATGCTAATAACAAACTGCATCATAGAGTCATTGGGAGAATAAAGTGAAATAATATGAATGAAGTGGTTTGTAAATTTTAAGATGTTTTATAAATGTGAGTTATTATTATCATGATTTCCTTCCTCTCTGTCTCTACTGGGAAGACTGTTTAAAGTAGGGTTTAATGCCACCTCTTATATGGAGACTTCATTAATTTTTCAGTAATACAGACTACTTTGCTCCTCTTTTCAGACACTGGCCATATTCTAATTTAGATTACAATCTTCTGTGTTTCTGACTTTGTTTCAGGAAAAAATTTGGAATTATTTTAAAAAGTTTGCAATTTCTAAATTAAATTTATGCAACCCGGGGCAGCTAGGTGGTGCAGGGGGTGGCTAGGTGGTGCAGTGAGTAGAGCACCAGCCCTGGAGTCAGGAGTACCTGAGTTCAAATCCGGCCTCAGACATTTAACACAAAAGCTAGCTTTGTGACCTTGGGCAAGTCACTTAACCCCAACTGCCCTCCAAAAAAGCAAAAAAAATTATGCAAACCATTTTCTTCTTCCTGCTTTTATTCTGGGTCCAACTAATCATCCACTGGCAGTGCTTGTTCATGATGACTGTGGACGAAAGCCACAGGTTGTTCATCTAATTACTTCTTACAATCTAGACAATAGATTTGTTTTTTATCCTCTTGGTTTTTCTTGTGTTGATAATTAGGCCAAAATCTCTTGCATGGTGATGTATCTCATCGGGAAGGTTCTGCACTGTCATGGTAATGCTGTACTCTCCTTCCTAATAGGAGTGCCAAGTGTGTTCCCATATCCTCTTGCCATAATGTAATTCCAATCAAGAGTAGATTCCTAAAAGAATGCTACTGTGAACAGCTTTTAAGATTCGGATTACACAGTATTAGTGAACACTCTGTTTATTCCATCACAAATCAAGATTCAGTACAATGTTCACAGTATCAACAATTCACAGTATTATATACAATATTTAGAACAAGGAAAGTCTCAGGATTATATCTTATTACAGAAG
>CM053600.1:14161081-14177637 GCA_028646575.1 Pseudocheirus occidentalis | reverse complement strand
TCTGTTGCCTGGAACTCAAGGATCAGCCAGTCCACCAACAAACAAAGTCCCATCCTGTTCATGTCTTCAGTCAGCTTCACTGAGGAGCCAAATCCAAAATCTGTCTTGTCTCTCCAAAATTCTTCCTTATGAGCACTGGCCTTCTCCCAAGTCAACAGGGGAGTATCTCAGCCAATAGCCTTCTCCCAAGTCAACAGGGGAGTTCACATCTTTTCACCAATGGACAGAGTTCTATACTTAGCCCTAAGTTACTAGGTGCTACTTAGCCCTAAGTATCTGATCTACTTAGCCCTAAGTATCTGATCTACTTAGCCCTAAATATCTAACAAATTGATTACTATTATACTGCTTTATAATACAGTTTTAGATCTGGTATAGCTGGGCCAACTTCTCTTGCATTTCTTTTTATTAATTCCCTTGATATTCTGGACCTTTTGCTCTTCCAGAAAAAATTTTGTTACTATTTTTTCTACCTCTATAAATTTTTTTGGCAGTTTGTTTGATATGACACTGAATAAGTATGGAATTGTCATTTTTATTATATTAGCTCAACCTACCCATGAGCAGCTGTTTTTTTTTCCCAATTATTGAGATCTGATTTTATTTGTGTGAAAAGTGTTTTGTAATTGTGTTCATAGAGTTCCAGGGTTTGTCTTGGCAGGTAGACTCCCAAATATTATATACCATCTACAATTATTTTAAATGGCATTTCTATTGCTGTCTCTTGATGCTAGGCTTTGTTATTAATATGTAAAAATGTTGATGATTTTTGTGGGTTTATTTTATATCCTTTGTGAAAGTCATTAGTTATTTCAAGTAGTCTTTTAGTTGATTTTCTCGGATTCTTTAAGTATACAATTATATAATCTAAAGAGTGACACCTTTGTTTCTTCACTGTCTATTCTAATTCCTTCAGTGTTTTTATTTTCTCTTTTTGCTAAAACTAACATTTCTAGTACAATATTGAATAGCAATTGCAATAGTGGACACCCTTGTTTCTAGCTTATCCTCACTACTTATAATGCTTGCTGATGGTTTTAGATAGATGCTGCTTATTTTAAGGAAAACTCCATTTATTCCTATGCTCTCAAGTGTTTTTAATAGGAATGGGTATTGTACTTTGTCAAAAGCTGTTTCTGTATCTATTGAGATAATAATACAATTTCTATTTTGTTATTGATATGGTCAATTATAGTGATAATTTCTCTAATATTGAACTAACTCTGCATACCTAGTACAGATTCCACCTCATCAGAGTGTATTATCCTCATTATAAGGTGCTGTAATCTTTTTGCTAGCATTTTAATTAATTTTTCTGTGCCATATTCACTAGGGAAATTCATCTTTAATTTTCTTTCTCGGTTTTGACTCTTCACAGTTTAGGTATCTGCACCATATTTATATCATAAAAGGAATTTGGTAGGGCTCCTTCTTCACCTATTTTTCCAAATAATTTATATAGTAATGGAATTAGTTGTTCTTTAAATGTTTGGTAGAATTTATTTGTAAATCCATTTAGGCCTGGAAATTTCTTCATAGGTCATTTCTGAAATGGGGTTAAGCACTTTATTTCCTCTTCTGTTAATCTGGGCAATTTATACATTTGTAAATATTCATTCACTAGGGAGTAATTTTCTTAGGAATTATTGTTAAACCCAAGACTCCTTTTTTTTTAACTTAAAAACTGTTATTTTAAACAGTCATTTCTTTTCAAATTCTGAATTCCAAATTCTTTGTATCCTACCCTAATACATTTGCATGGACGCACGCGCGCGCGTGCACACACACACACACACACACACACACACACACCAAGAAGACAAGCTATATGATATCACCTATATGTGTGAAATCATGCAAAACATTTCTGCATTAGGCATATTTTTAAAAGCAAGAAAATAAAATGAGAAAATCATATTCAATTTCCAATCAGAGTTCATTGGTTCACTCTCTCAAAATGAATATAATTTTTTTCCTCATGTGTCCTTTGGAATTATTTTGGATCATTGAATTGGTCAGGATATTCAAGTCTTTCACAATTGTTCATCATTACATTGCCGTAACTGTGCAGAATGATATCTGAGTTCTTCTCACTTCATTTTGCATCAGGTCATATAGTTCTTGCCATTTTTTTTTTCTGAAACTGACCTCATCATTTCTTATGGCACAATAGTACTCCATCTTAATCATAAGTCATAACTTATTCACCCATTCCCCAATGTATGAACATCCCCTCAATGTCCAACCTTTAGCTACCACAAAGAAGAGCTTCTATATTTTTGTATGTGTAGGTCCTTTTCCTTTTGCTTTGATATCTTTGGGATGCAAACCTAGCAGTGGTATTTTTGGGTCAAAGGGTAAGCACAATAATATAGCTCTTTGGGCAGAATTCCAAATGGTTTTCCAGAATAGTTGGACCAGTTCACTACTCTTCCTCCAGCACATTAGTGTACTTACTTATTGCTCCCTTGTCCCTTTCACATTCATAGTTTAAATTGCTAACAGCCTATTTCCCTCCATCATATTTTCTTAATTTATCCTCTCTCTCCTTTAACCCTGTCCCTTCTCACAAGTGTTTTGCTTCTGACCATCAACTCCGACAATTTTTCCTCCCTTCTTTCAGCCCCCTTCTTATCCCTTCCCCTCCTACTTCCCTATAGAATAATAAAGATTTCTATACCCAATTTAGTGTGTAAGTTATTTCTTCTTTGAGCCAATTCTGATGAGAGTAAGGTTCAAGTAATATCCAGCTCCCCTCCATCTTTCCCTCCACTATAATTTGTCTTTTGTGTCTCTTCATTTGAGATAATTTGCCCCCATTCTACCTCTCCCTTCACTTGTATCCCAATGCAATCCTCTTTCTCACTCCCTGATTTTTTTTGTTATATGGGTGAGCTCATCCCATTCACATTAAGTTTTGATTACCTTGTATTTTTCTTAACCCCATTATCTTCTGTTTCTTCCTCTTTTTTTGTCTTCCCCTCCCTTCTACTTTGCTTCTATTGACTCTCTTAATCTACCCTCCCTTTAATCACCACCCCTCCTATTATATCCTTCCCCTCATATTGAGCAAGTTACATATCTATACCCAAGATACAAGTGTATGTATATGTATGTGTGTGTATATACATATACATATATGTATATGCACACACACACACACACACACATAATTCCTCCCTCCAAACAAATTCCAATGGGAATGTGGTTGCAGCATTGCATGTCATCTCCTCAATTTTCCCTCCATTGTAAAAGCTCTTCTTTATGTGTCACTTTTATGTGAGAAAAATTTGCTCATTCTACCTTTTGCTTCCTCCTTCCAGTAATCTTTCTTTCTCACCCCTTCATTCTTTTTTTAGAGATCATTCTGTCATTATCAACCCACACCCATGCCTTCTATCTGTGTAAACTCCTTTTAACTGCCCTAATAGTGGTAAAGTTCATGGGAGTTACATGTATATTCTTCCTATATGGGAATGTAAGCAGTTTAACTTTATTGAGTACCTTATGGTTACTTTTTCATGTTTATTTTTTATTATTTTCTTGAATTTTGTGTTTGAATGTTAAATTTTCTATCAGCTCTGGTCTTTTCTTCAGGAATGCTTTAAGGTTTTCTATTTCATTAAACATTTGTTTATCTCCCTGAAATATTATATTCAGTTTTGCTAAGTTATTTTTTATTGTAATTTTGGCTCTTTTGCCTTTTGGGATATCATCTAGCAAGCTCTTCTACTCCCTTTTAAGGGAAGCCATCAGGGCAGCTTGGTGGTGCAGTCAATAGAGCACTGGCCCAGATTCAGGAGGACCTGAGTACAAATCCTGCTTCAGACACATAACACAAAAAACTAGCCATGTGACCTTGGGCAAGTTACTTAACCCCAATTGCCCTCCAAAAAAAGGGAAAATAAAATAAAATGTAAGCCATCAAATCCTGTGTGATTCTCCACTGTGGCTCCACCATATTTTAGTTGTTCCCCCCCCCCTCCCCCGGATGTTCATGGTAGTTTCTATTTGACTTGGGAGCTCCAAAATTTGGCTATAATATTCTTGGGAATTTTTATTTTAGTATGACTTTCAGGAGGTGATCAGTGGATAAGTGACTTTCAAGTAGACTAATAATTCTTAAATACATCTTTGATATATTTTCAAAGTAAATTGTCTGTTGAGATTTAATTTTTTTCTTTTTTTCCATTCTTTTTACTTTGTTTTATTGTTTCTTGATGTCTCATGGAGTTATTAATTTCCTTTTGCCCAATTTTAATTTTTAGGTAATTATTTTCTCTGAGGAGATTTTGTACCTTATTTTCCAGTTGGTTAATTCTACTTTTCAAGGAGTTCTTTTCTCCAGCTAATTTTTGAACATCCCTTTCCATTGGACCTCTTCTGCTTTTTAAGGAACTCTATTATACATTGAAATTTTGGAACTCTTTTACCTTTAGACCAATTCTGTTTTATAAAGTGTTATTTTCTTTAGTATTTTTGTGCCTCTTTTACAAAGCTGTTAATTCTCTTTTTATAATTTTCCTGCACCTCACATTTCTTTCTCCTATTTTTATTCTATCACTCATCTCTTTCCTTAAGTCTTCTAGGCATTACTGCTAATCTTATGCCTGATTATCATTTCTTTAAAGTTTTTTTGTAACTCTTTTCACATTATTTTTTTTCTTCTGAGTTTGTCTTGATCCTAACTGTCACTTTAGGAGGTTTTCATGATTGAATGCTTTTGTTTTTGTTGCTGTTGTTGTTTGCTCCTTTCCCCCTGCCTATTTCTTGACTTTGAATTTTATGTTAAACTCAGGTTCAATTTAACTATTTCTACAGTTGGGGAAGCATTGTACCAAGATTTAGGTGTTTTGTGTGTATGTGTGTCTGCGTGTGTGTGCAGCTGTTTTCAGAGCTGGTGTTAGGTGTCTTCCAGTTCTTGGTGCTTCCAAGGTGGTGTGATTCTGGGAGAAGTGTGGTCACTTCTTTTCTTGTCTGTTTTCTGATCTTTACCAAGGAAAATCCTCTCATTCCCTGAAGCTCCAGGTGCTAGTGATCCTCTTAACTTTGAAAATTCTGCTCCCTTGTGACTGACCACCAGTACTTCTCTCTGCTCTTGAACTGTGATGCTCAATATTTGCAATGGAACTTTGAATCAGTGGCAGCTGTATCCAAGTGCATGGCAGGGTTTCTCGTGTTATGTTTTTGAACAATAATTATTCCCCCCTCACTTTCTCTCTATTGAGACCTATAGAAATTGTTGCTTTTGCGGTTCTTCTCACTAATGCAGTGTTTAATCTGGACAGACCATCGCCAGAACTCCACCTCAATGTTATAGGCTTCTTCTGCCTACATCTTAAGGAAAATATCTCACCCAAATTTTTGTTGGCTCTATCACTACAAAATTTGTTTTGAGGAGTTATTTGAAAGATGTTTGGAGGGGAATGTTAGAAGAATTCAGCTGGGTGGCTGCCCCTTTTCTGCCATCTTGGGTCTTAAAGAGAGAATAAGAAGTGAAAGGACAGAACCTTGGTAAATAGCTGTAACACCAGTGCAATATTCACAGTGCCAGTGGTCACTATAAGCATGCCTGCATAGTGCTCAATCACAAAATATAACAGACTCTCCATATAGAAGACAGAAGCAAAAACTTTAAAAACAAAACAAAACAAAAAGAAGCAAAAGATTTATTCTGACACCAGAAAACTGAATCTCAAAACTAGTATGCTGATTCCATCATAGTAATAAAGAAGTTAATAAGCTATAACAACACAGAGAGCCAAACCATCCTTTAGCCTTCCTACAAATCAACATAACCCTAGCTGTCATAGCTAGAGGCAAACACCAACATTTATTCACAAGCCTGATTCATCCTGTGATTCCCCAAACAAAAGAAGGAGAGTCAATTGGTGGACATCAAAAAAGGAGGCGGATTTTGATTCAATATAAGAAAGACTTTTTTTTTACAGTTCCAATTGTCTAGTAATGAAATAGGTTTAACAACAAGAATCGGCTTCTCTCTTGATGGAAATATTCCCACTAGTCTGTTTTTCTTAGAGTTTCCTCAGTGGTAGGGAACTACCACTCCTCCACTCCTCCACCCCTACTCCAATGACACCAAAATCTAAACTAACCTTCAAACAAAAACTAAAGTTGCACTGTCAGTCAGATTTTATTTGCTTTTACTTCTTTGGCATGATTCAAAATAATATCCACTCTTTTAATAATGATGAAATATAATACAAGTGAGCATCAGGTTGTCCATTTATCTCTATTCTCAAATATTGTTAATAATCAATCTAATACGGAATACTTCTGTGAACCTGAATACATTTTTGTATAAGATGGCATCTTTTTAGATTATTGAAGGGTTAAATGTCAATTGATCCTCTTATTGGAATTCTTATGCATAGAAAATATGCTTCTATGTTGAAACAAACAATATGGAGGATCTCAATAGGTACATAGAAGGGCCATTTTAAGAATATACTATGCTTTTCATAGTCTTTTGGATCAAAATATATCTTGCCATCATGCTGTATCTAAGACTAAGGAATTCAGTGAACATTTATGGTTATTAAAAGAATACTTCTCAGAGAGAGACTTTTTTTTTACATGAAATCAATAGCTTGATGAAAGTATTTCTGTTTCTACAACATGGCATGTCACCTGTATAGCACAGAAATTGGGAAATGTTATAGGAATCCTTTATACATGGATTTTCCAGAGAAAAATGCCTTTGCAAAGGCATATTTTGACTAAGCAAAATATGACATTTATAATGGCAGAAGACAAGGCCAGAGAGACTACAGCACTACATGTCAAAAAAAATTAAAAGAGAAACTCTTAAAATCAGTACTGTGCATATGCAGACAAATAGCTTTTGGCAACAAGGTCAGCAGAACACAGGAAAGAAAACCTTCCTAATTTCCATAGATCAGATACACCAACCTCAATAATGTTTGCAAAGGGTGCTTCAACAATACTATACTCATAGATTCATGGATGTGGAGTGTGGATTGTTGAAAAATGAGGTCACCTGAAGAGAAAGTGCCATTGAAAATTTTTCAGAAAGAAGCACATGTATTGTCATAGTGGTTTACATCACTTGGCTTCAACGGTATTTTTTTTTTGAGGCATAAAGGCATGGATTTGTATCATATTCAGTGATGGTGGTGAGAAGGTTGTTCAGTGGAAAGGCACCTCAGAATATAGCAATTTTGCAGTAGTAGTCATGGAAGTTCATGAGTGATAAATGAAAGTCACATGTAATGTCTATTTATCAGCAGCAGGTAATTGATCTTGCAAAGGCCTTTGCCAAAATAGCTCACAACCATTTTTTTTTCCAACATTAGAGTGTTTTTCTCTTAATATGGCTGGAAGATGCCATTAAGTACAACTTTTTCTGATTATCATATTGAAGAGGAGCCCAAAGAGGGTTAGGGCTACCTGAGACCCCAAAATACCAACATGCCGGGTCCTGCTGAAAGAATTCCACTCAAGTCTTCTCAGCCAAAGAAAAAGTAAAGTTTATTGAAAGTTCAAGTTCACCACGTAGGGTGCTAGGCCATTTAAAGGTGCTCTCACTGAGCAAGTCTATTCTAAGCTATTCCGTGGCGCTCTCACAGAGCAAAGTCTATAAGGCGTTCTCACTAATCAAGTCTGTGCTAAGCTATCTCATGGTGCTCTCACACCACATGGAGGGAAGATGGGGTTCTATATACAATAAGGTTGTGGGAGGAATCTAGGGGTGGTCCAGAGGAGGAGACTGGGGAGGTTCTTCAGGAGGAGTCAGATGAGGTCAGACTCCAGTAATGAGTGGTTCAGGGTGGGAAATTGCTGGAGGCTACCTGGAGACCATAGACAATGGTGGGCCAGGCCAATTAAAGGGTGGGAAACTATTGGAACAAAGTGAGCTAAAGACTTGGGCAAAGCCTCATCTCAAGGCCCATGACCTCAGGCAAATGTCTTCCCTGGGAAGGTTTACTTTCCCAGAGCCTGTACCTCAAAGAATCAAGGAGAGCTCAAAAAGGGGGGGAGGGGTCCCAGAGCTTACAGCTCATCAATATCTTTAACATAAGGGAGGGGAGAAATCTTCTCTCTTTAAAAATTAATAAGATCCACACTATCCAAATTAAGTTAAATTATAACCACAAAGCTGTTGCTATTGTTGCTTCTGAGTGATAGTAAATTATTCTGCTGTCCTGCTCTGTCTTCTGTAATTCAAACACAGACAATATTAGTTGCGTCTTCTTAAATTCCCTCATGTTGTCAGAAGTATGCACTCAGATAAAATACCACTTGGGATTCTAATCTCTGTAGAGTACTACAAAGAATAACAAAACTCATGTTCAAAAGGTAATGGAAATCTAAAAAACCCATGAACTAAAAAAATAAATTCTTGACATCCTTCCATGCTCCTATGCATAATAGCAGCAATGTGTGTGATCCTACTTTATATGGATTCTGCTTCAGAACTTTTTGGTTATGCATTTTCAAATCACTATTCACAGTAGACTCCTGGCTTTGTCATGCTCCTAGCCACCAAAGGTTATGCTTTTGAAGCAAAGAGCAGTTTCAGAAAACATTTGTTGAGCATACATTAATCACTAAGTCTAAGATATACAATCATTACAAAAGTCTCCCTAGTCCTGTGTGGTATTAACTATCAGAAGTAGACCTTGGGGCAGCAGACACATGAGCTGCTGTGTGGGAAACATCCTGGATCTTTCTGAAATAGTAAGTGTAGCAAGAGGACACAGTGAAACAATCATGTGAGAAAACACCCGAGGACCCCAAATGACCAGAAATAAACCTCCTCAATGAAACAATTAATTCATGATTGAAAAAAATATTAAAGTACTAATATATACCAGAAACTGT
The DNA here is from genome assembly GCA_028646575.1 of Pseudocheirus occidentalis. Lineage (NCBI taxonomy): Eukaryota > Metazoa > Chordata > Mammalia > Diprotodontia > Pseudocheiridae > Pseudocheirus > Pseudocheirus occidentalis. The sequence goes on along the minus strand of CM053600.1, from coordinate 14,168,772 downwards.
TCTAGGAACTAGAGATATGAAAAATAATAAAAGTTATCAAGGAACTGACATTCTACTGGAGAAAATTACATACGCTGATCAGGAAATACAAAATATATGACAAAAATGCACTTTTGAAGGACTGCATATTCTTCCAGAACCCTATAAATTTAATACCCTGGAGTTGCACCTAAGTTACACCATTGCATTTCATTAACCAAGGGTACAGCTCATTCAGGCCTGATAACAATTCATTGAGGATATCTTATGGTATCAATCATCCCCATTTATATCACCAGATTTGAGGGATTATTCTTTCTTCTAGGTTTCATTGAATTCAAGGTAACTTCAAAGTGTTCAAGTTACCTATTCTAAAATGAGTTAAGTCCGACTGTGCTGCAAGAATTTGGGGACTGATTGTTGAAACTTCTGAAGAATTATGGCAAAAGTGGGAATGCCCCAGGACTAGAAGTGTAATTTACTTGATATGAGTATTATAAGAGAGAATAAAGGTGCATTCTTTAAATTATAGGTTGGTGAACTTATTATTGATTCTTGGTAAAATTCCAGAACTAAAGGAATGGTTTAATTAAGAAGGAAAATGATACTAAAGATCATCCTATGGTTCTGAGTCTTCATAATTTTGTTAAAAACAAATTTCTTTAACCTAGTCTTACTTTTTTTTGTTTTTTTTTTTTTGACAGGGTTACCAAACTGATAGATCGGAAGAATGATATAGAAACAGTATGAACAGATTTGAGTAAGGAACATGATGAAGTCTTTCACAATATCTTTGTACATTCCTTGATAGCATAGTTATATAGACATGGGATTAGTTAAGTGACCAGCCTCCAAGTGTATTGATTAATGGCCTGATGTCAATCTGTAGAGTTGACTCTAATGGATTATACTCTTTGGACCTTTTCTAGTCAATGTTTTTGTTATTGATGTTTTGGGTGTAGACATAGATGATATTCTTATAAAATGTTAATATGATGCACACTTTGGAAAGATATATTACACACTGGATTATGACTTTTTTGTCTCAAATCTTTCAAATCAATATTCATAGAGCTCTAAAAAAAGTAGGAATGAAATAAAACAAGAAATTAATTTTTGATTAATGGAACATACTACACCAGGCTTTAAAAACTCAAATCCAAAAGTACAGTCTAGGGGGCATATAACTAGAAAACAGCTAATATGAAGATTTGAGTATGTAAGTGGACTCCAAGTTCATTTTGAGACAGTGGTGTGACATTATAGCCAAAAAGATGTCCTAAAGCCAATTTAGAGTGCATGCTATTGAAAATTAAGGGAGTTAATAGCCTTATTTCACATTTTCCTGGTTAGAACAAATCCAGATTATTGTGGAGAGTTCTGATGGACAGATTTTAGAAAGAAACTTGACAAAGAGGAGTGTATTCACATTGACTGAGTTAGTAAAGACACTTGAAATCCTATCATCAAGGTTTGGTTGAAGGTAGTAAAAATATTGAGTAGAAAAGAGGAAATTTATGGGGGAAATGATAGCTGTCTTTCAAAATGGAAGGCACTATTTGTGGAAAAGGAACTGTAGTCATGATTGCATATTCTTCTCATGCCAATGTAGGAAAAGAAAGACTAAGTGCTAAGCCCTTTTTGAATTAAGGAAGTTACTAATTACATAAATAGATTTCCTTATGTCCTTTCCCACATTTCTCTCTCCTTTTATCATGCTTATAGTGATGTAGAGAGGAGAATAACTTGGGTTCACTTGTGCAACTAATGCTTTCCTATGGTAGTGTCATCAAACAGACAGATACCCCAATGGTGCATTGGAAGTGTCTTAATAAATCCTTTTTGTCCACCAATTCAATTCAATTTCATGAACATTTATTGAATGTGTTCTGTGTATGTCATTATGATTGGTACTGGTAATGCACACATCCACAAATACATAAGCAGTTCCTATCCTCCAGAAGCTAAAAGCAACATGTGCCTGTAGAATAGTCCTATTTGGTGTTCTCAAAAATGATTAGTATTGCTTACTTAATAGTGTAGATGTGTTCCCAGAAAGGTGAATATAAACCAAATTTCTATATATTAAACCATAATTAAAAAGCATGAATGTTATATGTTCCCAAGGGAAAAATATCCACTAAGAAAACAAATGGAAAATATTAATCAATAAAGGAGTTAAGAGTTTGGTTAGATATAAGGCTTCTTAAGTATTATAAATGTGGCAATACTTATCAATAACTTTCTATCTCCACTTTTTCCACCCACTGTCACTCCTTCCTTTTCCCGTTGTCATTGCCCTGTTTCACTTTCAGGTCCCAATACCTTAGTTCCAGTCTCTTCTTTTTTGTTTCAGTATTGTTAATTAATACTTGATTTCAGCTTCAGTATTATAGATCACCAATGTTGCTATCTAAAACATAATATATTCCTGTCCATTAGAAGTCTTTAAATTCTGCAAAACCTTTTCTATTTTCTCAGTTTTTCCTTTTATAAAACATATTTATAAGAAGAGTAACAGCTCCATTTTTTAGGTGATGCCTAGTAAACTGAAAAAAAAATGTTTAGTTTAACATCTAAGGGTCACTAATTTAATCACACAGTTTGGAACTAAAAAAAACCACCTGGATCAGAAATATTACTTCCATAGATTCTCAACAGAGGACCCAGTCAACATATTCTAGACCTTTCTTTCATTTCTTGGGTACCAGCAAAACATTCAGGCTCTTCACTGTTGTCTTTTGTACTCGTTGGGATTGGGCTGCTTCCTTTTCTAATCTTGCATTTTCCTGAATGACATACCTTAGAAAACTTCTTGCACTTGGATTATTTTTGGGAATATAAAATTAGCTTGTTTAAATCAGTTAAATCTCCTTATATTATACTTTGGGTCATCTCTAACTCATCGATAGTCTTTGGGGATTATGATATTCCAATATTTGTGACCATATAGTATCACTGAGAGAACACTGGTATTAAAATGAAGAGTTTAAGTGCTGAAGATCAGCTTGGAATCACAGGGGCTAGAGATGGGAGAAACCTCACAATTAATCTTGTGCTACCTCCTTATTTTATATGTATGGAAACTGAGGCCTAGAATAATTAAGTCCAAAAAGTCACACAGATAGCAAATGGAAAGGTCAGAATTCAAACCTGGATCCTTAGAAGTGTTTAAACAAAATTGCACAAATTCTTTGACCCAGAAATATTACTACTAGATCTGTACCCCAAAGAGATAAAAGAAGAAGACCTGTATGTACAAAAAAAAATTATAGTAAGTTATTCGTTTTTGGTTTTTTTTGTGGTGGTGGTGAAGAATTAGAAACTGCGATGTCCGCCAATTGAGGAATGGCTGAACAAGCTGTGGTATATGATGGAATACTATTGTGCTTTAAGAAATGGCAAAGGGATTAGTTTCAGAAAAAAACCCTGGGAAAAGTTATATGAACTGATGCAAAGTGAAGTGAACAGAATCAGGAGAAGATCATATACAGCAACAACCATTTGTAATAATAATTAATGATGAAAGACTTAGCTAATCTGACCAATACAATAAACTACAACAATCTCAAAGGACTTATATTAAAAATGTTATCCCCCTCCAAAGAGAAAACCGATATACTCTGAGTTCAGAATAAATCATTTTTTCACTTTATTTTTCTTGTGTTTTATGCTACATGTCTAATCTAAAAATATGTTTTGCATGACTTCACATATATAATGGGTATCATATTGTTTGTTTTCTGAATGGATGGGGGAGGAAGATAATTTGGAACTCAAAATAATTTATTGAATGTGAAAAAAGAACAGGAAAATGGTGTATCATCTTGCACCCAGAGCAGTCATTGCAATTAAATTGAGCTCCATTGTCAAAACAAAACAAAATAAAGCAAAAACAAAGCAAAACAAAACAAAAAAACACTGAGCAATTTGTGCCCAGAATGGTAGTATAATGATTGCTCATGAGCAGATCCAACCATTTGATAAACACAAAAACTTTGGCCTACTATTTAGTAACCTAGTTTCTCTCTCCATCTCTGCCACTCCCAGAGTCTTTGGTGTTGAACACTCAACTGGCTTTAGTCCTACTGTAGTTTAGAACTCTCCAGATTAAGAGATTTACCAGCCTCAGCCTTCCTAGTGGTAGGAACTACAGGTGTGGGACATTACATCTGACCAGAATATCCCAAATGCAATCTATCCCATTATCTTATTTCTATAGTCAGATCCTGATTAGGGGGAATAATGAATCCCCTGAAGTGGTGGCATTATTTGAATTAGCACTGCATATTTACATTTGGCTAGAACCAATTACCATTTTTTATATAATTATGACTTTGAATAGTATCAATTCAAGTACATGAGAGCACCTCGGGGGATTCATTATTGGCACTAATAGGGATCTAGTTTTATTCAGTTCTGGGGCCAGCTCATTATTCATCTATAACAGCTATCATGGCTATATGACTACCTTACTCAACTGGCTATGCAATTACATAGATATTCAATTCTTTTTGGCATTTAAAGCTCTTTAAAAATTGGCTCCATCTTGCTTTTTCAGGCTTTTGACACATTGCTCCCAAAAGCAGGCTACTTATTATTGTGTATATTATTCCATTTTTTAGTTCTCAGACTTATTCAAGTTATATTCCACATATACCTCTTAGCATCCCTGACTCCATTCAAAGTCCAGCTCCTGTATGAGACCTTTACTGATCTTCCATGTGCAAGTACCTACTTTGAAATTACTTTTTATTTATTTTGTAAATATTTTGTATGTATCTGCACATTATTTCCCTTGATACAATATAAGTATCCAGAGAAACTGAGGGACCTCGTTTTCTTACTCTCTCAACAGCAGTCACCCAGGATAAGAGAGTAGAAGCAAATTGTAATCTCCATCAAGGGAAGAAATACTCTACCAGAACATATTTTCCTCCAATAGAATGTAAGCTCCTTTAACACAGGGAAAACATCACTTTTGATGTTGCATCAACAGTACCCATGACAGTGACTGACACCTAGTAGGCACTTAAAATTCAACATGTTACTTTCAAAACTCAATTGCTTGCCTGTGTTTCCCCCTGAATTTTTATCTTTGTTCTGTACATTTTAAAATATTCTTTGAGTAGCTTCATTTATTCTCCTCTTCTTGCTTCTTCTTCCTTCTACTGTTCTTCAATAATTTGCCCCATTAAAAAAGAAACAAAATTGTAGTTCTTTTGAATGAGTAAATGGAGTCAAGAAAAACAAATTCACAATTTTCTATGTTCAAAATGTCTCCTTCTGTACTTTGAGTCCATAACCCTTCTGCCAAGAGGTAGAGATAGAATACTTCATTGTCAACTTTCATCATCCTTTATAGTACTGGTTGGTTATTTCATTGACAAAAAGTCTTTAATCTTTTGGAGCCATTTTCTTTATTGTTGCTGTTGTATGAGGTATCCTGGCTCTACTCATGTCATCCTGCATCAATTTATCTAATCTTCTCAGGATTCTCTGGAACCATTTTCCTTCACATGTGACTTTAAAGGTATCACATTACAAAGTGAATTAATTTTTCAATATTCTATAGGAAATTATGTCAGAAAGAATTAAGACTAATAACTCCTATTGATACTTCTATATTTTATCCATTGGAGTATAGAGGGAATATATGTATTATATATATATGCATGTATATTTAAAACTTAAGTGAATATCTATCCCATAAACCCAGATCTTTGCCCTTTTCCTCTATTATTGTTTTAAAAAGTTTAAATACCTTGATTTATATGATACTTACATTGTCTAGGACTCCATGAACACTTACTAGAGGCAGCTAGATGGTGCTGTGGATAGAGAATTAGGCCTGGAGTCAGGAAGAACAGAGTTCTAATATCATTTCAGATGTTTACTGGCTGTCTGACCCTGGGCAAATTGTTTACCTCCTGTCTGCTTCAGTTTCCGTATCTGTAAAACGGGGATAATAATAGCACCTCCCAAGGTATAGCACCAACAAAATATTCACAGCACAATGGAGACTGTCAATATGCTAGCATGGTGCTCCATTGCTAAATATAATAGACTCTCCACATAGAAGACAGAAGCAAAACATTTATTAAGAAACCAGAAAACCAAATACCAGTACCAGAAAGTCAAATCCATCATAGTAGCAAAGAAATTAATACACCAGGGGCAGAGTCAAGATGGCAGCATAGAAGCAGGAGAACTCTGTGGCTCCCACCATAGCTACCTCAAATACCTATAAAATATGATTCTAAACAAATTTTAGAGCTCCAGAACCCACAAAATTACAGAAAAAACACATCTCCTACTGGGGGCAGCCCAGCAGGCAGGATGAGAAGGACTCATTGCAGAATGCTGGGACCTAAGCCCGGTCTGGCCTGAAACCATGGCTTAGACCCATGGTTATCAGGGCAAGCTGCAACTGGAGCACTCTGTAGAGTGGATCACTGACAGCTGTGGCCGTTTCCAGAATTATCATCCTATAAGAAACAAGGACAAAGTGAAAGGTCTGTGGAACTCAGATAAATTTGGGGGAGAAAACCAGGTGCAGCCATCTGCCCCCAGGGCAAGAAAGCAGCAGAAGTGGCAAGCATGTAACCACCTGGAGGTGCTGCTTCCTAGCTTGAGGCCTGCAGATTGCTGGGGCCCCAAACAATCATTCATAAGCTAAGAGCTCTTTCCTTAACAGGCCTAAATTGGGATCATGGTCTTGGGTGGTGGTCCTGAGGTGCATTTTCAGCAAGCCAAAGCTGAAGGGGGCTGCAGAGAGTGCACCTCCTAATAGATCCTGGCAGCTGCAAAACCCCCAGCAATTTGGGACAAATCTCTCCCCTCTGAAACCAGAGTTCTACTGTGGCTCAAAAATCAAATGTAATTGACTGGCAACATGAGCAGGCAAAGGAAGGAAAGAAAGCTCAGCAATCCAAGTTTAGATTCCTTTTTGGGGGACAAAAAGGATCAAAGTAAGGAATGGGAGGAAGACAACACAGTCAGAACTCCTGCACCAAAAGCTTCCAAAAAATGTAAGCTGGTTATAGACCATAGAGAAGCTTAAGAAGGAGTTTGAAAACCAAATTAGAGAAGTGGAAGAAAGATTGGGAAGAGAAATGAGAATGATGCAAGAAAATTATGAAAAGAAATTCAACAAGATGACTGAAGAAAATAACACCTTAAAAAATAGATTAACTCAAATGGCAAAAGTGGCCCAAAAAGCCAACAAGAAGAAGAATGCCTTAAAAAGCCAAATTTGCCAGATGGAAAAAGAATCTCAAAAATTTTCTGAGGAGAATAATTCCTTCAGAGTTAGAGAGGAGGAAATGGAAGCAAATCACTTTATGAGATATCAAGATACTATTAAACAGATCTAAACAAATGAAAAAATAGAAGGCAATGTGAAATATCTCCTTGAAAAAACCACTGACCTGGAAAACAGATGCAGGAGAGACAATTTAAAAATTATTGGACTACCTGAAAGCCATGATCAGAAAAACAACGTAGAAATCATCCTTCAAGAAATTCTAAAAGAAAATTGCCCTGATATTTTAGAACCTGAGGGCAAAATAGAACTTGAAATAATTCACTGATCACCTCTTAAAAAAGATCCCAAAAAGAAAACTCCTAGGAATGTTAGAGCCAGGTTCAGGTGTTCTCAGATCAAGGAGCAAATATTACAAGCTGCCAAGAAGAAACAATTTGAATACTGT
>CM053600.1:14141666-14160581 GCA_028646575.1 Pseudocheirus occidentalis | reverse complement strand
ATATATATATATATATATAATCATTATTATTTACATGCAACTGGGAATTAAATATACAGGTACTGGGGTAAGGAGATCCATCTTGCACTACTGGAAAATCAGTGGGTGATGGGGGAGATATAGGAGAGAGCAAATTGGGGGACGTGGTATATACTGGGATTGCTGTTTTGGGATGGTAGGTAGGAGAAAGATGGGGAGAAAGTTTGTAACTCAAAATCTTGTGTAAATGAATGATGTAAACTAAAAACAAACTAAAGCTAATTTAAAAAGAAATTAAAAAAAAGAAGTTAATACACCATAGCACAGCATGAAGCCACACCATCCTTTTGCCTTTCCACAAACAAATATTTACTCACCAGTCTAGCTGTCTCACTGGGTGTGTCCTTTCCTACCTCCAACTCTAATTGTTCTGAGTCCAGGCTTCCTGTGGACTCTGCTCTACCCTTCAGTACACTCCTTCCACCACAGGCTCCATGTGATTACATTCAGCCTGTTAGGAAGCAGGAAAGACCTTCAAATCAGGCAAGGTTTTCAAATTCCCTTAGGCTTATTAAGGGGCAGGGAAGATCTTCAAATCCCCATTACCATTACACAAGTTTGTTGTGGAGATCAAATGAGGTAATATTTGTAAAGCTCTCCATACAGTACTTGACACATAGGAGACGCTTAATAAATGGTTGTTTCTTTCCTTCCTGCTACCAAAAAACCTAATACAAACAAAACAAAACAAAAACCATACCTATGAAGACCATCTGTCTGTCATCTCAGAATATTGTTTTGAGATTTCCTATTGAAATTCAATTCTGGCAGCAAAAACAATTATGCTCACATGTGTTTTTGATCTCAGCTCCCCAAAACATCATCTGTAAAGCAAATGCTGAGTTTCCACAAGACCAGTGAAGTTAGTGTTTGAAAAACTACCACAATCCACTCCAGCATCAATTGATAAACTCTATCTCAGAACTTTTTCACAGTCACATAGAGAGCAAAGTTTTTCAAAGCTTTCTTGTCTCTCATTCTAAATGATCATTTGAAGGGAAAAAAGAAGGATGGAGGTCCAGGATTCAAGTTATCCTTTAGACTGAGGCTATAGACTAAAGTGGGAAAAGGTAATGCCTTTCAAGGATCTGACTAGGAGTTCAGTCTATGACTTTATTATTTTGTTTTTTTTTTAATTTTTATATGTATAAGTGGGACTTTGCTTCAGTCAAAAAGTTTGTCAGGAATATCAACTTGAACATTTGTTTCTTCCATTTTATAGTCTTTTGGTATTGAGTATGGGACAGCTAACTATTCAGTGGAAAAACCATTCACTTTGCCATATGCCATATTGATGGAAAATTTGGGAACAAAATTGGGCTAATTTCCCATGATCTTGCCTGGCCTTGGACTAAGCTGTCAGTATAATGTAAGTTCCTCAAATAATATGAGAGATGGGTCTTCTTGAAAGATGGGTCTGTTTTCTATTTGTCTGTATATCTTCAGCACCAAGTACAGTGAATAATGTTTAGTACTTGCTGTTTGAATTGAATTGAATTTGTGGGAATAGGAAAAAAAGGATGCTGTACCTAGAGAGATGTATTACATAAATGGAGAACAAAGGGCTGGTGCAGGTGTGAGATAAATAGAAGAGCTTTAAATGAAAGGTTTTACTTTTTACATTTGCCACTCTAAATTATCCAACTCATTCTTTCAGCTCAGAATTATAATATTCTAGAATAATTTCATTTATTTCCTTTAGTATCTGGCAGATTGTTAATCACTACTTTCTTTAAGCTTGCTTAGGTATCAGGTTGCCAATTTATTTGAAATTATGTCCATGTCCCATTTCAAGTTCAGACTAGGCAGGCAGAATGAAATGGTAGAAATATCAGTGAGTCAGGATTCTTAGGATGTGGATTCAAATCCTACTTATATTCATTGTCTGTAACCTGGAGCAAGTAATTTATACTCTCAGGACCTCATTTTTTTCATATGTAAAAAAAAAGGATTAGAGGAATTTTTCTCTGATGTCCTTAATAGAGCAAAGATATATTGTTATTCACTATACAGTTAGTTTGCAGGAAGAGAATGGGCTGGGAAAAGCTTCCTGCAAAAAGTCAGATATGAGCTGAGTCTAAGGAAGCCAAGGGAAGCTAGGGGTCATAGGTGAGGAGGGCTATGATTACAGGCATTGGGCATACCCAATACAAAGGCATGGATTCAGGAGATGAAGTGTGAAGAATGGCAAGTAGCCCAAGTAGATGGATCAGAGAATATATGGAAGAAACTAAAGATAATACTGGAAAGAATTTTAAATACCAAACAGGGTTTTTTATTTGTTCTTCAAAGTAATAGGGCGGCTAGATGGTACAGTGACAGAGTGCTGGGCTTGGAGTCAGGAAGACTCATCTTCTGAGTTCAAATCTGACCTCAGTCATTTATCAGCTATGTGACCCTGGGCAAGTTACTTAACCTTGCTTGCCTTACTTTCCTCATCTGGAAAATAAGTTGGAGAAGGAAATGGCAAGCCACTCCAGTATTTTTGCCAAGATACTGGGCAAAGATTGGGTCTTAAAGAGCTGGAAAGGACTGAAATGACTGAAAAATGAAACCTGAAAGTAATAGGGAACCACTGGAGTTTATTGAGGAGAGAGTAATTACAGTGTTAGATTGAACTTTGATGACTCTAGCCGTTGATTGGAAAACAGACTGGAATTTGGAAAGACTTGAAGTAGGTTGACCCAATAAGAGGTTATTCTAATAATGTAGGTGTGCAGTCATGAGGGCTTGCATCAGGGTGGTAGCTACATGAGTTTTCTAAGAAACATGTAAGTAGGAATCGGAAGATTTGACAATAGATTGAATATGTGGGGTAAGAGAGAAACTGAAGAGTTCAGGGTGACATCAAGGTTGTGAGGGTAGCTAACTAGGATTGTGGTATTGATGAGGTGTAGGCTCTGGGAGCCCACTTGAGCTCCTCGAATCTTTGAGGTACAGGCTCTGGGAAAGTAAATCTTCCAGGGAAGGAATTTGCCTGAGGTCATGGGCCTTAAGTTGTGGCTCTGCCCAAGTCTTTAGCTCCCCTTTGTTCCACTAGTTTCCCAGCCTTGATGCTCCTGTTCCTGTTGAACTGGCCTGGCCTACCATTGTCTATGGTCTCCAGGTAGCCTCCTGCAACTTTCCACCCTTAATCACCCCAACTCGACCCCTGTATACTCTTCTCAAACTCATTACTGGAGTTTGCGCTCATCTGACTCCTCCTGGAGACCCTCCTCAAATTTGTCCTCTAGACCACCCCTAGATTCCTCCCAAAACCTTTCTGAATATAGAACCCCAACTTCCCTCCATGCTCTGTGAGAGTGCTGTGAAATGGCCTAGCAGAGACTTGCTCTGTGACAGTGCCATAGAATGGCTTAGGGCAGACTTATTCTTACAGACTTACTCTGTCCTGCTTGCCCAATGCAAGCATCACAGATACCTAGGCTCCTTAAGAGTCTACTCAATATGGCGAACTTTCAATAAACTTTACTTTTCTTTGGCTGAGAAGATTTGAGTGGAATTCTTTCCGCAGGACCTGGCCTGTTGGTATTTTGGGGTCTCAGGCAGCCCTAACCCTCTTTGTGGGAAATCTCTTCAGTATCTGAAAGAAGCCATGTGACAATAAAAATAGGGATGGCCATTTCTTTGCATTTTTGGAATTTATTTATGCTATGATTTATACAGAGATTTCTGATCTCATCATTATGAGGATTCAGTTACATTTAATAGCACTTAAGCCCTTATTACGCCTTGGACTCTGGGGATATAAAGAAACGAAATGAAATGTGCCTTGCCCACAAGGAATTTATATAAACCACTGCTGCAGATTGCAACTGATCTGGGTCCCATTGTCTTATGATTTGAGGATGAGCCTTAAAAAGCAACCAACAGCAAAAATGTGGGAGGTTCTATATCCGCGTTGCTACACTACAGGATTTTGCAATCTTGTAATATTCTGCCTCTGCCTCCTCCCCTCACCCACCCATAACTTAAAAGGAGAAGCAAATTAGCCAGTTTAAAAAAGTGTGGGAAAGTCTCATACTTAAGAAAAAAAAGTTGAGCTATGGCCAAGCCCGGGAGAATGCCGTTCTTTATTTCATGGTCCTTTGGGCCAGAACAACCAGAAAAGGGAAGTTGCCATACTTCAAATATGACAGAATTTGCTTCTTTTGCTCTCCTTGTGGGTAGCTCTGGTAAGGAATTGAATTACCCAGCACACTGTCACTATGCATACAGGACTTTTGATCATTCAATATTGAACTGCAAGGGAGTGAGCCTCCTACAGACTCCCATTATAATTTAAAAGGAGCTGGGTATGTAGGTGAATACAATGGATGTCACAGTAGATGTATGTATCTGTATGTGTGTGTATATTGTCACAGAAAAGTCCCCAACCCTCCGATTTCTATTTCCTGGCCTCCCACCCCCACCCCTTCCACAGAGAATTGAAGAAGGATCTCATAAGGAGTTTTAATCGAACTCCCAATGTAACATGCATGACACAGACATTTGGCCAAATGCTGAAGAAATGTGCCTTATTTATTCAGCACTTTAGGAATCTACAGGGAAAAATGCCCATGGCAAGTTAGGTTGCAGTAACAATCTGTGCATTTTAAACTGTCTGCATCTACTTAAGTTACTATAACTTCTCCCAGTAGTATGATTAAATACAAACAGTGTTTCCATATATTTTAACCACAGCCCTTTCCTATTCTGTGCTGGAGCAGATACTTAAGATACAAGATTCTCAAATGAAATACTATCTTTGGGAATAATTGCCCAAATGTATATGGTTATTGCTTGTAAGGTTGTACATACAAGTTAAAATTAACAGTGCAGTGAGAACTCATTTCTAATCCACAGAGAAGGGTGATAAAGGAATTAAAATTCTTCCTCTTCTTCTGCATAAAAGGGTTTCTTGTGTACCTTGGCATCCATCTGTCAGTGAGACACTTAATAAAATGCCAGTATTTGTCAATTGTATGAATTTGTATGGTGATATCTAATTCTATTTTTTCCCGTTTTTAATATTCTTTCTGGAAGAGGAGACTAAAGGACACCATCAAAGATATGCATGATCCTAAAATAAATTGGTTCATCGTGAGCTGAGAACAAGAAATAATAGGTGGACAGCGCAGATGCTCCATGGATGTCCCTGAGATGTCAAGAAAACATGGGGACTTCAATCATTGGGTGAATCCTCTGTCGTGAACAAAAATCTCATAGAATGAGCAGGCTTGGATGAGTTGTGGTACACACCATTGTGTATTACAGATACAAAATCAGATCTCAGATCTAGTAGAACAGTGGTCCTCAACCTTCCTAATGCCACTCATAGTTGGGTGTATCTGCATGTGGGTGGACCTGCCTGGAGACAGACAGAGGAGCAGTGTCTTGGTTCCTAAGACCATCAGAAATATGTGTTTTCCGATGGTCTTAGGTGACCCCTGTGACCCCTGTGAAAGGGTCATATGACCCCCAAAGGGATCACAACCCACAGGTGGAGAACCGGTGTAGTAGAATATTTGAATGTAAGGGAAACTGCAGGTGACATAATGGTCATACCGCAGATAGGTTTTGTCCCTGGTTAAAAGCAAGACAGATATTTATTGGCTTATAAGATTATAGATTTAAAACTGGAAGGAGACCTCGGAAGATAATAAGGTCATAGACTTAGAGGGAATGGAATTTAGGGTTGATTTAGTCTAAAGTCCCTTGTTTTACAGTTTGGGAAAAGTAAGTCTCAAAGACAAGTGACTTCCCCAAGGCCGTAGTTAAACACATGTCAGAACTGTGATTTGAAGTGATGGCTCCAGACCCAGTAATCTTTCCCCTCTTGCCTGATATCTCCTGTATTACTAGTAGGACTGAAACAAAAGCCAAGATTAAAGACAAAAAACTCAAATGTTATTTAGTAAGCGTCTAATGGGCATAAAGCAGAGCTAGGTGCCTCAGCGGATAAGAGCACTAGGCTATAATGCACATATTTATTTATACATATGCATTTATATCAGTCAATGAACAGTTATTAAGAACTTTGCCAGACACTGTGCTCAGCATTGGGGATAGAAAAAGAAGCAAAAGACTGTCTCTACCCCACAATCATAGTACTCATTTTTAATCTAATGGCGGAGACAGCAAGCAAGTTAATAGGTACAAACAAGCTATATACAGGATAAAAAGAAAATAATTAAGAGGGAAAGGTACGGAAAGAGAATTTGGAAATATCCTATAGAAAATGGGATGTTGGTTGGAACTTAAAGGAAGTGAAAAGAGCCAAGGGGTAGAGATGAGGAGGGAGAGCATTCCAGGCATAGGGGACAAAGAAAAAAGTCTAGAACCCAAGGATGAGTTCTTTGTGGAAGAGCTAGAAGGCCAATGACACTGGATTAAACAGTAAAAGGTGATGAGTAAGGCATAAGAAGCATTGGAGAAAGAAATGTCAAGCCACTCTATTATCTTTGCCAACATAACCCCGTGGACAGTATTAGCACGCTCTGGTCCATGGGGTCATGAGGAGTTGGACATGACTGAATGACTGAACAACAAGGTATAAGGTAACTGGAAAGGTAGGAGGGAGATAAGTTTTTAAAGGCTTCAACCACTAAGCATAGGTTTGGGTATTTGTTCCTGATGGTGATAAAGAATCACTGGATTTTATTGAATAGGGGGATGATACAGTCAGACCCATACATTACGAAAGTCACTTTGGTGGTTTAATGGAGGGTGGATCAGAGTGCCGAGAGACTTGAGACAGACATATTCGCCAGCAGTCTAATGCAATAATCCAAGGGTGGGGTGATAAGAGCCTAGACCTTTGACTTGAGTCAGCATTTTTCCTACTGCAACATGTCTTGACATTTCTCAGCTAATTATCATTTTCAGAGTTGGGAACTTGAGAGATTCAGGAAGGAATACATAGACAAGGGCCTTGGTAGTCTGCTGAAAACAGAACCATGATAAGGGTGACTCTAGGACCAGGAGTAGTGGTGAACAAGACACCCAATACAGGTAAAGAAGCTACTCTTCACTTTATCAGGAAATAATGTTTCCTCCAGTAAGATGGAAGGAAAGCTCCAAGAAGATGACAAAGAATAAAGACTGTAAGGTGGAAGTGTGCTGGTACCATCTCAAACTGGCTCCAGAGAACTAATTGTTGTCATTTCAGTGGGAGCTTTAGTAAATCATTAAATGCTACAAATTCAAGATCAATTTATTTGTTTATTTTTATTGTCTAGCAGGGGTGAGGAACCTGTGGCCTACAGGCCACATGTGACCCTCTAGATTCTCAGGTGTGACCCTTTGACTGAATCCAAACTTCACGGAGCAAATCAGATTTGATGTCAGTTAAAGGGTTGTGCTTGAGGACCTAGAGCAGCGGTTCTCAATCTGTGGGCACAATCCCTTTGGGGGTCAAATGACCCTTTCACAGGGATCACCAAAGACCATCAGGAAACACATATTTCCAATGGTCTTAGGACTGTTTGTCTCCAGGCAGGTCTGCTCACATGCAAACACACCCACATACGAGTATTAAAGGATTGCAGCATTAAGAAGGTTGAGAACCACTAACCTAGAGGGTCACATGGGGCCTGGAGACTGCAGGTTTCCCACCTGTGGACACTCAAGAAAGGGCTGGAAAAGTTATCAATAATTGCAGATTAACCTTAATGCTTTTTTTTAAAGAGCCATTTGGTAAACAATCACCAGAACACCCCTGTGGTAAGGTAACAGATAAAAAAACCAAGCCCAATTTTACAAATCTTGGTTTATAAGTACAGAACAACCAGGAAATGCTCTAGGGGGACTGAAGGACATTTTGTTTTTCTTTATTTATTTTCAATTCTTATATCATGGAGTAAAATCAAGAAGACAGAAAATAATTTGACACAAAGGAAGAAAGGAAGGATTCATGTGTGTGTGTGTGTGTGTGTGTGTGTGTGTGTGTGTGTGTGTGTGTTTATGAGAGGCAGCATTGCTTCATGGACAGAATTAGACTCAGAGACAGGAAGATCTAAATTCAAGTACAGGTAGATTCTTCAACAGGTATTTTCTATACTAGTCTGATCAAATCGTCAACCAAACACATGTATGACACACACACATATGCAGAATATATGCAGACATGCATATATTCACTGTATATGTGTACATGTGCTCATATATATACCTGTACATGTATATATATGTGTGTGTGTGTGTGTGTGTTTGTGTGTGTGTAATATATGTGTGTAAGGAAGCATAGTGGTAGATCAGAAAGAAAGACCTGTGTTCATACTTGCTTCAGACAATTGTTTTATGACCCTGGACAAGTCACTTAAACTCTGTTTACCTCAGTTTCCTCATGTGTAAAATGTAGATAATTATAGCATCTACCTTACAGAATCATTGGGAATAAAAAGAAATAATATTTATAATGTTATTGCAAACCTTAAAGTGCTACATAAACACTAGCCTTTATTATTGTTATTATAGGTGTCTCATAACTCATTCTCTCTCTGTCTCCATCTCCGTCTCTGTCTCTGTCTCTGTTCCTACCTTCCCCCTACATAATATTCTCTATCTCTTACCTTTGCATTTTTGAACTAGATATGCCCCATTCCCTGAATTCTCTGCCTCCTTACTTTCACTTCTTAAAAAATTTGATCTTTCCTTCAAGATTCACTTCCCTATCATCTCTAATACTATCTCTGTCTCTCTCTTGTCTTTATCTCTGTTTCCTTATATCAATAGAGCTATAGAGAGACAGTAAATAAATAGATATTGTCTTTTGCCTCTCTCAATCCTCAGTGCTTAGCACTGAATATGGCACACAGTACGTTCTTCATAAATGGTTATTTACTGACATAACTACATAAAGAGAAATAGAGATGGAGGGAGGGAGGGAGGGAGAGGGAAAGGGAGAGGGAGAGGGAGAGAGAGAGTGAGAGAGAACGAGAGAGAGTGAGAGAGAACGAGAGAGAGTGAGAGAGAGCAAGAGAGAGCGAGAGCGAGAGTGAGATATTTTTTTTCCTAGAGAAGTTTAAATCTGAAGGGAAAGCCACTTTTTCTGATCCATGAGGTAAAGACAACTCACTGATTATATCAGGAGAAGGCATCTGTTAAAAACTGTGGCAGTGACAATCTCCCAACAGGATAGGAACACCCTAACATGAGTGAAATGGGAATGCACTCTCTTCACTACATATGCTTACAACTTGTAACAAGGGGCTTCTGAAGACTTCCAAACATAGAGCCAACTAATAATCCACATGGGAATGAATGAAACTTTAAGAGGGGCACAGAGGGAGGGAATAAGCATTTTTTTGTATATATACCATGCCAGACACTGTGCACTTAAAAAACTATCTGACTTGATAATACTATCTAATTTTATAATGATTTGATAATTGATAGTATTGAGAATGCTGTCTAATGAATCTGGGGAAAATATTTTGATTCAAAATTGAACTACTTAAGGGTGTAGATGGTCTCAGAAGCACTGCTACTGATTGAGGGTAGAAAAGAAAAATGTGATATATGAAGGGAGAAGTTGACTAAGAAAATAATATCATATATGACATTTGATTTTCTGGCCTAGGATGCAGAAAATATGGGTATTTGGTCAAGAATAGAGTATATCCAGCAACAATCAAACCTAATCAAACCCCATATGCTTGGATATTTACTTATGTAATTAAAATTAGTTTAACAAAAAATAGGAGGAAGAGACAAGTGCTCAGAGAGCTACCAAAATGAAAAGGCAGTAAGAATGCCAAAAGGATGCAGTAGAGGTGCTAGAAACCTAAAGGAAGCAATTAGCAGGAAGAGGGACAGAAACTGTACTGATGGAGTCAAATATCTACACAAATGTATATGTGTAAAGTCACACATGAGCAGCTTTCCAAAAGAATGCTGCTGTGAATGGTTTTCAAGTTCTGATTGTATAGTATAGCAAACACTCTATTCAGTAACAAATCAGAGCAAAACATTCACAGAAAATCAAGGCATAGCATTCATAATGTTACAACTTATCACAGAAAATGGCCACATAGTTTTCACCACAGTGGTCACACAGTTTTTTAACAAAGTATACTCATTTAGTCAATTAATCACTTAGTAACTCAATCCTTCAATCTACTCAATCATTCAATCATCCTTAAGGCTTGCCCTGTCACAGGTCACAAAATACAATAGTCAAAGTTCTCCACTCCATGGCACGCAATAAATTACAATATCAGTCACTACTCAACCCTCTCTTAAGGGGTAGTGTAAAATACACGGGCCATCCACCCCTCAGTCACAAATAAGTTACAATCTTCTCAGTCAATGCACAGCTTCCAAGTAAAGTTTTCTTTCAGCTTGACTCAGGGTAGTCTCTCAGATTCCCTGGATCCCCTTCCATGGTCCCAGCTCCTACCTGAATTCACCAAAATGTCACCTGAGTGCAAAGGCAAGTAGCTCCCACGTCCTTGTCCAGATCTCCACACAGTTCCTGTTCCACACTGAAGCTCACAGTGTCCAGTCCACATTAAATCCTTCACATTCTCTATTTCTGGAAAGTCAAAGCTTAACAAAGCCACAAACAGAAAGTACCAATACTGCAGTCGTATTTCATCTGACAGCTCCAGGTTTGTCCTCAGATAACCCCAGCAGGTCCTCAGCTATCCAGCAGTTCCTCAGCAGCTCTCCAGCATCTCCTCAACAGCCCTGGCTGGCCCTCAGAAGTCTTCAGCACCGTAAGCTTCATTCCAAAAATCAAAATCTCCACCCTCCACTTGGCTTGCTCCAAGAAATTCTGTCTCAGTTCTCAATTTTCATTCCTCTTCTCAATTCTTTTCAATTCTCAGTTCACTCTTCAGTCCAGCAGCAGCAGCTACCCTGCCTCCACATGCTTATCCCAAGAAGTTCTGACTTTCCTAGCTGGTGTTTTTCCTTATACACAGTATTGCTCCTCCCTGTTCAGCCCCTTCCTGTTACATCAGCAACAGGAGTTCATACCTTCTGTTTCTTTAACAGAGGCTTAATTTGGAACTAGGTGCTAAGTACCCGTCAACTCAGTAAAACAAAGGGATCTTCAAATTTCATTACCATTACAATATGTAATAAAAGAATGAACTTCAATATCTTAATATGAAAAAGTAAATAATATCTGGATGTGAAATATACAACAGTAAAAGTTAAAGAAGAGATTTTTTGTTTAAGAAAAGGAGGTGGAATAGTGTCAAGGAGATATTTACTTCTGTGGAGATCAAGGAAGCTGTGTGGGGAGACTTGGTAGGGAATATTTTTGTGAAGATCAAAGAAGGGGGAAATGGATAATTTGTAGTGGGAATGTGTTACAGGTGGTCAGCTATCGGAGAAATTGAATCAAAACTTCATTTTTTAATGCACAAAACACAGAGATAGGAAACACTTGTGACAGATGCCCCTAACAACATCTTCTGGATGTCTCTGCTAAAAACAGAGAAATCAATGAGTTCTTTTCTTAAATTGCTGGTAATTTTTTTAGTTATTCAATTATTTGTTGGTTCATATATTCTTTCATTCATTTATCTATCTGTTAATTTATTTTTTTGGGAATTTGAGGGAGTGATAAGGAGTACTACTATTCTGGAACTGATTATATCCAAAAAGGAAAAAAACCTGACTGTTGAAATGGAAATAATGGAGACCTTGGAAGGAAAAGACCATAACATCTTAAGGCTCATAAAAGATAAAGAAGAAAAATATTTACATAGTTTAATACATACGGTTGGTTTAAAAGAGCATTAAAAAAAGATTTAAGACACAAAATAGGGAGAATTTTATTCCTTTCTTCATGAAAGACCTCATATCCAACTGACATTGCATTAACTTTGTTTATATTCTGTATGTACACAATTTTATACCCTCACCTCCTTTGAGTATTATCTCCTTGAGGTCAGGCATTATTTCATTTCTATCTTTCTATACCCAGTATTTAAGCACAGTTTCTGGAATGTAGTAAGCACTTAATAAATTCATGATGACTAATTATTGAAGGATCAGCTTTTTCCAAATTTTGCATAACCACAATTGACTTTTTTTCATGAGTCATACCCAATTACACAAATAATTTCTTAGATCACATTTTATTTTTAAAAAGATTATGTATAAAATGTATAACATAAACATAATAATTTGATGCAAAATCTGTAGACATTAATTGAAAAAATGTCTTATAGTCATACTTACTATACGTAAAAATAACAACATTAATAGAATTAATAGCATCATAGATCATCTTGTTTTAGTAAAGTTGTCCAAAACATGGTGAAACTGATGAAATTATTCCTTGTAATTCTTTTTCATCCACTAATTAGGAGGGATATTATTGCCTTTATAAGTTATAGAATAAAACTCTTTCACATTGATTAGATGTTATAAATAGCAGTAAGATTTATAACACTTTCTTTCCTGATAAGCCAGAAAACCCTTTATTGAATCTTAGCCAAAATATAACATTTTTCATGTTCAAATGCTTCTTTCAATTTTTTATCACCAGACATGTCAACTTGCCATTAGTATTCAGATGCACTATGACCAGATGAGTAATGCTACTCCAAGTTAAATAGGTTCCTTATTTAGTCACATGAATAGGTCTTCAAATAAAAGAATTTCCTTTTTAGAGTATTCAAGTAATTTAATAAACAAGCCTTTTTTTCTTTTGCTATTGTTGGATGGCAAGATTTTTAAAAATTACATAATAAATTAAAATATTATGCTGTAAATATTATACATATGTCTAACTTTTTAAACATTTTAAGATATCATATTTTTGGATACAAGTATAAACTTGATGAATTTATATTGGTTTATTTGGAGTATTTTTAAAAAGAAATATTGACCAAATATAAAAGTTTCAGGAGGAAATCTTTGTAATGAAAGGAATTTTCTAAAAAATACTTTGTAATGCAAAAGAGTATTTCATAGTAATACAGAAATGTCTTTTCTCTGTCCCCACAGTCACAAAATTTTACAGAAATTTCTTTCAGTGCAATTTAAAAAATAAACTTGATTCTTTTCCAAGTACTTGAAAAATTGTCTGAAGCTCTCTATTTATATGTCTTTATTTAATTTTATTTTGTATTTAACTTTTGTTTATTTTTAGTTTGTCATTTATTTTTCACAAGATTTTGAGTTACAAATTTTCTCCCTGTCTTTCCCCTACCGACCCCCCAAACAGAGATCCCACTATATACCCCTCCCTCAATCTGCTCTCCCCTGTATCCTCCCCCATTACCCCTCTGACTTTCCAGTAGGGCAAGATGGATCTCCCTATCCCAGTGCCTGTATATCTTATTTCCCAGTTGCATGTAAATAATATTAACAACAACAACAACAACAATAATATACATATTTTTAATATGTATATTTAATATGTATATTTAATATTTAATATGGAAAGACAAGCAATTCAATACAGGCTGTACACGTGTAGTTATGTAGAACATCTCCACAATGGGCACATTGTGTAACATGGATGAAATTTTCCCTCCTTTCTATCCTGCCCTCTCTTTGTTCTACCTGCCCGTTTACAGAAGTGTGTGCTTCTAACAACCCTCCCCCCAAACCTGCCTTCCACTCCATCACCCCCCTCTCATTCCCTTCCCCTACTCTCCTGCAGGATATTATATCCATTTTAGAGTGTATGTCATTCCCTCCATAAGCCAAATTCAATGAGAGTAAGGTTGACCCATTCCCTTTTTGCCTTCCTGTTCTTCTCCATTGTAACAGTTATCCCTTGCTTCTTCTATATGAAACAAATGACCCCATTCTGTCTCTCCCTCTCTCCTCTCATTCTCTTCCTCTCCCACCTCTTAATTTCACCTTTTAAAATATCATCCCTTCCTATTTGATTGATTCTATGCCCACTGGCTATGTACACATATACACACACACTCTCATATGTATTCATATACATAAATACCCTTCTATATATACATACATGTATGTATACATACATATATATAAAAAAATTAGGAAGAGAAATGAGAATGAATGCAAAAAAAATAATGAAAACAGAATCAACAAGATGACTGAAAAAAAATTACACCTTAAAAAATAGATTAACTCAAATGGGAAAAGAGGCCAAAAAGCCAAAGAGGAAAAGATTGGCTTAAAAAGCTGAATTTCCCAGATGGAAAAAGAATTTCAAAAGGTCACTGAAGAGAATAATTCCTTTAGAACTATATTGGAGCAAATGGAAGCAAATGAATTAATGAGAAATCAAGATACTATTAAACATATCCAAACATGAAAAAAATAGAAGGCAATGTAAAATATCTCCTTGAAAAAAACCACTGACCTGGAAAACAGACTCAGGAGAGACAATTTAAAAATTATTGGACTACCTGAAAGCCGTGATAAATAAAAAGAACCTAGAAATCATCCTTCAAGGAATTCTCAAGGAAAATTGCCTTGATATTTTAGAACAAGAGGGCAAAACGGAACTTGAAAGAATTCACCATCACCTCTTGAAAAAGATACCCAAAAGAAAACTCCTAGGAATATTATAGCCAGGTTCCAGAGTTCCCAGACCAAGGAGAAAATATTATAAACAGCCAAGAAGAGACAATTTGAATGCTGTGGAAATGCAATCAGGATAACATAGGATCTAGCAGCTTCTACATTAAGGGATAAAAGGTCTTGGAATATGATAGTCTGGAGATCAAGGGAGCTAGGATTAAAACCAAGAATCACCTTCCCAGCAAAATTGAGTATAATATGTCAGGGGAAAATATGGACATTCAATGAGGTGGAGGACATTCCAGCATTCTTGAGGAAAAAACCAGAACTGAATAGAAAATTTGACATTCAAATACAAGAAGAAAGAGAATCATGGGCAGGTAAACAGGGAAAAGAAATCATAAGGAAATTATTAAAGTTGAACTATTGACATGCCTACATGGAAGATGATAATTGTAACTTTTGAAACTTTTCTCAGTATGAAGACAGTTGAAGGGAATATAAATGTGTGTGTGTATACACACGCATATGTATACACACATATATATGTATGTATACCTACACATATGTCTATAAAGGAGGGCATATATGCATATAAATACATATGTGAGTATATATATATATATGTCCAGGTATACATAGACAAAAACCACAGGATCAATTGAATAGGAGCGGATGATATTTAAAAGGTAAAATTGAGAGGTAGGATAGGAATATAATGAGAGGAGATGGGGAGAGACAGAATGGGGAAAATTGTCTCATATAGTAGAGGCAAGGGATAACTGTTACGATGGAGGAGAAGAACAGGAAGGCAAAAAGGGAATGAGTCAACCTTACTCTCATTGAATTTGGCTTAGGGAGGGAATGACATACACTCTGAATTGGGTATTTTGCCCTACAGGAGAGTAGGGGGGATGGGGATGAGAGTGGCAATGATAGAGGGGAGGGCAGGGTGACGGGAGGTTATTTAGAAGCACATGTTTTTGTAAAGGGACAGGGACAAAATAAAGAATAGAACAAGTGTGTGTGTGTGGGGGTGATAGGATGGAGGGAAATATAGTCAGTCTTGCACAATATATCCACTATGGATATGTGTTGCGTAACTACACATGTACAACCTATATTGAATTGCTTATCTTTCCAGTAAGGGTGGCTGATGAGGGAGGAAGGCAAAGAATCTGGAATTTAAAGTTTTAAAATCAAATGTTTTCTAAAGATTATTATTATTACTACTATTATTTCAACTTTGAAATAAGATACACAGGAACTGGTGTATGGAGATCCATCTTCCCTACCGGAAAGTCAGAGGGGGAATGGCAGAGGATATAGAAGAGAGAAAATTGGAGGAGGGGGCATTCAGTGGGATTGCTGTTTTGGGGTGGTGAGTAGGGGAAAGACAGGGAGACAGTTTGTAACTCAAAATTTTGTGGAAATGAATGATGTAAACTAAAAATAAACACAAAAGTTAATTTAAAAAAATTAAAAACAATGTCAACCTTGTTTAAAAAAATTCCCTTAAAATGATATTGTCACAAAGACATTTATAGAATAAAACATCTTTTCTAATGTTGTTTTCAGCATCTTGAATTGAATGAGAATTTTAAAGTATATCTTCTTCTACTTACAATGTAGAATGGGTTTCATTTCTCAATTGATCAGTAAGTATTTTATACATATGAGAAATTCTCTTTCCTACAACATTATTTATAAGTCAAACTATTCATGTAAGATACACATATGATCTACCATGTATGGCTTCAGTCATTTCAACAGGAGCCTATAGCATCAATTTTCTTCTATTGAGTGAGGACAGTATTTGTGCAAGCAATCCTTTGGGGGTCTCAAATATAGTTTTAAAAAAAGTATTATTTTGATTATTAAAAGATCTGATTTTTCTCAAAAAAATTGACAACTTTCAGGATATATAATTTAAAGAATAGGAGTTTTTGCTATCATCAATTAAACAATTTGTACAAAACAAACACAATAATTTTTGATGTCCCTCAATAAAAATTTTTGTGAATCTAAATGATAAATGTGGCGGATTTTATCTTTTGCATTTGGGTTTTCACTTGTTGTTCCTGTATTCTCACAAATTAAATTATCTCTGTGCTCATTGTTCGAGTTCCAGGTCTGTCTCATGGATTTTCTTTTAAAATATATTACATATTTTGTAATCTGTCTGTCTGACAATATCTGTCACAAAGATATTCAATGTCACTTTCTAAAATTAGAGACAAAATTATTTAACATTTATTTAAAATCTCCAAATGAAGACTTGTAATAATACTTGGGTTATTTCATTCTTTTTAAAAAAGGAAGCTGCAGTACATTTTTTGTAAACCAGTTTATTATACTGTGCTTTCCAAAATGAATAAATTTAGGAAGTATTAATACACAGTATAATACTTTTACTTTTCACACAATGGCTCTTTAAATTTACACACATCACATTCAAATGTTGTAAACCTCAAAGCAACAAAACTCATCTGTGTCATGGTCCAACAGTGATGGCAACAGATTAAAGCTAGGTCAAGACTCAATATGTGCTGACTTAACTTTGATCTCATTTGTACATACTTTATTCAATACCAGCTATACAGTACTCATTATCAATTGGAATGAATGTTTTTCTAGTGTGGGTTTTGCTGAATTTGATTTGAATTTTTTATTGTTGGAAAAACATTAGATGAAGTTTTGAAAAAAAAGTTCTACAAAAAAAATTTGTATATTTCAACACTATTCCAACTTAGGATCTTATATAGCTCCACTGTGAGGACCCTATAGTTTTGAAAACTTTGGCCTAAGATTCCTAAATGAAATTAGTTCAAAAGACTGGGAAGCCCTCAAGAATTCTAGTCATAGTGTATTAAAATAAGGAAGATAGGGATAAGGAAACTAAAGAAGTTCATATAGAAGCTTCTTGATGCAATCATGATTTAAAAAGAACATATGTGAAAAATGGAAATGAGAGCAGGTAACTAAGGAAATCACACATGCACGTATACATGCATACATACATCTGTACCTGAAACCATGGCTACCTATATAAAAGAAACATAAGGTCCTAGCACAATAATATTGAGAAAGAAAAGCCTAGTATAAGTGTCATAGCCACCATTCATTCTGCCCAGTCTTTAGTCCACACAGAGCTGATAGTCTCCATGTTATTAATGATTTAAAGTGTATAGGTACTCCTGAGTCATGGTGACTTTGAATAGGGGTAGGCGAAATGCACTAATACTTGTTTTTGAGTAAATTTTATATAAAATGATATCAAGAATCAAGATTTTTAAGTTTGTTTTCCCTAGCCAGCTGTTATATACCTGGGAGTGTTAAGGAGCTAGGGAGCTGCAACTGCATATCCTTGTTGAAGAATAATGTTAATCTATCTTTGTTTTATATATATATATATATATGTATATATACATATATATATTGTTAATATATCTTTGATTAGTGATAGTTTATATTTGGTTAATTATTTGTCTCATTAATTCAATCTCTGGAACTTGCACACAGAGCCAACACATATCTGGCAAAGAAAGTAAGTGATAGACGTGACATAATGACAGTAGATACTAAGAGACTTCATTGACTGTGATATTTTTTAGCATAATGTAGTTTCCCTGATTTTCTCTTTTAATTAGGTCTATTTCTGTTTTTGTTTGGTCTGGGATCATGATTGCTACCCCTGCCTTTTTTTTAAAGTTCAGTGGGAACATTGTTAGATTCTGCTCCAGACTTTTATTTTAACTCTGTGTATATCTTTCTGTTTTAACTGTGTCTCTAGGAAATAAACAATATATTGTTTGATTGTAATTTCTAATTCATTCTGCTATCTACTTCTGTTTTATGGGTGAGCTCATCTCATTCATGTTCACAGTTATGATCACTACCTGCATCACTACTACTCCATTTTTTTCTGTTTATCCTTCTCTCTCTTTTTTTGTCTGTCCCTCCTCAAAAGTCTATTTTGCTTCTAACCACTGTCTTCCTTAAGACAGTTATGCTTTTGTGATCCTCTACCTCCTATTATACCCTTCCCCTCTTATTTCCCTATTAAGTTAGACTTTTGTACAAAAGTGAGTGTGTATAGATATTCTTCCATCTTTGAGCCAATTCTGAAGAGAATGAGGTTGGAGAATTGCCCACCACCCTGCTCCACCTTTTCCTCTTCATTAAAAAAGCTCTTCCTTGCATGCCTCTGTGAGAAAAATTTCCCCATTCTCCCTTTCCTTCCCTCCTTCTCTCAGGACATCCTTCTTTCTCACCTCTTATTGATGATTATATTATTTTATTATTATTATTATAATTTATTATATTATAATATTATTATTATATTATATCTTTTTTTTGCAGATCATTCCAAACTAATTGACTCACACATATGTCTTCTGTGTATGTAAACTCCTTTTAAGTGCC
>CM053600.1:14129610-14141166 GCA_028646575.1 Pseudocheirus occidentalis | reverse complement strand
AAGGAAGGAAGGAAGGAAGGAAGGATGGAAGGAATGAAGGAACGAAGGAAGAAAAGAAGGGAGGGAGAGAAAAACAAAAGGAAAAATGAAAAGAAGGAAAGAATGAAAAAAGGAGAGAAGGAACAAAGGAAGGGAGGAAGTGGTTAAATAGAGAGGAGGGAAAAAGGAAGGATGGGTGGAAGGAAAGAGGAAGGGAGCAAGGGAAGACCTTAGCATTGAATTGTAGAAAGTAACAGAGAATAGAAGAGAAATGAAAAAGCTTAAAAGAAATGTAACAACTATAATGATCACTCAAATTCTTATAATAAATATTAATGAATTTCTTTCATTCATAACTTAAAGTGTTTCTCTAGTTAATGATTTCACTTAAATCATGACATTACTTCTTGCTCTCTCCAACTCAGGAAATATTTACGACTTCAATCCTTACCTGGATCTGTTACCCATTATAAATACTGGTGATTTCTTCGATGTTACAGAGCCCTATCCATCTCTGCCTATCCAATCAGAATGATACTTGCCCATGCCCTTCCGTTAGTCTGTTACAGTGAAGTCCACCCTTTGTGCTAGGGTACTTATAGACACCCTGAGATGTATGGATGCCAACAGAGAATGTAGCCTGTCCATTGGTTTTCCCTCATGCTAGTGAGGGAAACACCGGCCTTTTGTTTTTTTGTCCCAGTTGTACATATTTATGATAACAGGCGTTAAACTACTTCTGGTCAGCTTCTCATTGATGATTTTTTAATCCTGCATCATTTCCTCCTCCCGTCATTTGGGTAATTCTCAACTTCAGTTTGTTGGAAACCATGTTATTCGATAAATTACAGGAATATATCACAGAAAAATGTTGATATAAAAATACAAACTTTTGTTTCAAGGGTTATTGAAAATTCTTGTTCTTTCCCAAAGGCCACTCAGCTTACTGTCTCCCTAATTAAAAAATCTGGTCCCAGCTTATTGTCCATTTTCAATGTCTGTCCTGGATGCATATACTGATGGAGAGAATCATTCTTCCCCTGAGTTTCTTTCCCTTTGTGGATTTTTAGGCCGAGTACTTGGGAGAACCTACAATATTCTAGAGCAGTGGTTCTCAACCTTTGTAATGCCGCAACCCTTTAATACTCGTATGTGGGCATATCTGCATGTGTGCGGAACTGCCTGAAGAGGGATTGAGGAGTAGTGTTTCAGTTCCTAAGACCATTGGGAATATGTGCTTTCCAATGGTCTTAGGAGACCCCTGTGACACCTGTGAAAGGGTCACGACCCACAGGTTGAGAACCGCTATTCGAGAGCATAGCCCAGAGGATAAAAATCCCAATAATTGTGTTTATTCTTTTTTTGAGCATGATAAAGCCTTTAATTCTGTAGAACCAATCGGCACCTGAAAAACTGTTTTCCAAAAGGCGGCGTCTCTCATGCATTAGTCACAATAATGATTCCAAGAAAGATTTAAAAGAGATAACCTTTTTAAAATGATCTTCTCTTTTATTTATATCTAGGCAGTCATAAAACAGAGGAATATAAGCTTGTCAAAGGTGTTTGCTGTTATCATGGAAAAGTGCCCAGTGCAGAGAATAAAGAAAATGGTAATCATCTATAAACAATTATGTCTGTCAAATGCTCCTATTGTGGATGACACTGTGTTGTTTTATTTTAGTTCCACTAATTCAGATCAGTCCAGGAGAAGTGTCTCCAAACCTATTTGGCTCCACCCTTTCAGTTTCTTTCTCTCTGCCCTCCACCCCCATGGAGAAAGTATAGAGCTGCCTTGTTGCCTCAAATCTTTAATAAAACTGCAAAGAATGTTTAGAGAAACTTGACCACCCAGAATTATGGTGAGGATCAAATAACATTATGCCTTAGATAGAGTGAGAGCCCTGGAATCAGGAAGGACTGAGTTCAAATCTGACCTCAAGACACTTAACTAGCTGAGTGACCCCCAACAAGTCACTTAACCCTGTTTGCCTCAGTTTCCTCATCTGTGACCCTGTTTGCCTTGATTTCCTCATCCAATATCTTTACCAAGAAAACCCCAAAAGGGATCTCAAAGAGTCAGTTACAATTAATTGACTGAACAACTTCAGTAACATACAATGTCTGTAGCAAACCTTAAAATACTGTAGACATTTGGGCAATTTTGAGAGGCGCAGGAGTGAAACAGATCAAAATTAACTGTAGTACCTATCTCACAGGGCTGTTACAAAGATCAGATTAGGTAATGCATGTAAAGCACTTTGAAAACTTTAAAGAGAACTATGTAAATGTCAAAAGTAATCACTATTAACTTTGCTTCATTTCCTTTTTTTATAACCTTGGCTCATGTCTCTGATGTAGACTTATGTAATAGTGTCTGAATTTGTAATGATTCTGCTCTTAGAAGGATAGTTAACTGGGGCATAAGCATGAACCATTTCATAACTCCCCTTCTAAGTACAGAAAACACTGTTAATTCAAATATAAATCTGCATCACAGATGAGGGTAGGTTACGTTTCTCTTACCTAAACCTGTCATTTCTTTGATTTAGGGAACTCTCTGTGAGGAAACTCCCATGATACTATAGGTCAGTGCCTTGCCCAAAACTTGTAGCCTTAAAGAGTTACCGAGTAGCACTGAGATGTTAAATGATTTGTCCAACACTATACTGCTAGTATGTGCCAGAAGTAAGATTAGAATGAAGCTCTGTGATTCCCAAACCAGCTTACTATCCACTATTCAAGCAGCCCCTCTAAGAACCTCTTTAAGTTTCTTTAGGACCTTATTTTGTCCAGCCACTCAGTTAAGGAGCTTAGAAGTCTTTAATGACATTCTGAAAGAAATACATAGCAACGTCAAATACTGGGTATTGACAGCTCTCTGTAGACCTAGTTTCTCCTTCCTTTATTGAGGCTGATATGGTATTTACTGGATAGAAATTTCCTTCCTTTGTGTCTAGGGGTGCTTCTGACAGCTGTGGAGCAACAGCTTGAAGGAGACAAATTAAGAGACAGTGTCCTTCTATGCCCCAGAAATTTCACTGTAACTTACTTTTAGAAGAAATGGGGAAGATCTGCCAGAGTAGATATCTAGGAATCAGAGTTGGAAGGGACTTCAGGAATAATCCACTGTAAATATTTGTTTTAAGTTATTCAAAGAGAAACCAAATTGTACTTAGTAAATTCAGGATTTCATCCCAGGTCCTTTGACTAGAAATCCATTTTTTCCCTTGTGGGCTTTATACTCATTCTGACTGAAAATAGCTTGAAAGAGTTCTGTGGAAGTGGATACTTATAGAAATGGTGTGTAAATGTGGGAATGTGTAGAGAGGAGGGGGAATGATGCTTAATTTTTTTATGGCATAGGGTTTTGACTTACTAACAAACATATCAAATTGACCACAGAACCTCCTCTACTAAACCTGTTCAGTACTTGCTATATTATGAAAGAAGCAACTGACCAAAAGGGAAAAAAACCCATGAAAATAATAAAGAGAAAAGGAGTATGCTTTGATTGGGATTAAGATTCCATAAGGCTAACTTATTTTGTACATTATTGGCAAAGCTCCTGAACACAATGTAGCTCATGATTAAGAACCTAGTATCTGGGGTCAGGGAATCTAGGTTCACAGCTCAGGTTTCCCACTGGACTTCTGACATTTACTGGGCTGTGCTACAGTCAGCTTTAATTAGCTTGCTAACAATCCATGATTAAATTTTTGGTGTTAGCATTCCTACCTCAGAAATCAGCAATTTCTCCAAATCAAGACTTGATCTACTGTTTTGTTGCTTGTCTGGACTTAAGAAAGTGTCATAATGCAAATGCAATTGAAATTTTTGTGTGTACACACTTCCCCCCACTTCTAGAGACCCTGGTTGCAAAATTTTAGCAATAGACCCTGGTATTGCCCTAGACACATTCTTTGAGCTCATCAGGAGCACAGGAGATGGCTCACAGAATGCAGTTATCATGAGACTAGAGACCCAGTGACTGGAGGATGATAATAATTATAATGGGCATTTATATCACGCTTAAAAATTTGCAAAATGCTTTCCACCTTTTATCTCATCTGAGTCTCTCAACAGCCCTGAACCATGAGCGCTTAACTTCTTTGGGCATCAAACTTTTCACATGCAAAATGAAGAGGACTGCTGAGGAGGTCCTTTGTGACTCTGAGTAGTCTGTAGCTTAACTATAAAACACAAGTCAGGAGGGATTTAAAATAGTAGTCCAGTGTTTGATAAAATTCAAAATACGAGCAGTGGAAAGAAGAGGCATTTTGAAAATAAGAACTGCTTTGGAATATAACTGAAGGGGTGACGTCAATATAGTGGAGTGAGGCAGGAATATGCCTGAATTCTTCAAAATTCTCCTCATTGTAACTAGAAAATAATGTCTTAAAATGAAATCTGGAGTATCAGACCCAACAAAGGGATGGGTGTGATACAATTTTCCAGCCCAAGACAATTTAAAAGATTGGTATGATGGGTCTGTCTCATTCTGGTAAAGGGGGGAGGACAGTATAGTATAGATGGCATCCATGCAAGTCATCCAGGCAGGCCACACTCCAGCAAGCCAGTGGCAAGTCTTTGAGCCCCAGTGCAGGTCAGTAGTGAGGTCCATACCCCTGGTGTAGCAGCAGGCCAGCAGAAAGGACCTGTGTCCTGGAAATTAAGGGGATGCCCATCAATTGGGGAATGGCTAAACAAGTTGTAGTATATGAATGTAATGGAATACTATTGTGCTATAAGAAATGAGGAAGAGATGGACTTCATATTTACCTGGAGAGGCTTATACAAACTGATGCTAAATGAGAAGAACATAACCAGGATAAATTTGTACACAATCACAGATACATCAAATGTGTGATGACCAACTTTGATAAAGTGGACTCTTCTCAGCAACACTGAGACAAGTTATAAGACAACTCTACAAGTCTCAGGATGGAAGGAGATGTCTACATTCTAGAAAGATCTAGAAAGAACAGAGTTTAAATGGAGACTGAAGCAAACTACATGCTCTTGTTCTTTTCCATGTTTGGTATTGTTTCTCCTTTCCCATTGTTCACTCCATTGGTTACAACCCTTCTATACAACCAGACTAATGTCCATTGTGAAAGTATTTTCAGATCCTATACTTGATTGCAAGACGCCATGGGGGGAGAATGTGAGGAAGTGGATACAATTTGAGGGGGATAAAATTTGAGGGAGGGGATAAAATTTGAAACTCAAGAGATTGTGGAACTGAATCTTATAAACTAAAAGTAAATGAACAAATCAATTTAAAAAAAAAAGAAAGGATCTGTGTCCCCAGGGCAGTAGGGCAGCTGCAAGGTCATGTGCCCCTCAGGAGAAAGAAGCTTAGTATAGTATCCCTTCTATTCCAGGAGGAGGGCCCAACTTTAACATAAAATTAAAAGTAATGAAAGTAGTTGGAAAAATGTGCAAAGTTAAAAAAAAACCTGACTATACAAAGTTGCTGTGGTGAAAAGGGAGATCAAAACACAAACTCAGAAGAGGACAACAATGTGAAACAAACTACATGTGAAGCCTCAAATTAAAATGTAATTGGTTTCAAGTCCCTCCAAAAAAACTCCTGGAAAAATTCAAAAATATTTTAAAAATCAAATAAGATAGGAAAAAGAAAAAAATGGAAAAAAATGGGGAAGATGCAAGAGAATCATGAAAAAAGGCAACAGTTTGGTGAAGGAAGCACAAAAAAATGGAAAAAAATGTATAAAAATTCACTGAAGAAAATAATTCCATAAGAAGTAGAATTGGCCAAGTGGAAAAGGAAGTACAAAAGGTTACAGAAGAAAAGAATTCCTTAAAAATTAGAATTGTGCAAATGGAAATCAAAGACTTCATAAGATATTAAGAAACAAAACAAAATAAAGAGAATAAAAAATTACAAGAAAATGTGAAATATCCCATTAGAAAAAGAACTAACCTGGAAAACAGATAAATGAAAGACAATTTTAGAATTATTGGTCTCCTTGAAAACTGTGATAGAAAAAAGCCTGGGCATCATATTTCAAGAGATCATCGAGTAAAGCTGCCCTGATATCCTAGAACCAGGGGTTGAAATGCAAATTGAAAGAATCCACCAATCACCTCCAGAAAGAGATCCAAAAATGAAAACTTCTGGGAATATTGTAGCTAAATTCCAGAGCTCTCAGTCTCTCAGGTCAAGGACAGAGTGTTGTAAGCATCTAGAAAGAAACAATTTAAATATTGTGGCACCATGTGTCAGGTTTACACAGGATTTAGTAGCTTCTACATTAAAGTATTTGAGAGCTTGAAAATGGATATTCTGAAAGGAAAAGGAGCTAGGAACCACAATCAAGAATCACCTACCCAGAAAAACTGAACAAAATCCTTCAGGGAAAAATGGATATTCAATGCAATAGAGAATTTCCAAGAATTTCTGATGAAAAGACTGGAGCTAAACAGAAAATTTAATTTTCAAATATAAGATAAGAGGAGCATAAAAAAGGTAAACAGGAAAGAGAAATCATAGCAGATTCAGTAAGGTTAAACTCTTTACACCCCATACGGAAAGTTTATAATTATTATGGCAGTTAGAAGGAGTATAAATAGACAAAAGGCACATTTGATGGAATGATATAAAAATTTATGGAGTGAGAGGATTGCATTGGGAGACAAATGAAGGGAGAAGTAGAACAGGGAAAATCATGTCAAATGAAGATGTATAAAAGACTCTTCAAATAGTGGAGGGAAAGATGGAGGAGGGGGTGTTGGGTATTGCTTGAACCTTACTCTTATCAGAATTAGCTCAAAGAAGAAATAACTTACACACTCAGTGGGCATAGAAATTTTTATTATTCTATAGGGAAGTAGGAGGGTAAGGGTTAAGTAGGGAGCTGAAAGAAGGGAAGAAAAATTGTGGGAGGTGGTGGTCAGAAGCAAAACACTTGCGAGGAGGGGCAGGGTTAAAGTAGAGACAGAAGAATAAATGGGGAAAAATATGATGGAGGGAAATTCATTGTTAGTAATCATAACTATGAATGTGAAAGGGATAAACTTATCCATAAAGTGGAAGCAGACATCAGTGTATTAAAAGCCAGAATTCCACAATATGTTGCCTATAAGAAACACATCTGAAGAAGAGAAATACACAAAGAGTGAAATAAAGGGCTGGAGCAGAATCTATTATGCTTAAGCTGAAATAGAAAAAAGCAGGCTTAGCAATCATGATCTCAGAAAAAGAAAATACAAAAACAGGTCTAATTAAAAGAAGAAAGGAAGGAAACTACATCATGCTAAAAAGTATCAGGGATAATAAAGCAATATAAATAAAAACAAATATGCATCAAATCCATACCCTTTTTAAAAGAATGTTAATTTTTTTTATTTTTACTTTTCAACATTAAGTTCCATAAGTTTTAAATTGTCTCCCCTCCCCATCCTCTAGACAGCATGCAAAGTGATATAGGCTCTATATATACATTCCTATTAAACATACTTTCACATTAGTCATGTTGTATAGAATAATTAGAATGAGTGGAAGGAAACATGAAAAACCACAACAAAAAAAGAAGATAGTCTGCCTTGCTCTGCATTCAGACTCCATAGTTCTTTCTCTGGAGGTGGATAGAATTTTCTTTTCTTTTTTTCTTTTAAATTTATTTATTTTTAGTTTATGACATTCAGTTCCACAAGTTTTTGAGTTTCAAATTTTCTCCCTCACCTCTCTGTACCTCTCCCTCCTCCCCACATGGCATGTAATCTGATATAGGTTCTACATATACCTTTACAGGCATTTTCTATCATGAGTACTTTGTAATTGTTTTAGGTCCTTGTATTTTTGAGAAGGGTTACTTCTATCAAAACCAGTCATCACACAATATGACTGTTACTGTGTACAATGTTCTCCTGGTTCTGTTTACTTCACTCAGAATCAGTTCATATAAGTCTTTCCAGGTTTTCCTGAAATCTACCTGCTCATCATCTTTTTTTTAAGCTAATTTATTTTTAGATTTCAACACTCGCTTCCATAAGTTTTAAATTTTCTCCCTCTCCCTTCCCTCCCCTTCCCCAAGATGGCATGCAAATCTGATATGATTTCTACATATACATTCCTATTAAACATATTTTCACATTAGTCATATTGTATAGAAGAATTAGAATGAATGGGAGTAACCATGAGAAAGAAAACACAAAATAAAATAAAAGAGAAAATAGTCTGCTTTGATCTCCATTCAGATTCCATATTTTTTATGGATGTGGATGGCATCTTCTAACATGAGTCTTTTGAAATTATTTTAGGTCCTTGCATTGCGGAGAAGAGCTAAGTCTATCAGTCAGTCATTGCACCCTGTGGCTGTTACTGTGTAGAGTGTTCTCCTGGTTTTGCTCACTTCACTTAGCATCAGTTCATATAAGCCCTTCCAGGTTTTTCTAAAGTTCACATATTCATTATTTCTTATAAAACAATAGTATTCCATTACATTTATATACCACAACTTGTTAAATCATTCCCCAATTGATGGGCATCTCATCAGTTTCCAGTTCTCTGTCACCACAAAGAGAGCTGCTATAAATATTTTTGTACACATGGGTCCTTTTCCCATTTTTATTATCTCTTTGCTATAAAGCCCTAGAAATTGTGTTACTGGGTCAAAGGGTATGTACATTGTTATAGACCTTGGGAATTGTTCCAAATTGCTCTCCAGAATGGTTGGATCAGGTCACAACTCCACCAATAAAAAATTAGTGTTCTAATTTTCCCACATATTTTCCAACATTTATCATTTCCCTTTGTAGTCATATTAGCCAATCTGATAGGTGTGATGTGGTATCTCAGAGTTGTTTTGTTTTGCATTTCTCAATCAATAGTGATTTAGAGCATTTTTTCATATGACTATGGATACCTTTAATTTCTTCCTCTGAAAACTGCCTGTTTACATCCTTTGACCATTTGTCAATTGGGAAATGACTTATATTCTTATAAATTTGACTCGTTCTCTATATATTTTAGAAATGAGGCCTTTATCAGAGACACTGGTTGTAAAATTTTTTTTCCCAGTTTTCTGCTTCCCTACTAATCTTGGTTGCATTGACTTTGTTTGTGCCAAAACTTTTCAATTAAATGTAATCAACATTATCCATTTTGCAAATCACGATGTTCTGTATCTCTTGTTTGATCATAAATTCCTCCATTCTCAATAAATCTGACATAAATATCCAAATTCTTAAAGGAAGAAGAGAGAGAAAAATCGAGAGATAGAGACAATAGTGGGCGGCCTCAACTTTTCCACTTAGAGCTAGATAAATCTAGCCAAAACTAAATTAAAAATTAAGGAGGTGGACAGAATTTTAGAAAAGTTAGATATGATTCACCTCAGGAGAATATTGAATGGGAATAGAAATATACTTTGTTTTTCCTCGGTGGCACAGAGTAGTTAAAAAAATGACTGTGTCTTAAGGCACAAAAACCTCACAATCAAATGCAGAAAAGCAGGAATATTAAATGCTTGTTTTCAAGATCATAATAAAATAAAAATTACAATAAATGAAATTCTATGTGAAGATAGTTTAAAAGTGTTTTGGAAATTAAATAATCTAATCCTAAAGAATCAGGGTGGCAAAGGACAAATAATAGAAACAAATTGTATTGCAGAGTGGTACTCATCAAAACATCTAGTATTGGCTAAGAAATAGAGTGGTGGATCAATGGAATTATGTACACAGTACAGAATAGTAAGTGATCACAGTAATCTATTGTTTGATATACCCAAAGATCCAAGCTTTTGGAACAAGAACTCATCATCTGAAAAAAAAAACCTCCTGGGAAAACTGGAAAAACAGTTCTGAAGAAACTAGATACAGGACAACATCTCACACCATATGCCAAGATAAGATTAAAATGGGTATATGATTTAGTTATGAAGGGTGATATCATATACAAATCAGGAAAATAAGAAATAATTTTCCTGTCAGGTCTATAGAAAAGGAAAGAATTTATAACCAAAGAAGAGCTAGAGAACCTTATCAAATGCAAAATGGATAATTTTGTTTATATTGAATTTAAAAATTTATGCATAATCAAAACCAATGTGACCAATATAGGAAGGAAAGCAGAAATCTGGGAAAAATTATTTAAAGCAAATGTCTCTGAGAAAGGCCTCATTTCTTAAATGTATAGAGAACTGAGTCAAACTTATATGAACACAAGTCATTTCCCAATTGATAAATGGTCAAAATATATGAATAGCCAGTTTCCAGAAGAAGAGATTGAAGCTATCTAAGTCATATCAAAGCATGCTCTGAATCACTATTGATTAAAGAAATGCCAATTAAAACAGCTCTGAGGTATCACTTCACACCCATCAGATTGGCTGATATGAAAGACAAGGAAAAATGATAAGTATCTGGAGCACATGTAGGAAAATTGGGAAACTAGTACACTGTTGGTATATATGTATATATATGTTGCAGCTGTTTTCTGACAGCAAAGAATTAGAAATTGAGAAGATGTATATCAGTTGAACAAATTATGGTATATGATTGTAATGAAATAGTACTGTATTATAAGAAATAAGGAGCAGCAGAATAATTTCAGAAAAACCTGGAAAGACTTACATGAACTTATGCAAAATGAAGTGAGCAGAACCAGGAGACACCATGCACCCTAAAAACAATATTGTGCAATGATCAACTATGAATAACTTAGCTATTTTCAGCAATGTAATGATCTAAGACAGTTCCAAACGACTCATGAAAAAAAATGCTATTCACTTCCAGAGAGAAAGGCAATGGATTCTTAATGCAAATCAAAGTATACTATTTTTCACTTTATTTTTTTTTGGTCTGAATTTTCATTCGCAACATGACTAATACAGAAAGATTCTTTGCATGATTGAACATGTATAACCTATATTCAATTATTTACCATATTGGGAGAGGGGATGGCATGCAGGGAGAGAATTTGAAACTCAAAATTAAAAAAATACAAATATCAAAAATAATTTTATATGCAATTAGGACAAATAAAACTTTATTTAAAAATAGTTGAGATAACAAAAAAAATTGGCAGCAATTAGGTTTAGATCAATCATTTATACCATATACCACAATAACCTCAAATTG
Organism: Pseudocheirus occidentalis; assembly: GCA_028646575.1. Taxonomy (NCBI): domain Eukaryota; kingdom Metazoa; phylum Chordata; class Mammalia; order Diprotodontia; family Pseudocheiridae; genus Pseudocheirus; species Pseudocheirus occidentalis. Next base: position 14,130,078 of record CM053600.1, on the reverse strand, counting down.
TATACATGTAAATGGTCACATTTCAAAAAAAAGCAAAAATAAAATATGACAAATAGAAGAGAACAAGATATATCTTTCACAACTATAACAGAGAATTCTAATTCCTATAATTTGCTGTGTATCAATATTTGATTTTTAAAAAGCTGGAATCTCTTTTGTTGTTCATGTTCAGTCTTTTTTCATTTGTGCATAGGATCACACAATTAGTAAATGACTGAGACCAGATTTGAACTTAAGAAGATGAGTCTTCTTGACTCCAGGTCCAACATTCTATCCACTGTACCACACAGCAACTCCCTATAATACAGACTCAAGAATGAACAGAACGCTAGCCTGATTCAGAATGTGCCCTAGCTTATTCAACAACCAACAACCAACCACCATTTCAGTGTGATCTCTGATGAAGGGTCTGCCTACAAGGACAAACCACAAAAATACCATGTAGAGAAAAGGCAACATTTTATTCCA
>CM053600.1:14105927-14124110 GCA_028646575.1 Pseudocheirus occidentalis | reverse complement strand
CCTCCTTCTAAATATTGTGACTTTCCATAAATACTGTGCTAAATATTGTGAATTGTTGACACTGTGAATATTGTACTGAATCTTGGTTTGTAATGGAATAAACAGAGTGTTCATTAATACTGTGTAATCTGAATCTTAAAAGCTGTTCACAGTAGCATTCTTTTAGGAATCTGCTGTTGAGTGGTATTAGGATGAGCATATTAGTCATTTTGTATAAGAGCACTTGAATAAAAGAAAGAAAATAAAAAATTGCAAACTTCAGTCTGTATTCAAACAATATCAGTTCTTTCCATGGAAGTGGATAATATGCTTCACCATTAGTCCTTTGGCATTGTCTTGTATTGATAAGAATAACTAAGACATAGCTCTTCATTAAATAATATTGCTGTTACTACATACAATGTTCTCCTGGCTCAGTTCACTCTGCATCAGTTCATGCAAATCTTTTCAAGTTATTCTGAAAGCATTCTGCCTGTCATTCTTATAGCACAATAATTCCATTGCCATCATATACCACAGATTGTTTATCCATTGCCCAATTTCTAGGAATCCCTTCAATTTACAATTTTTAGGCACTACAAGAAGAGCTGCTATAAATAGTTTTGTACAAATGGGTTCTTTTCCCTTTTTGGATGTTTTTTGGGTATAGACCTGTAAGTGGTATTGCTGGATCAATGAGGATGCACAGTTTAATAGCCCTTTGGACATAATTACAAATTGAGGAGTAGCAATCTTTTAAAAGGGGATATGAGAAACCAAGTTTGAAAGTCGTTATGGTTAGCATCATTGTCAGTGAGCTGGTCCCTGGTGAGGCTGTTTTCCAGTAAAAATCTTTAGTCACAATATCAGAATATTATGGCAATTGAAAGACATCATATTTAATGTGAAGGTACTGTGTTCTTTCTTATTTTGTCTCATTTCTCAATATTATGTGGTGGGTAGATGGTGCAAGTATGAGACTGGAGAATACCATTCAGTTTAAAATAGTTATCTGGTTACTGTCCACACATTCCATGATATTTAGTAATCCATAATTAGTAATCAAAAAAGTAATCAAAAGGATCATTAATATATTATAGCAAATCTTATTACATTCATCTCCATGCTTCACTACTGGCTTTAATTTGCCAGAAATGTCTCAAGTCTAGAAGCTTATTCTAGCCCTCACTTTACACAGTTGGAAGGAACCTCTGCTCCTTTGTCTCCTATTTGACTGGTTCCTCTCTGAAAGTCCACTGTAAGGAGGATATTTAGCTTGCCTCTGTCTTTATTTCTCTCCAGACTATACTTTTGTCTCTCCTTCTGGATTTTTACAAATTGCTCCTTCACCTGTTATCTTCATCCTTCTTACCCTCATTCCAGCTTATGATATGTATTATACATATATATATGTGTAATATATATTTTATAAAACATATAAATATTTTATATCATATTTATTTATTTATTCATTCATTCATTTATTCATTCATTCATTTATTTGTTTATTTATTTATTTATTTATTCATTTCTTATGCCTATATTTGTATAAAATATATAAAATATTTTCTTCCCTCAATATATTATGAGCTTCTTGAGGTCAGGGACCATCTTTCTCTTTATTAAGCAAGCACTTAATAAATATTGCAAATTATAGCAGATTTTTCTTGTTCCCACATATATTTCTTTATAAGCTAGTGGCTTATCTTTTTTATTTCCACAGAACTGATAAGGCAGAGATTCTCACAGAACTTCTTGGAGACACTCAAAAACTTTTTGTGCTCCAACTAAAAACAAGTTAAAGTGATGAATTATGTAGATTATAGTATTTATGATCATGAGAAGATTTTCCTAAACTCTGATATTGCTTTGTGATTATGTCCATGAGCTATCTCTGCAGGAGTGCTGTTCCAGGCTCAAAAATAAAGTTCCTTCTTATCATTAACCTCAGAACAATTTTAAAAATAATGAGTCTTCACTTTGCGGAGAAAAATGGGAAGAGGAGACTGAGTCTAAACACAAATCCCACAAAAACTCATCTTTCTCCATCCTCATCTCTATATGGAAATCTAAATTCAAAAAGAATCTGCTGGTTCACTGTCACAAATTAAACCCCAAGTATGTGAGGGTCTAAAATAGGAAATTTTCTAATTCTGTAAGTTCCTTGAAGGCAAGGACCACATTTATGTAATGCATTGTACAAACTGCATACCAAAATTGTAAATGTAAATTCCCCAACAGGATGAATAATTATAGAATACAGATAAAAAATATAATAACTACCTAAAAAAGTAGATTTCTAAAGAATCAGAGAAAAGCAATTTAACAGGAGGCTGAGATCATATCAAACAAATGTGTACACATACTCATACACATATATCATTAGCATCTCCCAAGAAACCTAAGAGGTGAGTATTACAGGTATTGTTACCCCTATTTTGGAGATGAGTAAACTAGATTTCTGAAAGGTAGATTAGTAAAAAACAAAAACAAAAAGCCTTTTAAAAACACCCTAATGTACTGGATGTTCCTGTACTGAGAGTCCAGTTAAGATTATGTAACATAACTTTGTGATGGATCCAATTAACATAGTTTCATGATCTTTTCCACCTTCATTCAGTAGCACATGAGTAGAAATGAAGGTAGCACATGGTGGGAATAACCAAAGGTAGAATCTAGAGAGGGTAAAATTGAGCAACTAAGTTATTTTGACCATAATAAATACCCAAATTAACTATCAAGGACTTACGAGGGAAGTTCTATCTGCATCCAGAAAAAGAACTGATAAATAGAAGTATGCAGAGAATGATTTTACATATATATGTATATATAAAAATACACACACATACTTACATATCTAATAGTAGTCATCTCTAGGGTGGGGGAAGAAGAAACAAAATTACATGGTGACTTTATTATATATTTAAAAGGAACAGCAAGTTTTACATAATAGAAAAGCATTTTCATGTGCAATCATCTTGTATTTTGTATTCTGCCATTATTAAAAATGCTTGTTTTATTTTTATGTTCAGAATAAAATAAATAAATTTTTAAAAAGAAGGCCCTGATACTATTTATATTCATAAAGTAGATTATTTTAAAAATTAAAGAAAAAGAAAGAGCTGAGCGGCTGAGGGACTGGAGGTTATGGCCTAGGATGAGGACAAGGCTTCATGGTTGCTAAGCAGATAAGAAGGTCAGAAGAGGAGTTCAGGGGATGTCATGCCCCAAGTAAGGGTCACTGGTGTCCTTTTGAGACCTGGTCTCTGGCCAGATAAGGAAAGAGCTGATTTATTAAGCTGAAGAATCCAGTTCACCAAGAAGGAAAAGATGGTCCAAAGTGAAGCAGCATTTCTGGAGCAGGAAGTCTATGTCAATGAGGTTTGGGCCCCAGAAGCTGACTGCCACAACCTAGGCATCTAGGATAAATTTTCAGGTAACAAGGGGAGATTGAGGTCTAAGTAGAGATGGCCTACATGCAATGGATGAGACTATGTGTAGTGGCCTGGGATTCAGAAATATTAGGCAAAAAATGAATTTAGGGGCAAGGATTTAGAGTTAGATTCCATATTACAAGTTAGGACATGATAGTCCAGGTAGAGGTGGCATGAACAATAAAACCAACCTATGTGTCTAATAGGTGCCAACTAAATGTACAAATTGTGAAACTATGGCATATGAACACATATGTATCACAATAAATTATAAATGTGTATATGTATGTGTGTGTGTGTATGCACAGTGAAGAAACCAACGTCAAAATACTGACAAGATTTTTTAAAAAGTAATTCAATCCCATAAGAAGGTGCCATTTTGTCAAAGTAGAAGTCTTCTTGAGGGGCAGGGGGTGAAAAGTTGATTACCCTGACTAACTTGCAAATTAATTTCTTTGAACTTGGCTAAAATGGTTCTCTAGTCAAAGACTTGCAGTTTCTTACCAAGACTATCTCTCAGAGTTTGTGTACCATTGGCATAGCTTTTGAGAATCTAGGGTCATACATATAGGCCAATAAGGCACTGGGGCTAGGTACTTTGTCAGAGTATAATAAAAACAGTTTGTATTTACAGGAGTTCTAGTTTCCAGGGTTGAACATAACCTTATTATGGAATAATGATAATCATCACACAATTTATCTATAAAGGTATTTAATGAGGGTACATGGCAATCATGCTATAATATTCAATCATACAACTAAGAAAGTAAGAAGAATCTGAATATATGATAAACTCAAGTTTGTGTATGTAGTAGAAGAGCAGGAATTTTTGTAGTCTGATTTTGTGACTTGTTCTCCCCAGGCTTTTACTTGGGAACATGAATTTACCTTCACCCAATTCTGAAGAGGGAGAAAGACAAACTATGTCTGAATAGCTCAAAGTTTGACTCCAATCAGAAGTTGTCTGCTGTTTGCAGAAGAGAGGAGGTTTTCCCAAATCTCCTAGGATGAATCTCAACCTGTTAGAAAGCCTCAGTCTTACAATGTTAACTGCAAATGTATCAGAAACATATGGCTTTATATTTCTGAAAATATACATGGACTGGAAAATTAGGGAAAGCACTTGGACAAATGCATTTTACAGGCAGCAGACATTTGAAAAATAGTTTTAAGATGTCTCGTTGACCCCAGAACATTGCAAAGTTGCCCAGCCCTGATTTAAACACAAGACGTCTTTGGAAGTTTCCTGTTGTTCAAATACAGCTGCTCTGTCAGTTATGCTTTAAATGGCTTTCTTCAGACTTGGAGGTGAGTTTCAGCAACATTTGCACTCCCAGCTAGCAAGAAGCTCAGTTTCAATTATGTTATCTTCAAGACTTATAATGAGAGATTGAATATTAACTTTGTTTCACAGAAATACCAGAACAAGTCATGGAGTTAGGATACTGAGACAAGATCAATGCTCCTTCCCAAAAATTTTCATCAGACACTTTCACTTTTATGGAATGGGCAAGTTTAGAAAATCTGGAGTCCATTTATCAATCCTATTAACAATCTCTTTTCTCCTTTATGTCTTTGCAATTATCATGCTCTATCTGTCCCACAGTGTTAAGGATATCTTGATATGTCTTGCTCTCTAGGATGTCACAAGAATAATTTAAAAAAACAACAACAACAACTAATCAGTCAAAGTCTAGTGGATAATTCCTAGACCACTCAGGTTTTAGGGGGAAAAGAGAGGGAGCAATGCCCTAGTTAAGTGCATTCATGCCCCCGGCCAAGCCAGATGATTTAATCTTGGATAACTTTTTCTTAATTCCTTAAAAAATTATGGACAACACACAGCCCCATGAGTTGGGTGGGAAAAATATGAAGGTTCTATAGGACAAGGGAAAGAGCACTGACTAGAGGCAGGAGAACTGGGTTTGCATCTAACTGTTGATGCTTATCAATTATGTGACTGTGGGTAAGTCACTTAATTATCTAGATCTCCAGTTACTTTATGTAGAAAAACAAAGATGCTCAACAAGACAGACTCTGAGGTTGCTGCTCAGTACCCATGATCCCAAAACATAACACAAGATCTAGTGTGAAAGTGGAATATTGTCATTGCCCTAAAGAAGCTTACAATCTAATGAATGATGGGATACTATTTTGACTGTACACATAAATTAATCTAAGGGTTGGCAAACTATGCCTCACAGGGCAAATCTAACCTGACATTTTGTGCAGCCTATGAGCTGAGTGGATTTTAATTTTTAAATGGTTGAAAAAATAGAACAGAATAATAATGCATTGAAAATTACATAAAATTCAAATTCCTCTATCTATAGAGTTTTTATTAAAGCATAGCCATGCTCATTTGTTTACATATTATCTATGGCCGTTTTTGCCCTACAAAGGCAAAGCTAAGTAGTTGAGACAAGAGACCATATGTATCATTTCATCATTTTACACTGCAGTCTGGTGCACTAGACATCATGGTGATAAAGTTGTAACTCAGCACCAGTTCATATGCCCTTCAGTATGCTGTAACATTTTATTTATCCATTCATTATTTATTTCATTATTGGCGATTATTTTTTTGTTTAGCCATTTTCAGTCATGTCTGACTTTTTGAGACCCCATTTGAGGTTCATTTTTTGCAAAGGTCCTGAAGTGCTTTGCCATTTCCTTCTCCAATTCATTTTACAGATGAGGAAACTGAGGGAAACAGAGTTAAAGGACTTATCCAGGGTTACATGGCTACTAAATGTCTGAGGCCAGATTTGAACTCAGATCTTCCTCACTCCAGACCCAGTACTCTATCCATTGTGCCACCAAGGTGCCCATTTACCAATTAAGAGTTATGTAGAAACAAGAAAAGAAGGGGAAAAAAGTTCTGCTTTTTTTTTTCTTACTCAGGTCCAAGGTCAAGATTTTTCTAAATAAAAGCTCTCAACCCTCAACCACAATTATCAAACGCTTCTTTGTTGTTGTTGCTTTATACAGTTTCTGAGCTAACAAAAGTTAAAACGAGAACTGAGATCTTCACTCTCATACAAATTTGGTGCATAAATGTTTTCCAAGTGCAAACTACAGTTCCAGTAGCATTTCTCAGACCTTGGTAGAAGCGCAAATTAAATTTCCATATTTCAAAATCCATTTAACTGTACAGTTGAAAATCTTCCACCTAACTTTCAATTAGAAGTGATTAATCTGCAATGCAATGGCATGCTAAAAGGCAAATATCAAGAGAAGAATCTAATAAAATTCCATAAATGCCTTAGAGGTGATGAATATGCTCAATTATAATCATATGCTCATGAATTAATGAGTATTCAATAGTGTCTATCTGTGTGAAAAGACCTTTCAAAGATAAAGTAAGTAAAATCTCACTACAGATCAGCATTAACAGATGAACATTTGCAACCTATTTTGGTGTAGGGGCAGCTAGGTGGCGTGGTGGGTAGAGTGGTGAGATTGGAGTCAGAAAAACCTGAGTCAAATCTGGTCTCAGATATTTACTAGACCATGGAAAGGTCACTGAGCCTCTCTTTGTCTAACTTCCTTTATCTGTAAAATGGGGATAATAATGAAATCTGTTTTTGAGGATTGTTGTGAGATCAGATGAGATAATAATTGTGAAGTGCTTTGACATATTAGTAAGAGTTATGTAAATGTTAACTATTGTAATTGTCATTATTACGGAACACTAACTTTGAATGCTAATTAAGTGAAAAGTTATCCCTTCCCCACAAGGAATTCTGGTTTTTTGTTAGTAGACATATTACCAAAAATGTATCATCATCATCACCATCATCATCATCATCATCTTCATCTTAATTTTCATTATTGAATTATGTCATTAAAATTTGGGGAAATTTGTTTTGTTTATTGTTATATAAGTATGCATTTAAAAATTCAATTTTACTTCTTGGTCCACAAACCCTACAGTATTTACCATGTGGCTCTTTACACAAAAAAGTTTCCCAACCCCTGGGTTTCATGTAACTAAACTGTGGAGAAAAAGACATCTATTTCCTCCTACTCAAAGACTTTCATTTATGCCAGAACACCCCAGAAGAAAACTCATTGATGGCAGGAACTATTTAAATTTTGTCTTCGTATCAATGATACCCAAAATGGCACTTTAGACTTACTGAATTTAATTGAATCTGTTTGTGGAATGAAGGGTTTTAATTAACCTGTTGTAACCCTCCTGAAATGTAGAGAAGGTTGAATTCCAGTTGAGGGAGCCAAAAACTTTCTTCACCAAAGGATGAATGATACTTTTCTCAATCTTACCCCAAATTCTTAGCAATCTCTTGTGAAGACATTGGCAAGAAGACCTTTTGTGGAAATCACAATTTCTAAGCCAGGCAACTTATATTAATGTTTATTTTAAATATAAATATGATTGTCTTGAATGTTCCATTCTAATGGATTTTAAAAAAATCAATCTTCATAAAATTATGTAACATCTTTGATGTTTGAGAGAATTAGGATCATGTTAGGAATACTTTTCAATGGTTTGAGTACAAATGGTTATAATGTTATTTTTTGTTTCCTTAAAAACATCCCTCTGTGTATGTGGTTATTCGGTGATTTTTCAGGGGCTTTTCTTTGCCTTTCTCTGATTTTTCTTCTTCATTTACCTACCTTTAATTCCTTCTTCCAGGAACATTTGCCAAAAGTACTTAATTTTGTGGCAGTGATGTGTTTTTTATTATTTTAATTGGTGCTTGGGATCTTGTAAGTTTACAATCCCCCTGCTTGTACTAACTATATTTTAATAAGAAACCTAATAGGTAACAAGAGCCTTGGGTTCTATAAATAGTAGTAACTCAAACAAACCAACCCAGGCGGTCTCATTTGCACCCACTGTGGTCAAAAATAGAGAAAGAAAAGTCGGATATACAGTGGTTGTTTTGTATGTTTCCCTCATTCTTTTCCATTCTTTCGTGTGTGTGTGTGTGTGTGTGTGTGTGTGTGTGTGTGTGTGTGTGTAAGGTCTGCTTTTGGAATCATGATTTCCTGCCCCCCTCCCAATCTTTTTCCATATCCCCATTCTCTGTTGCCTTCCAGACTCACTTTTCAATGTCTCTTACCTTTCTCTCTATGTGTTTTTGTCAATATCTTTCTGTCTCTCTATTTTTCTGCTTCTGTCTTTCTGTCTCTCTAGATCACCAGTTCTCATTTTTTTTCTTATACCTAGATCCAGAGACTATTAATAGATGTTTAGGCAAACAACTAAATGATGAGAAAATATCCCATCATAAAAACTCCCCAAACTCAATCCATAAAAACACACATGAAGAAAAAGCAATCATGTTCATGATGTCTTTCTTTCATTTTTCAACTGTATTTTGATTCAGTAAATGTAAAAAACATTCTACCATACAAGAAAACATACTTAAAATATCACTCAATTGGTCATTTGGCTTTTTTTCTATTTTTAAAGTATAATACAATATATTTTGATAGATGTGTTATGTCATGTAATACACTGAGTTCTACATAGCTGGGAAATTGGGTCATCTTATAGTATTTTAATGTATTTACATAATATCACATATTTTAAACATATGTGCAGCACATGTACATGAAACACATCTTTGGAAAATATACTGCTTTCCCATGTTTGAAGATGAGATGCCAAAAGCCAGGAGTTTGTTGAATTTAGAGCCTTGTGACAAACTAATAGCAATAAATGTGTTTATTTAGGGTAGGATGTGACAAAAACCTGCATTTGCTTCCACAGAGTGGATAGAGAATTGTGTTTAATATAAAAGGACCTGGGTTTGGATCTGCTTTTGCTATTTAATGTTGGTCAAATAATGATTTCTCTGGACCTCAATTCCCACATCTTTAAAATGAGGACTAGATCAAAAGTGTCCAACACGTGGTCTTTCAGTTATCCAACTCACAACACTGGCAAGTGCCACAGGAATCAGATTAAAATGAATGGGGAAACATTTAACAAAAATAAAAAATAAAATACAATAATGGTAATATGTGGTTTTCTAAGTCAATATATGCCCCCAAGGGATTCTTATGCATGGTTTAGCAGTCCCAGTTTCAATTTGAGTTTGACAATACTAGACTAGATGACAGATAGCATATGTTTCAGATTTAATTCTTATGATACTATATGAACATTAAGAAAACACCTTTCTTTTTGTATTTTTCTTGCCTTTTCAGTGGGTGAAAAGGGAGAAGGGAGGAAGAAAATGCAGAAAGTGAAAGTCATTCAGTCATTTTTCAGGCATATCCAGATCTTTGTGACCTTATTTGGGATTTGCTTGGCAGAGATACTGGAGTGGTTTGCCATTTCCTACTTCAGCTCACTTTACAGAAGAGGAAACTGAGGCAAACAGGGAGAAGTGACTTTTCCTGGGTTACACAGCTAGCTGAGGCTAGATTTGAATTCAGGAAAGTAAATCTTCCTGACTCCAGGTCCAACACTATATCCACAGCACTGCCTAACTGTTCTAACTGAAAATTAAATAAATTTGAATAAAAAAGAATATTAAAATGCCTAGTATATGTCTTATGGAATTGTCCATTTAATGACTAGAACCCTTAGGATAATTTTACCATAGTACATTACAGAATATATCATGTAGTAATGTAATCAAGTTTCTTATGTTATAAGAAACTTCAGAAATCATACAGTTCAATTCGATTTTACAGAAGAGAAATTTCCATTTTGCTCCAAAGGATAAGAATGTAAAATACTCTTTATGTTGTTCTACGGTGAATCTTTTTTGTCTTCAATAAGCATGAAGGCACAAAATGGCTACTTCTTCTTTGGTTTGAGACTCTTCACTGACCTAAAATCCATCCTTTCTAGATGTTCTAGTTTGCATTGTCCTTCCTAAAATGAGAAACTTGGTCAAGAATGAAGTAAAGGTTCTTGAAACTGTCATTTGAGAAACTGGGTACATTAAGCCTAGAAAGGAAAAATGTGAGAGGATGCTTGATTTTTCTTCCTTCTGGACCATGTGATTTCAACACTGAAGGGAAATCTTGATGTGGAAATTCCTTCTATCCATATAGGTCAACACCTGGTCTGTAACTTATAGTTCTAGAAATCTGGAAGGGATATTGAGTGGTAAAATGATCTGCTAATGATCACACAGTTGTTACATGTCAGAAACAGGACTTGAACAGGTCTTTCTGATTTCAAGGCTCTACCCGCTATGCCACACTGGCTAGCTACTGAGAGGAATGAGACTTGTTCTGCTTGGCCCCAGTGATCAGAACTAGGACCAATAGGTAGACAATATAGAGAGGAAGGTTTTTGCTCAGTATAAAGAAATAATTTCCTAATAGTTACAGATATTCAAAAGTAACATAGACCCCCATCATTCTTAATGAATTCCCATCACTGGAGGTATTCAAGCAGAGGCTAAGTGACCATTTGTTGATGATGTCATAGAAAGGATTCACATTTCAGGGTAGATTCAATGACCCCAGAAGGATCCTTCAAATCTAAAATTCAATAGTTTTAAGATTTGTGTTTCACATTTTTGTAGTCTCTTTCTATTGAAGATCAAATGATGCTTTATAAACAAAACAGAAGAAAGGAACAAAAGAACAAGAGAAAGTGTAATGACTAGTGGTGTCTCTCTCTATCAGTTGAGGAGTAATCATGAGATTAGGGAAACTGAGATTTCTTCAAGCTTTAGTTGTACATACTGCTTCCTTTCTAGTATCTCATTCCTAGGAAGATAAGACTAATTCTATAGCAATAATAGCTCAGATTGGTGTATTACAAAATGTTTTACTCATGCAAGAGTGTTTGATGGGGAGATAACCATTAACTTTTACTTGCAGGTCAGAAACCAAGGAAATAAGAACCTAAGTTACAAAGATCTCCACATTCCTTAAATTATAACTCATAAGCCCCAAATTTGTTTACCTTCATTTAGTAAGCAAGGGAAGAGAAGTAACTCCAAGTCAAGGCATTTTTCTGAAATGTTCTTCCATGATTCTGTTCTGCTTTAGCAGGAAGAATGGATACTCATAGCAAGCACAAAGTGAAAAGCCCACCCATAGGCTTGGTCCTTGAAAATGCATAACTCCGGGTTAAGTGGCTCAGTGAATAGAGCACCAGCCCTGGAGTCAGGAAGACCTGAGTTCAGTTCTGACCTCAGACACTTGATACATTTACTAGCTGTGTGATCTTGAACAAATCACCTAACCTCAATTACCTTGCCTTCTCCCTCCACAAAAAAATAAAATAAAATGCGTAACTCAATTTCCATTATTCAGCAAATGTTGTCATGCTTCCCCTGTTTACCATGACCTTGTGATTTTCATCAGCTGACCTGATTGGTTTTAATATTATGGAACATTATGCCTCCCTTGAGGCAGCTAGATGACTCAATGGGTAGAGTGCTGGGACTGGAGTCAGGAAGACATGAATTCAAATCCAGCCTCAGATACTTAATACCTGTGTGATGTTCAGCAAGTCACTTAACTTCTACCTCAATTCGTTGGAGAAGAAAATGGCAAACTGATGAGGTACAGGGTCTGGGAGCCCCTTGAACTCTTACTGAATCTTCCCACTTGATGAGGCATTTGCATGAGGCCATAAGCTTTTTACTGTGGCTCTACCCAGATCTCTGTTACTAGCCTAGCCCTCCATTGTCCATCTACTTCCCACCCTTGATCCTATCAAAATATCAATCCACCCTTGGACTGGCCTAGCCCACCATTGTCTGTCAGCTCTAGGTAGCCCCCAACCAACTTCCCACCCTTAATTCCTCCTGAAAACCCTCCCCAAACTCCTCCTCTAGACTACTCCTAAATTCCTCCCCCAACTTTTCTGTATATGAGACCCCATCTTTCCCCCACGTGTGTGAAAGCACCATAGAATTTTCCAATACAACCCTTACAGACACCTAGGCTCCTTAGGAGTCTACCCAATATGGCGAACTTTTGTCGTAACAAAAATTGCAAGTGAGATCATTAATCATTTTAGAAGTGGAGTTCAATAAGCTGGCAGTTGCAAGGGGTCAAGCTTACCCAAATCAAGCAGCCCTGAGATGCATTTTCTTGGGGTTTAAATAGACCAAAACCACAACCTAACAGTAGCTAAGGGAAACCACAACTTAACAGTTTCTAAGAGCAAGCCAGAAAATACAGAAGCCAAAGAATACAGTTGATTAACAATCTGTCAGTTACTCAAACAGTAAAAATTCCCTGATTGGTTCCTAGGTAAAGGTGAGGGGCTGTGGAGTTCTCCTTGGTGGGCTTTCTGGCAGGCTTGGGCAGGTCTGACTTTGCTGTAGGGCTATGTCTGTTTTGTTGGTAAGTCTCCTAGGAGACCAGGAGTAAAGGTGTTAGCTGAATTCTTAGGTGAGCTTGATAGGGAAGAGGGTTGGGAAGTGTTGCTAAAATGGAGGTTACCACACTTTTAATGAACTTTTAATAAACTTTGCTTTTCTTTGGCTGAGAGAAGACTGTAGTCCAATTCATTCAGCAGGATCCAGCGTGTTGGTATTTTGGGGTCTTGATCACCCTAACCTGACCCTCTACATTTTATGGGTAACCACTTCAAAACCGCTTCACGTCCCTATGGATGGTATTTGTGTTCCATGGCCCACAAGTGTTAAGAACAGTCAGACAAGACTGAAGAACAACAATGCTTTCCCACCTAGGATATGCTCATTACTTGAAATCTTATCATCTTTCAGACTGAGTCAGCTCTGACAGTCAACACCCCTTCAGCTGCCTCTTCCTTATGACTGGAGGCCTGGAAGATTTATTTCTCTGAGAGTCTGGGCTGGGCTACAGATGACTATCAATTTAGAACAAAGGAGAGGGTCATCCCAGACATTTCAGTGCCCACAGTTAAGAGTATAGAGTTGCTATCCCTCAGTCAGAGATTTCCCTCTTTGTACTTATGGTGTATTTGCTAAATTCATACTTCTGCTGGAAAGAACATAACCCAGGCAATGGTGATTTTTCCAATAACTATGAAACAGTTCTGGTATTTTGGCTTTTTCCTTCTCTCTATCAGATGAAAGGATAAGCTAAGTTTTCAAGGAATTTCTACTATTTTCATTTGCAAATATTACTACTCAATGTCTACAAGAAACTTAATGAAAGGATTTGTTCTATGAAGCATGGATTCAGTGGAAGGACTGCATTTGAGGACCCACAGGGCAATATGTGCCTTGAGGCTGCAGGCTCCCCACCCATGCTCCCTACCCTTAGATTTCCAGCAACTCTGTCAGGTAATCTCCCCTCCCGTTTTTTCTTAGAGGGAAACAGACTAAGAGGAAAATGACTTTTTCAAGATCATATGTGTAGTGAGAGGCAGAGTCAGATGTTTGTTTTTTTTTGTTTTTTTATTTGACTCAGGTTCTATACTTTTTGAGTTGACTTCTATGCTGATTTACATAGAACAACATCAATTGCAAAGTCCTAGTAATACATTCTATGTAATGAAAAGAAACCAGTCTATCTAATATTAATTAAGAAGGTACCGAAACAGAGATGAATAGGATGCAGCCCTTTTCTTTAAGGAGTTTACAGTGTAACTGGTGCACAGAAACCCAGGTTTGATACAGCCAATAAAACCAGATACTGGGGCAAGAACACACTATTTGATAACTGTTGGAAAATCTACAATAGCCACTCTCTCCCCCCAACCCAAATGGACTTCTTGGTGAACCAATTCAACTTTCCATTGTCCTCTTACCATGAATCACTAGCCATTTTCTCATTTTGCCAATTGTGCCCTTCAAAGCCTCAGCTTTGGATCACACCACTCAACCCTTACCCCTTTTAAGTTCTAAAATAGTAATCAAATTAATTTTGTTGTTGTTCCATTTTAGAAGTGGAGTTTAAGAAGCTGGCAGCTGCAAGGGGTCAAGCTTACCCAAATCAAGCAGCCCTGAAATGCATTTTCTTGGGTAACATTTGTTACCAAGTATGTTTAATCTACTGCACTTAGCATCTCATAATTTTAAACAAAACGAAGTCCCCCAGTCATCACTCCTTGTTACGTGATATCTTCACATATTAGAATATAACCTCATAAAGGCAGGGACTGTCTTCATTTATGTATTTTGATCCCAGCAATTTGCATAGTTCTTGGCATATAGAAAGCTTTAACACTTCATTTATTTAGTCACTCAGTTACTTAGCTAATTAGTCATGCTTTCTAAGCTTATTCCAAATCCAAGAGATATTTACCATAATTATGGAAGCTTATATGTTTCTGCAGTAAAATGGAATTTACCAGAATTTTGGGAAATTATCCCTCTAATCCTATTCATATACTTTCAGAAGGGAATCTGAAACATAAGTTGACATTATGAGTCTAGGGAAGTTTGCAGAGCACTGAGTAAAAATGTAACCATCAGATTGGGAGAATTAAAATAATTTATGGATTATTGTGAATGCTTTATACATTTTCTACATTTTGGGAAGTTGGAGTGAACAATATTCTTTATCTATTATATATATTGTTATGTTGAAAACTAATATAGAATCTGGGAATGTTTTAATCCAAATTTTTGCAGACTTAAATATGAACTATGCTAGAGATACATTCTGAAATTTGTCCAGAGACAATTCTGGGTGAGGATAAGATAAATTAAAATAGAAAGTGAATTTTGGAGAATGCTCCCATGGTTGAATTCATTCCATGTCAACGTGGAGTATGGACTGTTGTGCCATGAACTGCAGAAGCAGAATGGTAGCTGTATGAGTACAGAGTAAAGAACACGGTGGAATGAGGGAAGGGAATAAGTTAAGGATAGCTCTGACCTTATCAAACTAGGTGATTGGGAGTACGGCAATGTGAAAATATAAAGAATTGAAAGAAAAGGAGATTAAGGGGGGAGAAATGAGGAATTTTGGTTTTGACTGACATTGGCAATATGAAATTGAAATTGAGGAGATGGATTAAGTAACAGATTCAAGGTTATATTATGGATTTATATTTATATTAGTTACAGACTTATAGTTTTGGGAGTTATTTATATGGAAATAACAATTAAACATATGAAAGCAAATAAAATCACACAAGGAGAGGATGAAGAGTGAGAAGAAAAGAAAGTACAAAATGAAGTTCATCATGCTTAATGGGCAGGAGATGTGTGATTAATCTGCAAAGGAGAATGAAATGAAGTAATTAGATATATGGGATGAAAACTAGGAGAGCCCTTTGAAGAATTCAAGGGAGGATGAAGCATCCAGAAGGGGCTGTGCTTAATTCCATCAAAAGCCTATGGAGAGGTCATGAAGAATCAGAACCAAGGAAAGTTCAAACTATAGGCAAACTGGAAGAGAATATTTCAGTAGTATGCTGGGGACATGAGTTATTTTAAGGGTCTGCAAATCAAGAAGGTTGTAAAGACATAGAGAAGTTGGCAAAGACAGAATGACAGTTGAGGGAAGACTTTAAGTGTGGAGGAGAACTAGGTATGTTTATAGGAAGCAGAGAAGAAGTAATTAAAGAGGAAGAGACTGAAGAAAAAGAGAGAAAAGAAGAAATTATCTCTGAACTAAGGTCCCAGAGGAGACAGAAGGTGACAAGACTAGGGGCAAGAGTAGAAATGTTGATTAGTGTAGTGTAGAAAGCTCTAGGATGTTTTTTGCTTTGCTTTGTTTCGCATTTTGGAGGAGGGAAGGCAGGGCAATTGGGGTGAAGTCATTTGCCCAAGGTCACACGGTTAGTAAGTATTGAGTCTGAGGTCAAATTTGAACTCAGTTTTGCCTGACTTTATGCACTGCTCCACCTAGCTGCCCCTGTAGGGTGGTTTTGAGGTGCAAAATGGGGGAAATCATCTTCCAAAAGGAAGGCATTGGGGATATTCTAGGGAGAATTAGAAGAAATAAAAGTTTTGTTATAGTTTTCAGCAAAAAGTCAAAGAACTAAAGAGGTGGGCAGCAAGGCAGTGCAGTGAATACAGTGCCAGCCCTGACGCAGGAAAACTTATCTTCATGAGTTCAAATTCAGCTCTAGACACTTACTAGCTGTGTGACCATGGGCGAGTGACCTCACTCAGTTTTTTCATCTGTAAAATGAGCTGGAAAAAATGGCAAACCACTCCAGTATCTTTGTCATGAAAACCCCAAACTGGTATAATGAGTTGGACACAATTTGTAATAAACTGAATTAATACCATTGCTTAGCTTCTTCCAATGATGTTCATGTTTAGGGTCTCTTATTTAAAAGTATATTTTATAGTTACAACACATATTTGTGTTTGGGCATTTATAAGGACAAATATACATATATATGTATACTGAAAGTTACAATTGATTCGGTCCAACATCGGTGTTATAATATGTCTCCCTATCTCAGTAGTACAGGGCTTTTAACATCGAAAAAGGCTATTATAGTTAAAACTTGATGAGATTATCATTGCTTTTAAACTATGGAACTCTACACTTGTGCATCTTTCATTTTATTTTTATTAAGAAATGGCCACAAAAAAATATACGTTCCAAAGCAGGACAGTCCTGGTGAAGGTGAAACATGACTCACTATCATTTCTTGATCTATGTTTGTTTGAACTCTTCAGAATACATATATTGGACTTGTGTGGACACATGTCAATGCAACTCTCTGCCTTTTAAAAAAATAATTTTTTTTTGGTAGGAGATGCTTTAGTGCAGTGGTTCTCAACCTTCCTAATGCTGTGACCTTTAATACTTGTGTGTGGGCATATCTGCATGTGGACAGACATGCCTGGAGTCAGATAGAGAGGCGGTGTCTTAGTTTCTAAGACCATTGGAAATATGTGTTTTCCAATGGTCTTAGGCAACCCCTGTGACCCCTGTGAAAGGGTTGTTTGATCCCCAAAGGGGTCTCAACCCACAGGTTGAGAACCGCTGCTCTGTTGTTTCTGTTTCCTGCTTCTGGACTATGATGTGGAATCTTTGTGCACTGTTACTGGTTGAGATGATGAAAAGACTTCCCTGGTCTGTGATTTACTATGTAATTTAGTTGTTGTTCATCACAGTGCTTATATGGACCTCATAAACTACCTTGTATGGCACATATGTATAGCTTTATCAACAGGAATTCTCAACTTTAGGTGCATAAACATTTTTTGAAAAATATTTTGATAAGTGTATTTCACCATAATTGACTGCCCTCATAAACTATGCATTTTATTTTATACTTAAAAAACATTATCATGAGAGCATGCATAAACTTTACCAAGGGGTCAAAGGAGTCCAAGACACCCAAAAGACTATGAATTCCTATTCTGTACAGGGATCCCCTTTACATAATATAGAAACATGCAAGCTCCCCTTCCCTGCCCCACAGTGATACAACAGTGCATTTATTTAAGGACACCCATCCCACACCCTCTTCCCATTCCCCACCTCTTTACCTTGAGTCTCCTATACAAAAGTATGTTCATGTAATTACTTTAGATACCAGAAATATTCTCAATCATTGGTTTAAGGGGGAAAAAGTTTCTCTATTAACACTAATGAGAATGTTGCAGTAAAATGATTACACTCAGATACTCAATAAATTGACTGAGAGACTTTCCAAAGTCTACCAAGATATATTTAACTCTAGTCTCCCAATATACATGAACCCAGACAGCTGCTAAATTTATTCTTATTCTCATTTATCTTTTGTAACCTTTTTAAAAATACGTGTTCATCCCATCTTTTTATTTTCTTTTTCAGATCAGAAGTTTCTCAAAAAGCACTGGCTTCTTTCTCTGTCCCTTTGATACCTTTTCACAGTCACTAGTACAAGAGTTCTTTATACATGATGGGGAATCAAGAAATACTAAAG